>JFHB01000003.1:0-506458 GCA_000729835.1 Atkinsonella hypoxylon | reverse complement strand
AAGCATTAATTATACTATAGCTATAGTAGTCTTTAATAGCTTAAATTTATAGCTCTATATTATAGAAAATAGTATACTTTTCTTTATATAAAATTAGCTTATAGATATTTCTATTGTTAAAGAGTTTAAAGTAACTAATATTAGTAATCTTCTATATAGAATTTATTTATTCCTTAAAGGTTTAGAATTATATATTGCCTTAGTTATTCTATTTTTAATATAGATTTAGCCTTTTATTTACTAAATTTAGCTAAAGATTATTATTTCTAATATAGTATAGTACCTATTAATTTATATATTAATATTTAAAGTTACTAAATACTTAATTTTAGTCTTTTTTAGTATCTTAACTTTTCTTAGCCTTACTATTATAGTATTACTTTAATAAATTCTTTAGAAATTATAGTAGCTTTTATTCTTTTAGAAAAGTACTAAAGTATTTAAAGTATTTCTATATTATATAGTTTCCTTTACTTAAGAGTTACTTTTAACTTTACTTCTAGTTTTAGTTATTTTTTAAGAGTAAGTAAAAATTAAAAGCTCTTTACCTATAATTCTTAAGCTAAAAGCTTTATTAGGTATAGTATTATTTATTATATTTATCTTAAGGCTTAAGTATAGTCTTTATTTTTTAAGCTAAGTATTATTACTCTACCTAAAAAGTAGTAATTTTATTATTTAATTCTCTTTATAATTTACTAATTTTATTAATTAATTCTCTTTTAATTCTACTAATTTATTTACTAATTTCTATAAAAAAATCTATAAGCTATTTTAGTAAAAGGTTCTTTTTTTTAAGTAAATTTACTGCTTTCTTTACTTTATACTTTAGCTTAAAGGTATAAAACCTTTAGTAAGTCTATAAAAGTAGTAAGATTTTAGCTAGTTCTTTAATTAGTAAGTTCTTTTTAGTAGTTTAAGGTATATTTAATAGATTTAAGTCTTTAGTAAGTAGTATAAATCTAAATCTTTATACTTACTTTTCTTTAATATTCTAGGTAGAACTAGCACTAGCTTTATAGATAATATCTTTTAAGCTATTAAATCTAAATAATTTAGCTTTAGCTTTTTCTTTTAGTATTACTATTAGTAAATCTATAAAGAGTTTAGTAGATTTAGCCTTATTAATAATTCTATTAACCTACCTTTATACCTACTATACTATAGAAGTATTAATAGTATTTTAATAAAAAGGTAGTTCTATTAGCTTAAGTTAGTTATATAATTTAAGCTATTTATTAATAAATTTATAGTAAGTAAAATAAAGTAATAGGCTTTTTTTCTTTTAAGGTATAAAATCCCTTTTTTAAATCTAAAAATCTAGATTTTAGCAGTAAAATTTATAGAATTAGTATATAGTTTTAAGTTCTTTATTAGTAAAAGGAATATAATTTCTTCTACTAAGCTTCTTCTAAAGTTACTCTATCTTAAATATTATAATTTTAGCTTTTTAAGCTTAAGAAGAGTTAGTAATAATTAGAAGCAATTACTATTACTTATTACAGTAGAATTTAATATAGATTTATTAAAAGTAACAATAGGTTATTAGATTTAATAGGTTATATAAAGATTTATAAGAGAAGTTGTAAGAGTTGCTGTAAGGAGTATCTAGTAATAGTATTCTAGTAAATAATAGTTAATTGTTCAATCTAACTACCTAAGTGTTGCTTCTAACTACTTATATATAATTGCGGTTACGTGCACTAGTGACCTGCGGGTCTGTATGATTATCCCGTAACAAGTAACCTTTTTAACTAGCTTAAATTAAAGGCTTAGCTTCTAATAAAGAGTAGGTCTTCTAATATAAAGGGCATTAGTAACCTAGCTTATATTAATATAAAGGGGTTGCACAGTATAATTAAACCCTTATATAATAGCTCTTATAAATATCCAATTAACAGTCTGTAGATCTATACTAAGCTTAGCAGCAATAACTAGCGTATGTTCCCCTTTTGCCTTTAACACTAGCACAGAGGCCCTATTAGCTGCTATAATATTCTTAGAAGACATCGCGACGCTAATGTAGAGTATATACGTAGGTAGCGCTAATAGATAGCACTAGTAGATAGCGCTAGTAGAATTGCTAACCTGTTAAGGGATAGAACAATAGGTTAAGAAGGAAGAGGGAGTAGGAATCTAGGAAAGAGGTAAGCCTGCTATATACTTACTATAGGGTTATTACCGCTTAGATAGCTAATTTACCTCTTCGGGCCTTGTGCAGCATCAAGGTGCCTATTCGGGCCTCCTGCAGCCTCAAGGAGGGGTCCGACCCACAGGCAGGACTTTTGACTTGACTGTCCGTAGTTAGTCCGTACTTGCAATCATCATATGTATTTTTAACTTTCGCCTTGATGGCCCTGAGAGCAAGGCACAAGTTGCATCCCGGCAGCCACCCAGGAGCAGAACGTGGACTGGTCCCACATGCTTGACAAGGGGAGCACGATGGCGCTAGATGCGTCATTACCAATTGGCCTTCACGCAAAGTGCTAGGTTGTGAGATTCGAATGGTCCAGGATCTATTATAAAAGTTGAGATGATCCGGCCCCTTCTCATTTAAAATGGCGCGTCATGATTGGATCAAGCAGGGTTGGGCGCGGTTTCGTTTTTTTGCTCATGAAGAGAAACAGGTTTGCATATGCATGTATGGTTAGTGTAAGCGCGTATATATGACCTATCAGAGAGCTGCGTACCCTGCCATTTGACCAAGTTGTAATCATCATGAGCTTTTTTTTCCCACCTCGCATGCTAATTATTCCTTCCCTTGTCTCGAATCCTTCCACATGCTATCCACTTCGTATTGGCAACAATAGGTTGCGAAGTTATTGTCAATGTGCTCAGAGTCTGTAATCCGCGCATGTCATGTGATCCTCAGTCATCAGTTGTTTGGCTCAAGTCACCCATGAGCAAAATCGCGAAACGTAAAAATCCCTGTCTCGAGCATGCCATTCGCGGAGGTGCACAGACAGCGGACACTTTGCAGGACGACACACATAATGACGCCCTCTTCCACTTCAATAGCACGAGACTGTGATTATGATGCGGATGTCGCGATGAGGAGAAAGAAGATATTGTGTAAGGGCATGGAGGCCATGTGAACAAGTGCTATAATGGACTTTAAGCGCGCGTCTTTTTTTTTTCTTTTTTTCTTTTTTTGTCTCTCCTCCCGAATTTCCAGGCCTGACAAAATTTTGCCTTCGAAATCTCGACTGCCTATTATATTACAGTACATTTAGTACTTTCCTGTAGGCACTTACTTCTGTTTTTTTTTCGGTGTAAAATGAAAGGCATTAGGGCAAGGGCCCCCCGGTGCTTCAGAATGACGACGTTGCTGGGGAGGCCGGTTGGGCGCTCCCCGGACCAGAGCCAAGCAGAGAACAACACAGTGAAGAGGTGCTTGAGGCAATTCCGTTGGCAGCTACGGAATAGATATCCATGGTCTATTCCCTGCTGGCGCAAGCTCAAGTCATAGATGAACGAGGATCGTACGACCTTGCTACCAGGCAAGTCAGTCCATACTTCGAGGAGGCGAAGTAGCTTCATCACCTTAGGTACATAGGTAAGGTGCCTGGCAAACTGGGGTACACAAGCTATTAGCAGAAAGGCCATCCATGTGCACGGGATTTTGTTGCATTAGGTTCGATACCCAAGTTACACTGTTAGGTCTGCAGTGCTCTCGGTTCTGCATAAGGCTCTAGCAGTATCGTGTTTCCTTTTTCGGTACTTCTTCTGTGGCATAGATCAGTATGAGTTAGCAAGTTCTGGCTGATCTATCATCTTGATTAGATCATCGTCCCTGTCGACTGGCATGGACTTGCATGTACTAAGCTTACAGTTCTCGACATGGTGCTGAGCTGGCCATAGGTCCGGCCCAGTCGCCTCAGTGGTCACATCCACGCAGGTGAAGAAGCGACAACTCTTTGTTTCACCCGCGTGATATTGCGCGTGTACAACCAGTCGCAGGAAGTTGGCGCTAGTGTTCCAGGTTGACAGCATCTGTGTTGCAGCTTAAGGGCCCCACTTGAGGGGGGCTTGGTGGCTTGGTGGAGGTGAGGAATTGGGAAGGGGCTTGGGGGGGCTCGTTCGGCTTCAGCCCCACTGGGTTGGCTGTTGAGTTCCTACCAAAAGTAGCAACAGTGACTGGAACCATTGGAAATCTGGTGGTCCACTTGTGCGCTGTGCATGTGCACAGCGCACCTCCAGTGCCATCCTCGACAAGCCGAAATCTCGTTCTTGCTGTTGTGATTCGTTTGCGAGTGCTGGGCCAGGCAGGCGTCAAATGATACGTGGCCTGCTGCATGAGTCAGACGTAACTCTGTATGGTTTCAAGCATGGACGTACAGGAATAGCGACTCCGTATTGACTCTTGAGCGACACTGAGGCATGAGGCACAGACGCAGCGGATAATAAGTCCTGGAATAATGCGCACAATACCAGATCCAATTGGTTGGGCTGACGGACAGAGTATGGAGTACTTGGCTTTATTGTCCGACCCAAGTCCAAGCCCTGCGTTCGACTTGAAGCATGCTCGAGCCGTCTCTCCAGGAGTCTGTACTCGCTCCAGCGTCATGTCCATCTCAATGTCGACTGGTCCCAATCCCATCAACCTAGGTCGCTTCACAGCGGAATTCCCGCCAGTGCGCTGGCAGACGCAGGCGTGACCGTGTCATGCCTGGAGGCTTATGGCTGACGATTGGCCGCAGGCAATACATTGTATGAACTGGGGAGACAACTGGAATAGAAACTGGTTGCTTCGTTGGCAAACTCTGATGAACTCGCGGCGTTGGCTCGCACTTGGATAGCGTGATGGCAAGATCCGCCGAGGAGCTGCATGGTAACTAATGAATGACCTGCAGCGTGCACGTGCCAGACAGATCATTACTCTATGGCGTATCCGAAGCTTGCTTGGGTAGAAAACACAAGCTGGAGATACTTGGGTACCTGTAGGTATTTGAGCGCTATGCATATAATGCACAAGTATAGGCAGTTAGCCGAGTGCCGCAAGTGCAGTATCCGTACATGTTAGTAAATAATATTGATGCCTGCCGGTACGCAAGTATGATCTTGTGAATCCCGAAGATATCCGTTTGCCAGAAGCCATTTAAATGAGAGAGCACTTGAGGTCATTACTCCGTGTTGGCCTCCCAACCTCGTCACTCACACACCCCTGCTTCATTTAGGGTTTTGTCAATGGTACCACCACTTTGTGGACCTTGCGATCCCCAAGACTGCCGTTCTTGAATTGCAGGGACCTACATACCTACATTGCCCTACCTCTCCTGCACCAGTGAGGCGACGAGCAGGTCGCAGGCTCCACTCCTGCCTCAAATTACTATACCTCGCTATAATCGCCGATCAATTTGTGGCTTCAAGCATAGCGGTACGTTTGTTATCGTGAGACATTCCCACACATCCCAAGTAACTGCTTTGTCATGTTATACGATTGGCCAACAAACTGGTTCGTGACGTTACCACACTTCGAAGGGATGATCCGGCATTGGCAGGTATCGTGGCCGGGAACAGAAAGCGTTGTGCTTCGTATTGTCGTGTTAGCCTCCACGTTTCTCTCTCTCTGTCTCTCTCTCTCTCTCTCTCTCTCTCTCTCTCTCTCTCTCTCTCTCTCTCTCTCTCTCTCTCTCTCTCTCTCTCTCTCTCTCTCTTTCTCTCTCTTTTCTCTATTCTTTTCACTTTTTTTATATGTTGCTTTCGGTCTTCGTCAGTCCTTGAGCAAACCCCCTCCCCCCCCTGGTCACCCCCTCCTCACCTACCCACACAGACTTGTGTCGCGACTTCCCCCCTTACGCACAGCGGCCGTGTCACAACTGCCTCGTTTGCAACTTTTCCTTCCCCAGCATCCTGTGGGTGTTTGATAGTGCTGTGCATCATTTTTCTTCGAGCAACACCAATTTTGTGACATTGTAGTAGGCAAATGCTGTCCAAAAGGCGCCACTGAACCTGAATCCCTCGCAGTAACGCCATATCAATAGGTGAGATGTGCCCTCTGGCGTGGTTGCACCATTCTCTTTAGCACCATTAGTAGAGAGAATTTCACCTGGCTTCTCCTTCCCCAAGACACCTTCTCCGCAAAGGCTACCAACTCAAGAATTAGTTCAATTCTGTTTGACAACGCTCAATTTTCTGCGGCTTATTTTCTGCTCTTCACTTAGCTCGCAAAGCTCAACTCGGTACTAATTTCGCTCCCGCGCTTAGTCGTGTTATCAACTCACTAGTCGCCGCCAACACAGTATCTGAAACACGAGCCTCATGAAGGTCTGCGTCCAGGGGCCGAACAGAAAAAGATTTCTGCGTGCGCAACACGAAATATTCCGGCCTTTCCAGTTGTTAAGTTAATGACTCCATCTGTTGTCGGCATTTCTACACTCTTTCCATCTTTCACAGCAGACCTTGGCTGGCACCAATACCAGTGTTCCGTTCATGTCCAGCTTGCTGGCAACGCTTTTTCTTCCTACATTCTTTCCCGGCAAATTCTTTACCTTTTGTGAGGCTATCTGAGACTAGGGGTCTCTCGTGTATGTAAATCATGACCCCATTTCTTCCTCGCTGTACTCATACGACATCAAACGCCACCGTTCGTCTCTTTTCTTCTGTGAAGAAAGGCCCAAAGGCAACTCTGGTTCTCACACCCTAGTCCTACTTTTGGAAAGTTGTGCAATACGATGCATTAAACCAAGCATACTAATTCTAATCAGATAGATTCGAGCGTCCTGTTCGCAGAATTGTCTCTACTCTTGTATCATTTTTGCATTCTCTTGACCGAAACCGAGAGCCAGGGACAACCCCGTTCACCTTTGGCGCGTCTTTCTTTCTTGTCATTCGTTGAATCCTTTTCATTTCTTTTCTCAAAATCTCACAAACGCCCGACTGTCGTTAACCACCTTTTGATGCAACATTCTATTTGATTGGAGAAATACGAACATTTGCATTTCCTTTTCTTATCCACCGTTTGCGACCCATTGTTCAACTCATCGAGCCAATATCGATGCAACGCAAAGACTCTCATCTCGCAATTACAGGATCTACTACCTCAATAGTACAAAAATTAAAGCATCACAGACCATCTACGTACATCTGACGGTTAAGTGGTTCAGGTCACGAGCATTGTTCGCCATTTCCCGGACGCAACAACAAGGCGACAAACTTTCACGGCTGCGGCCTTCTCCAGAAAATTCGATTTATTTAGGTACATGAATCGTGATTCATGATCCGCAGGCGCGTTCAAGTCCAATGAGTACGCCATACAATGGAAGGGATATGGACCGACCATACAACCACCCTGGTTCTGTTAAGATAGTCCGGCAGCAGGCTCAGGGTATGCTAGTAAGAGAAGGCCAATTGAAAGGAGGGCCATCTCTAACAACGGCCTCGTCAGCAAAGACAGACGCGACATCGCGACCAGCTCAATTTCAACCTGTGTCGCAGCCAAGACCCGGCAAGAGCAGAGGGACCCCCAGTCATGAACCAAGGTCGGGACAAGCAACCTCGAGACCGAGACAGGTGCCTCAATGGCCACTTACCGGCTCTAGCATACCGTCTCCGGTTCGTACAGACTCGAATTTGCCGTCGCAATTCGAGTCAAGACCAAAGCAAACCCCTCAGAGGCCACCTAGACCAAGTCCGAGCCGGATCCCGTCCATGCTCGACCAGTCAAGACCACAGCAACCAACACCGGTTTTTGCATCGCGACCAACTGCTCCAACAAGCTCACAGGGCACCACAATCAACAGCTATAAGGTTTCCTCGCCCTCAGAGACTTCAGCCCGACATGCAATGCCATCAATGGGCGCGATGCCAGACTTGCCTGCCGCATCTGCTCCGGTTAGCACTACGGGAATTCCCCGAAAAAGCGCAGCTTTAGGACCACCTCCTTCTAGCCGTAGAGGGGCATCCTCCTTCTATTCCAGTGGGTCTTTTGTCTCTCCCATCCCAGAGGAGAGCCCTCGCTTGCGGCCTCCCGGATCTTATGCATCTAGTGCCGCTGTACCAGACGCTTGGGCTGCCGTCCCCTCGCAAGCACACAGCCGCGTCCATGACGAAACACTCTATGAAGAGTCGATAACTGAGAAGAGCCGAGATTCAACGTGCGACGAATATGGGGACGAGAGCCAGTTGGTTCGAAGCGCGAGTTTGGGCAAGAAGGTCAAGCCAGCGTTGGTCACCACGAAATCGGCTAGTCAAGGAGCACCCACTGTCAAGAATGAACCCCAACCAATGCAGACGATAACGGATAATGAGAGTTACCCAAGTGCAGGAGCAAGCTCATCCGAAACGATTCCCGCGCCTAGGACCCTGCAAAGCTCGCTCAAGCATAACGCAAACGCAGACAGCATCTCATCAGATGCAATCTTAAGAGCATTCGCCGCAGCAAGCTCGTCAGACGTCAAGGAATCCATTCCTCTTGCCGACGCTCCCCGACAACACGGCCGTATATCTGCCTTGAGGCGTCCACCGCGCCTAGATATTGATGCTGTCCGCGCTGCGGAGGCAAGAGGGAGTTTGACCAGCCTGCCTGACTTGATACGTCGTGCAACGAAGCTTGCGTCTATGATAGACAAGGGCAAGCGACCTGCTAGTAGGATTGACACATTTGATGGATATTTGCACGAAAAAGGTAATATTGGCATGGAGATCAAATGAAGTCGTGAGATTGTTCAAAATACTAACTCTATGTGAGTAGATGACCGTTATCGATCTGGTTTCTCAGACATGCTAGCGGCTTTCCCCCCCCCGGTCCACACTCCCAGCAATACTGCCAGTCGTAGTTCCTGGTTCAGAGGCAGCAATTGGGCCGCTGGCCATGGTCAAGATCGACCGACTCACTCAAGATCACACAGTGGCCAAGCTGTTGCCAAGGTCAAACGCCGATGCTGTGGGCTTCCCGTCTGGGCCTTCGTTCTGTCGATTTTCTTGCTTCTCTGTCTCATCGTTGCTGCTATCGTGGTTCCACTAGAATTTTTTGTCTTCAAGAAAATCGGCAATAATAACCAACAAGTGCTGAGCTTGACTCAATGCCAACAATCCTTGGCTTGCCAGAACGGAGGTACCAGTATTGTCGTGCAAGGTAGCTGTTCTTGCATATGCACTAATGGATTCACCGGTTCGACTTGCGGAGACAGTGTTGCGACAGGGTGTACCTTGACCAATCTTGTCTCCACGGACGGACAATCAAACATACAGAATGTGACACTTGGACAAGCCATTCCTCGATTGCTTGCAGATTCAAACCAGAACTTCTCAATACCACTCTCCGGGACGACGATCCTGGCTAGATTCAATGCAGGAAACCTCTCTTGTAGTGCGCAGAACTCCTTGGTCACGTTTGACGGTCGCTCCACTAGATCTGGTCAGTCAATAGACGAGTCGGAGGATATTTCCCTAAAGCAAGTCTTGAAGGCGGAACAAATTCCGCCGATTTCAGTCATTACCTTCACACCGGCGACTACCACGGCAGCGCCCGGCACCACGCCAAGCAACGGGCAAGCCCCTCAGTCGAGTGCGGCATCAACAACAGCAATGGTGACCCAGGCAGCCGCGGAACCTTCCTTCACATCTGAAATTAGGCCAACCTCAGTGCCACTATCGACAATTGGAGAGATTGAATTGCCTACTACCTTAGTCGTTGACACAAGCTCAGTTACAATTACGAGTGCTGGCCCAACTACGTCTGGCTTTGTGGTCACTGAAGAGAAAGTCGACTTTGCTCGTGTTGCCGTACTGTACATCCTCCAGGAAAAGGGCGTAGATAAGGCGATCTCTGCGCAAGCTGATCTGCACCGCTTGTTCAGCAGGGCCACGACGAGCAAACTCCAGCAAGGAAGCGGAGTCTCGACCAGTCAGGCCGCTAATGTAAACCTCGGCAGTGGAAACAGCATAAATTTAGTGGACCTCACGGTCAATGTTGGAAACGGACCCGTGGGCCGTGGAAAAGTCAAGCGCCAGCTTCACGCTTGGTGAATTTTAAGGGACAAAACCGCATTGCAGGCCGAGATCAGTGTTATGAATGACCGCTATCAAGACATTTCAGATCACCCACTTCCTCTATATGTACTATAAAGTAGCGTATCTAGCGAGGCGTTTTTGAACGACTTGAAGGATGTATATACCATGAAGCTCCTGCATGGAAAGATAGGAGAAGGCAACTAAGATGAGGCTTAATTGAGTAGCATAGTGCTGATTTTTTTTACGCTGGTTACAGAAACTCGGTTGCCATAGATGGTGCTTTAATCTGAAAGATGATCGAAAAGAAAAGGCTTGCCAGACGTAGTCCTATTCGAATCCAGCGAGGTTGCATGATGCCCTCCATATATGTACAGAAGGTCTCCAAGAATGTGAAAAAAAAAAACATTTGCTCAACGTCGAGTTCACATATCAATCAATCACATAAAGTCTTCACTTTCTAATTACGTTTCTCTTAATCGATTTCTTCTTCTTCCCTCTCCTCCCTCTACATCCTGAAGACACCAAACTTGGTATCTCCAGCCTTGACTTCGTTGCGTCCATTCATGGCCGCTTGTAAGCCGAGACCAAGGAAACGTCTAGTGTGTTGAGGAGGAATAATGCCGTCGTCCTGTGCCCGAATCGCCAAGTTAGTCAAAACCGTGTCATCAGAAAGGTCGCAGGTCGTTGGAGCAAGATGGGTCTGCATTGTACAATCTTCCTGGGAAGAGGGATCCGAGCATTTCACTTACCCAGAGTCTTGCTGACGAGAAGGTGGCCTCTGTCTCCCGATCAATACGGGCTCTGAGCTCAGGGTCAGCCTTCTGGCCGACGGTCTCCATGACGGCAGTGAGCTGCTCGCTACCCATGACACCCACGCGGGCATTGGGCCACATCCACAAGAAGCGAGGGCTGTAGGCACGCCCGCACATGCCGTAGTTGCCTGCGCCGTATGAGCCGCCTACCACGACAGTGAATTTGGGCACGTCTGCGCATGCTACGGCGGTGACAAGCTTGGCACCGTGCTTGGCGATGCCGTCGCGCTCAGAGGTGGTTCCGACCATGAATCCTGAGATGTTCTGCAGAAAGACGAGGGGGATGCCGCGCTGGGAGCAGAGCTCGATGAAGTGAGCGCCCTTGACGGCAGAGGAGGCGAATAGAATCCCGTCGTTGGCTACAATGCCGACCTTGTGGCCGTAGATGGAGGCAAACCCGGTGACGAGGGTGGTGCCGAAGTCGCGCTTGAATTCGGAGAACTCGGAGCCGTCGACCACACGGGCTATGACTTCGCGGATGGGGATGGGCTTGCGAAGGTTCGTGGTTGCGATGCCCATGAGCTCTTCGGGGTCGTAGAGCGGCTCGGCATAGGTAGTAGCAGGAGGCTGGGTCGAGGCAGACTTGACAGGCCAGTTGAGATTGCTGATTGATCGTCGAGCGAGGGTAATGGCGTGGGCGTCATCAACGGCCAGGTAATCGGTGACTCCAGAGACGGAGGAGTGCATCTTTCCACCGCCAAGCTCTTCAGCACTGACGACCTCGCCCGTGGCGGCTTTGACTAGAGGAGGGCCAGCAAGGAAGATGTGGCCTTGTTCGCCGACAATGATGGACTCGTCAGACATGGCGGGGACGTAGGCACCGCCGGCGGTGCAAGGACCCATGACGACGGCGATTTGGGGGATGCCTTGGGAGGACATGCGAGCTTGGTTGTAAAAGATGCGGCCAAAGTGCTCGCGATCTGGGAAGACGTCAGACTGGTGGGGGAGGTTAGCGCCGCCGGAGTCGACGAGGTAAATGCAGCTATCCCATGGCAAGTATTAGCATCCAGGAATTTCCCTTTGGTCCTGGCATGGAAGTATGAAGGGGTCAAAGGATGCAGAAGAGAGGGAATTGTAAGGGGAACCGGGGCAGCTGCACATACGGTAGCTTGTTCTCCTGAGCAACAGCCTGGGCACGAAGATGTTTCTTGACGGTAATGGGGTAATACGTTCCTCCCTTGACGGTGCTGTCGTTTGCGACAATGACGCATCGCACACCCTCCACCACACCGACGCCGGTGATGATGCCGCCGGCAGGAACTTCAGCCTCGGGATACAGCTGATAGCCCGCCAGAGGAGACAATTCCATAAACGTCGTGCCGGGATCGACCAGGGCTGTGATCCGGTCCCGCGGCAGCATCTTCTTTCTCGCCAGGTGCTTCTCTCGCGCCTTGTCCGGACCCCCACGCTGCATCTTGCGCGTCAGCCCCGCCATCTTGGCCATCACCTCAGCCATCTGCCTCTCGTTCTCCTTGAATTCCTCCGAAGAAGGGTCGACGTTGGTCTGCAGGCGCGAGATAGCGGCCGCCTGGTGAGGCGGCGTCAGGCTGGCCACGGCGCGGACCTGGAGGCGCTGTGAGGAGGCGGCTCGCCGACTGAGACTGAGGCGGAGGGCTCGCTGTGATGACCTGCAGAGGGACATGATGGCAGTCTTTTCTTTCTTGGCTTTGAACAAAGCGTCAATTGGGAAACTTGGACGGGAACAGAAACTGAGGCACGGGAGAGGAGAGGAGGAGGAGGAGGAGGGGAGGGGAGGCCAAAATTGCCGAGACAAGGCGTAGAAAAAATGAGGTTGACGATGTCCGGATCTGACGTCGTGTACGGAGTACGGATAGAGAGAATGGGTCGTGGCCCGCAGAAAGCCGCGTCCAGCCGGACACCTGGTGAACTGAGCCGCTGCCATCCCTCCTGATTCTCGGCTTTGTTTGGGAAATCGCCAAGTCAGCAGGCCAAGTCAGCAGGCCAAGTCAGCAGGCCAAGTCAGCGGAGGCTGCTTTTTTAACGCAACCGTTTTTCTCTTCTTCTTCATGCGTCATCGCCTTCCCATTATACAAGCACGATCCCTGAATGGAGGGCATTGGAGTCGTTTCCGCCCCGTAGAGAACCTGATGAGAATACGGATAACCTGAAGCTCTCCCAATTGACCTCTTTTTTTTTTTTTTGCACACTTGTCCGACACAATGGCTGCTTGTCTTCGAACACTCAGCAGAGCGGCTGTCCGCCCCGCCATCAGGCAATTGCGACCATCCCCGTCGGCCGTGGGACTCCCTACCGCTCAGACAAGACTGCACTCGTCCAAGCATCCCAAGGGCTTCCAGGCGCCGTCGACCGAAGAGCTCGAGGAGCTGCGGGAGCGCGTGCAAGAGTTCTCCCGTCGCGAAATCACAGCGGAGGTGGCTGCGCACACAGACAAGACCAATGCCTTCCCCAACGACATGTGGGAGAAGCTGGGAGATGCCGGTCTCCTGGGCATCACGGCCGACGAGCATGTCGGCGGGCTCGGCATGGGATACCAGGCTCACGCCGTGGTCATGGAGGAAGTGTCTCGAGCCTCCGGGTCCATCGGCTTGAGCTACGCGGCGCACTCGCAGCTGTGCGTGAACCAGATCCAGTTGAACGGCAACGCAGACCAAAAGGCAAGGTACCTGCCCGGGTTGGTTTCCGGCAAGACGATTGGCGCGCTGGCCATGTCGGAGTCGGGCTCGGGCAGTGATGTGGTGAGCATGCGCACATCCGCCAGCAAGGTCGACGGCGGCTACCTGGTTAATGGCTCCAAGATGTGGATTACCAATGGGCCCGACGCCCATGTGATTGTCGTGTACGCCAAGACGGATCCCGACAAGGGATCCAAGGGATCCAAGGGCATCACGGCCTTCCTGGTTGACACCAAGACGGAGGGGTTCAGCTGTGCGCGTAAGCTTGACAAGATGGGCATGCGCGGCAGCAACACGGGCGAGCTCATGTTTGACCACGTCTTTGTCCCCGAGGAGAATGTGCTGGGCCAGGTCAACGGCGGAGTGCGCGTCCTGATGGAAGGTCTGGACCTCGAGCGCCTCGTCCTGTCGGCTGGTCCTCTGGGCATCATGCAGGCTGCGCTGGACGTCGCCTTGCCCTTTTCCCACCAGCGCAGGCAATTCGGCTCTCCCATTGCCCACAACCAGCTTATCCAGGGCAAGCTGGCCGACATGTATACCAAGTTGCAAGCCTCGCGTGCCTACACCTACAACACGGCCAGGCAGGTGGACGAGCAGGGCATCATCCGCACCCAGGATTGTGCAGGTGCCATCTTATACGCCTCTGAGCGTGCTACAGAGTGTTCTCTTGACTGCATTCAGCTGCTTGGTGGCATGGGCTACGTGGAGGAAATGCCTGCTTCACGATTCCTTAGAGAGTGAGTTATTCCCTGCTTGGTCTATCTTCCATCGGCTGCCATGACGGAATTCGGTGTACTAATATGTCTGTCACAAATAGTGCAAAGCTCTACGAGATCGGCGCTGGAACATCGGAAATCAGACGCATGGTCATCGGCCGCGCTTTCAACAAGGAGTATGCCAATGTTTGAAGGAAGATGGGTCATCAGCACGGAGGTTGAGAGGACCATTGTACACCTGGTCATGGCAGGCGCCGGACTGCGCTCTGAAGAGATGTGAAAAGTCAGGTTAGGCCTATGGGGCCAGACAAGCGATGCAGAGTAGACGGCGACGAAGATGTCGATATGGGACATGCGATTGGCTTTTTTGTGTACGATTCTGCATGCATCGGCTTCAACGGATGGAGATGGCTGATGCTTATTTGAGCGTCAGTGGCGGGATAGGGCTCTAGCTCGAAGCTCTCGGCAACACATGTGTAGAGGAGCTACGGGAAACATGGTTATTGGGAACACTGCGCCATGGTGTTTGTTGCTGTCGCTGCGTCATGTCAGGAAGACTCGGTAAGAAGCCTTTTATGAAACACAGAGCCTGAAATAGAGGACTTGGGGGTTGGGTACTTATAAAAAAAACAGGCAGGACATATGTAGGAAATACTGTAGAGAATACATAGATGTCCACGGTAAAATCGTACGTTGACAAGTGTGAATGAGACAGACAGACACAAGGCCAGATATTGTCACGATCACAATGTCGAGCTGGCTTGCAAAAACGGCCACATTGAAAGTACCCACGATCAATCAACATCAGTAGCCCTTTACAGAACCATATTGCAAGGGACATAGTCACACTGGGATCTCCTCTCGAATGTGCTAGTCCAATCCAATTCACACCATATGTAATGGCAAAGTCTGCCTGCACGCAAATAACGTTGACTCGTGGGTTGCGTCGGCCATGTTGGCCCTTGTGAAGTTGCCGCTAGCGACCCTGCACGGCCTCGGCGCACCAGACCGACGGGAAAACTTTCGTTTATGACCCGGGCGATCGGGTAACTTAATTGCCAGCGGTAGCTCGTGACTTGAGGAGCTTGGAGGTTGTGGGTTGCACATCACCTGGGCGAGGCAACGGAACAACCCGACTTACTGCTTCGCCCAGCATCACCCCGCCGTCTTGCCTTTTCCGATGGCAGCGTGTCATGAAGGCACGGATGTTTATAACACATGAGGAACATCTTTCCTAGTCGCAAAATAATAATCAAGTATGCTTAGCTTGTGATCAGGACGAGGCGGACCTGAATCATGGGATCCCGATAGACGCTGCACTCGTTGATGGAGCGTCTTCTCAGCTTCTCCTCGAGTGCAGAGGGTAGACATATCGCCAAGCTTTCAGCATGAATGTAGAATGCGGAGTCAGTCTGAAGACTGTGCTGTGCGCATGACCTTGTTGCTTACCACTATGCCCTACTCTGCCCTACTCAGCACCTCGTAGGTACCCTCTCTGTTGTCTCTCGCCTTCCTGTCCCAAAGTGGTCACACCAGTTGGTGTTGAAGTCATGTTCAGGCGTTCTCAGGCTCATGTCTGGCGGCGCTAGCATGAGACACGCACAACGTACTCGAAAGCTGTGCTCGCAGCCTTATCATCATTCATTCCCTTCAATAAAGATCCTGTCGAGATGCTTTGTGGGATCGACTTCAGCGGCGGGGCGCTTAGAGTAAATTGGCGGTGAGGTGGTAGCAGCTCAAGCTGGATCTAGCCTGAAATTTGTTTACGGACGAAAGCTCGCAAGGTTGATGTGAGACGAGCGAGAATATCAACACCATAGCGGAAAGCGAAAGCCATGATTCTGGGGTCGCGCCTGCCGTTGCCGATGATGCATAGTGCCACAGCCATGGACATGGACATGGCATTCGTGAACTGTCCGTCATTCCTTGTCTGTCTCTTCACCTCTCTCTTCGATACTCTGTGGATTGCAAAACGATCGCCAGATTTCGTTCCTAAGTGGTATCCATGCATTGTTCTTTTATTTGCCCAGACATTACCGTCGCATGTCCTTCGATCTTGCATTTTCATGATGCCGCCCACTCTGGTTCCTACCTGTTTTCCCACCAGTGACCAGCAGGCACCTCGATTGCCGCTGCTTTGGGTTCGCCAGTAGTTGCAGCGTGCAGCGTGGAACATGGACTAATAGTTCGAGAAAAACGTCTTGTGAAGAAAACAGATGAGGAACAGCCCAATTGGCACGCTGGCTGCCCGCCACCCAAGCCCCAGGTTTGCCACACTCTGTCGGACGGTGACACAGCTGCGGCAGATCAGGCTAACAAAGATATAACTTGGTTAACTATTCAGTCATTTTTTTTTTTTCAGCATTCTATATTAATAGTCATCATTATATCTATTTTTCTTCACTCCTACAACATAAGGGATCTGCGGACGATTATAAATTCTCATTTTTTAAAAAAAAATCAAGCGCCTGTCAGGCACTCAGCCGTTGTCAGGTCAGGGTTTTGGCACAGGACGTGGTGGATTGTCGATGAAGCTTAATTCCCCATTTGTGGTTCGCTCGCTCGGGGAATGCTGGCTTGCAGGCGCTCAAGGGGTGCGCCTCAAGCGAAGCTCCAAAAGTTGCCAACTAACGGCTGCAATCTGGTCCAGAAACGTCATCGAATATAAACCACGGCCAGAGTCACTCGCTCACGGGTTCCCCTCTCACCCTTCTCTGTCATAGAGAAAACATCTTGACTTACTCTCCGAGCTCGCAGACTTCCGCAGGACCACAACTGCATTTGATTTTCTTCGACACTCTTCGACTTGGCAAGAGGATCGATCACTGCTTTTGGTATACCGACCCATATATATATCCCTACAAAAGCCCATACCAGATTCGCAATCTCCGCCAGTTCTGGTTCTCTGCTTTTCTTTTCTCTTTCTACAAACCAGAATCAAATCACAGCAATGGCCTTCAGATCTAGCGTTCTCGCTCCCATGCTGCGGCAAGCCACGAGGCGCTCTGCCGCTGCTACCTTGCGACCATCCTTCGCCACCTCACGCAGCCTTCACAACGTTCCTGCACGCCGCGATAAGCCTGGAAAGTACGCCCGTACAGACTCTGACATTGAAGTTGAGCACCCGGCGGAGCATGACTTGCCCTCCAGCAAGCCTGTCCTTGGTACTGGTGGGCAATTTGTGAAGCCTACGCTCCCTAGCTTCTCCCTGGATGGCCGCGTTGGCGTTGTCACCGGCGGCGCTCGTGGACTCGGCCTTGTCATGGCCCAGGGCATGGTGTTTTCTGGTGCTGACGTTGCTCTCGTTGACATGAACAGTAGGTGGAACAGCGTCAAGGCGCACCAGACGCACCCGGAAAATCGGATTCATGAAGCTGACGCAGATGGCACAGAGGAGGAAGCTCAGAAACAAACCAGACTACTTATGGACGCCTTCATCCGCGAAAACCCCGGCGCTGAGCAGTATGTCAAATTTGGCCGTAAAGCCGAGCTTCTGTGTGCTAAATGAGCCCTCAGTACTCCAAAAGTCACCGCCCACTACGCTGATGTTTCCGACCCCGACTCTGTTGAAGCCTGCATTGCTGAAGTCGTCGAGCAACATGGCAAGATCGACCACCTCGTTACATCAGCCGGGTTTACGGAAAACTTTGAGGCCGTGAATTACCCTATTGACCGGATGCGTAAGCTTTGGGCTGTCAATGTTGACGGTACCTACCTCTTTGCAACCTCTGTTGCCCGCCACTTAATGGCACGCAAGGCGCCCGGCAGCATGGTCATGATTGGCAGCATGTCTGGCGCCATTGTCAATGTTCCCCAGCCTCAAGCGTAAGTCTGAATTACTCGGCGCTCTTTGTTCCTCCTCCTTTTTCGTGTCCCATTGGAGCCCCTTGAATACCTTGAATACCAGGTAGACGAGGCGATAGCTAATTTGACCACAGTCCTTACAATGCCTCCAAAGCTGGTGTACGTCATTTAGCCGCATCTTTGGCAGTGGAGTGGGCCAGCGCTAGCATCCGGGTCAACTGCATTTCCCCTGGCTATATGCTCACCGCCCTGTGAGTCTTGTTCTTTACTCTTCTCCCTGACGATTCGAGAAAAGCTGACCCCGGTTTTCTCTGTAGCACCGAGAAGATCCTGGACGAAAAACCCGACCTCAAACAAAAGTGGACGTCCCTCATTCCCCAAGGCAAAATGGGCCAGCCTCAAGACCTCATGGGTCCCGTCGCCTTCTTGCTCTCTGATGCCGCTAGCTACGTCACCGGTGCCGACATCCGCGTCGACGGCGGGTACACCGTGACTTAAGACAACTGCAGCTCCCTTGTTCACCAGAAGCAAACAGATGAGCATGGAATACACTTTTTCTTCCTGCGTTCAACATGGGGGATTACATCACCAGTGAGGCAATGGCCCCTCCCTCCGAACAAAAGAAAGGAAAAGAAAAGTAATTCATCGTCGGTCATGACGCGCATTGGCCCAGAACGAGTGGGTCAACGGATTTTCTTAGGGTTTCAACCAGGCGTTACGGATGTTCCATGGCACAATTGCATAATCGGCTGCATGTATTCTTCCGGTTACTACTTGTTCGCTACACGGGATAATACTAATTTTAAACTCTTGCACAGCACAAGAGCATGAGGACCGTAAGGCTCCAAGCCCGTGCTGAGTCTCCACCAGCCCCGTGCAAGTGTCGATGACCTGTTGTAGGTTTTACAAAAAAATCTCCATCCAAAAGACTGGTATATAGACTATCACTAAGTAAATGCCGATCTGAAGTCCTTGGTGTCTCATGTCATGTATCAGAAATACTAGGCACTCTCCAGCAGTATAGCTTATGGCAGTTGATGCCCACGTGTACATTATTGAAGCCTTACCGTCCTCAAAAAGATATATACGGAATCCAGTGTATCCTATAAACTATTGTACACAGGATGAACAGTTACTTTGCTCGTCGTAGTCTTAATAAGTTTAAGTCCAAGTACCATTACGGAGTATAACTAGCTGTGTTGATTGGCCTGCTCACTAGATTATGACCAAGTTGACGCTTAACGGCACTCAGGAAAAAAAATCCTCAAGTCCGATTACGTTGACTTGCGCAGGCTGTTCCACCGTTGGTTTACATGGAGCATGTTACCCCTTGTCGAGTATTTCGTGACTTTAAGCAACCAGTGTGTTCAGTAATTAGTAATCCGGACTTGAGAGCAATTCCGGTCTTCAAACCCGCATGTTAGTAGGGAATCGGCCAACCTGGTAGCTATTCGGTGGTCAGGTGGTTGAATCTTACAGATCGTCCAGTCCAAATGGTACCAGCCGGACGCGCCGCCAAGTCTGCAACCATGAAGCTGATGTTCCAACTACCCTATTCCTATTGCCTTACGGGCGACAGATTACACAGGGTCCTATAACATTCCATATAGTGTATGCCGGACCCGTTGCGTAAGCTGTCGATCCGTCAGCCAAGTCGAAGCAGCCTTGGCACGAGAAGGGCAACTCCGCGGTAGCACTACTTCAACAGATTTGCATGTCAAATTGGTGCATACGGAGAAGAGCTGCGAGTAATCAAGATGGCCATGAAAATGACGAAGTGATTGCCAAGGGTGGCGCGGGAGGCAATGAGGTGAGGGGAGAACAAAGAATCGTGAGAAGGTCCCTCCGATGATCGAGCGAACACTTGTTCACCGAGTTTATCATTGGTCGATTTCGTCTGGTATGTTTTCCGACCACCGATGGACCGTCTGCCAAATGGCTAGCTTGATAGCCTAGTTGGAAGCTTAACGTCGGAAATGAAGTGAAAAGGGGCAAGCCGAACCGGCATGAGGTGAGGATTGCCCTTCTAAGACCGAGTTAGACCCATGCTACGACTGTGCAAAGTGTTGGACTCGCACCAGCTTATCAGCAAGCAGTTTTCAAAAGGTGGCTTACTCCGAGCTATTCCTTCAGTCCTGCCTGAGCCAACGCTACGAAAGGGCCCCCGTGCCTTCATGCAAACGCGAGAAATACGGGGCATTAGGTATGGAAATATCTTTAAGAGATCAGGTTTGGCGGCAGTAGCATACGCTGCCGTGATCAACCTGGGCGATTTGCTACACAAACCGCTCTAGGGAGGGTATATTGACAGGTCCACCGAGTGCCTAGGTAGCTATGTAAGTGACCAAACCTTGACTTTATCTGTATCGCAAAGACCGACGAGGTTCTGGGGAGAGTCAAGCTAGCAGTGGCTTCATATGTCCGTGCACCATGAAATCCCATGCTGAACCGTTGGAACTCATCCATGGTGAACTCTTGTTTATTGGAGGCTGCGCCTTTCACAAGATAAAGAAGTCTAAGGCTAAATTGATTCGGTGTTGGTCTGAGGAAAGGCCTTTGTTGTCCCTTTTTAACAGGGTGTCTGCCTCTCTTCAAGTCGAAGCGTGGGCGGTGGCTAAATAGAGGAAATGGCGCAATTTTCACCTTACATGTCATCGATATCCGTCGGTATCCGTCGGAGCATTGACATGCGCTTCGAAATAAAAAAGCAAATAAAAGCATGATCGGTCTTGGATACGGAGAGGCAGTCTTGACTTGGCATAATGTGTGGTTGCAAATAGACGAGGCTATGACCTCTAAATGACTTCATCCGACGTTGTTGCACACTTGATGGCGCTTAATCTAGGAAGACGAACTCGCGGGCCAGACCGGTTCGCAGTTCATGTGGATCGAGATGTCAAGGTGACTGGGTCACATCGGGTTGGCGATGTGACTGACGCCAATGGCACGACACGACGTTGGGTCCAGGGTCTGTATAGCCGGACCGGCTAGACGGGAATAAGAGCCAAGTTGGAGGGTTCCAATTGTTCCATCCCAGCATCTCCCAGTCAATTTGGGGAACGTGCGACCCAAGGATGTGGCACACTATTGATATTGATCATCAGGGGCAGCCTGGCTAGAACCAGGTCATGCTGGTGGAGGAAGAACCATGTCGTTCCTATTCCGGTTTCCTTTCCACCATGGTAACAGCCTTGATAAACCAAGCCAAAAGTCGGCTTGAGCAACACTTTGACAAGAGTGGGTTGGTCAGTTGTGCGACCGACACGTTCATTCACATGGAGCGACATTCGGTGGCGGTCTGGACCGCTTCCCCCAGCGAGGAAGGATGAAACGAGCAATGGCAGTAAGTGGATTGCATGCAATCGGACGGGAAGGTCGGATGTCAAATGCTCGGTGTTGCTGGGGTTTAGGTGTCGACAGTCGACGATAAGACTGGTAGTTAGTCCTGAATCTGAGTGGCCGAGCAGTACATGCCGCCGTACGGAGCACCTACTAGGTACAGTGGTATAGTGGTACAGTGGTACAGTGGTACAGTGGTACAGTGAGTGAGTGTATATAATGGTGTGCATGTGGTGATTCAGGATAAAATTTAATTGATACGGAGTACGGAGTATTTTTAGCGTGGATGTGTTGCTCGACTTGTGGTGCTCCATATCCAGCTCCGTATCCAGCTCCGTATCCACGGAGTACTCCTTCGCCTTCAGTTGGAATAGGTAGACGCGTTAGGCAGCAGCGAATGCAAGCAAGACGTCCCATGCTGAAAGCAATTCCAACAACGAATGGCCGATCCGGAATGGATGAGACGTCTCGACTCGACACGGAAGCCCAGTTTCCGCTGGGTTTCCGGCTCCTGCACAACCAACTCGGTCCAGTTGAGATGGTCACTTTGGCACGCCCAACATCTTGCTGCCCAGCCACCAAAGAGGTGTCTGGTCTCGTCTCAACAGAGGAGGCCTATCCTGGCTGTTGCAGCCAAGCCTGCACGCAGAACACACCGACTGGACCGGACCTTGGCCACGGATGCGTCATCACGCGGTCGGCGCCACGGCCTGACCACGTTCCAACAACATGCTGGTTTAGGGAAGCCCAGACGAGTTTTGCTGCCGTGGTAAATGTTATGCCACCCGACAGAACCTGTTCCGACAATTCGATCCTCTGCGGCCGTCGCAGCTGTAATTAATTCGGCGTGCGGGCAAGGGTTGACAGAAGAAGGACTGCGGTGCGTGCGGGTACTCCGTACTCTACTGTACTATGTCAGTACAGTACATGGAGCCACATCACCATGATAAGCAAAACTGAACTGCTTTCTTAGGCATGAAATTCGTTCGTACTATAGTTCATAAGCTGCCCGAAGCTAGTCACCTGTGTATAGTCTAGCTAGGAGCAAGCCTGTCTGATGTCGGATTGCGTAATGTCTGGCCGCTCTTCCAAATAGTGCCTGACCTTGACCGCATTCTGTCTTCTCGTCTTGTCTCTGACCTCTTGTTGGGGGCGGCATAGGCGGTCACTAGAGCCAGAGCTAAAACCCCGGACATGGTGTGGCATTGGCATCCGGTTCCTAACAGACCCCTGCTGTCGATGCCTGCCCTCTACGGCCCTTCGCCCAACATTGTTGCAGACAGGTCAATTCGACCTTGGTGCCTGTTCTGAAGCCACAATGAACCAACGAAAAATGTATCGAGTAATAGGCCTGCGAGGCGATTAACGCTGCTGGCTGCTTGATCTTTTCCGTTTTCTTGTCGTCATGTCCATTATCTAGGTTTCTCGTCCCTTTGCTTCTCCTTTCCTTCTCTCGAGATTACAATGATATGGGTTGAATGTTTGCCCCTTGCCCCTTGCCTAGTAGTCCCCTTTGTCACGAGCCCCCTTCAACTGTCAGGGTCCTGCCCGGGCCCTCGTTTCGTTCCAGAGGAGACCCGAAGTGCTAGGTCCAGTTCTGTTGTGTTTGTTGTTGTTGTTATTGCTTTACCGCTTACTTCTGGCTCGACATCGCACTCGGATGTCCAAGGAAATTAACCGACATCGGCAGAGAGCCCGCCAGCTGTGTGCAGGTTTGTGACAACTAACCTTAGGTTAGGAAGGGAGGTACGGAGTGCACTCGGTGCCAGCTGTTGGGGGCGTGACTTGCTTACTGTACGTGCCTGCCCACCTGCAATATTGAAGGCTGCAAGGGCGACCACACCAAATACATAGAGTACTCCTTCCCGCATGCCCATGCTCAAAGGAAGCGGGAAAGAAGGAAGGCGCGGTGATGCCAGCTGATAATTGAAGCAAGAGCAAGCAGGCGCAAGTGCCACCCAGCTGGGGCCAGAGCTGCTGGGGCCAGAGCTAAAGGCAAAGCCAAGCCAGGGCCCTGGAGCACATGGCCATGGCCATCTGCTGCTCCGTTGTTGCCTTCCGACACCGCAACTAGCTTATACTTTAGGGATCCAGAACCCCCATAACCCCACTGTTGCGACGCCGTCGGCTCATGCTCAACTCACTTATCAACACCAACGCCATAATATCCACGGCCATTGAAAATCCTGTCTCTGCCGAGAAGCTGATGGCAAAGTCTCGCTTCTCGCTTCTCGATTGTGCTCTTCGATCTCGGACAGGCTGTGCCTCAACTTGAACATAATCAATTCAGTTTAGTTCAATCTTCTGCTTACAATTCATAGGAGCCGGCCAGAGCTCAGAAGGCGAACAGACGTCATCCGTGGACGAGTGCTTCATCTCTTTCTCTTTCTCTTTCTCTTTCTCTTTCTCTTTGTCTGCACTTTCACTTTCTTCGTTTCTCTTTAGATCGGGAAATTCTGTTATTGCCAAGCTGGGCACATCGTCCTTCATCCGTCTCTCCCGTCGCTGGCCATCATGAGTAGTTGGCCAAGACGAGTATAATAATAATCCATCTGGTGCCAAGAGACCGCGGCGTTGAGTCGAGCACGGGCTTTCTCGAATCTCGTTTGCCAAGATTCTGCCTCTTTTTTGATAATTATTGGTCTGGCATATCCGCACCTTCTAGCCTACCGTTTGCTTCGACATGGATTCCAGTGTACCCATGATTCTACCGAAAGGTATCGTCATCAACACGACGAATATCTACAAAGAAGTGGCTAGCTATCCCGTACTTCCAGCTGATAAAATATGGAAATATTGGCATGGTATGTAGTCCCTCCATTCGGCTCCTGAAAGCTTGCTGAGTATAGGAAACCTTTGGGCTCACATGATCTCATTGTCAGTGTATACAACAACCAACAAGAAACTCAAGGATCCTACAGCCCGACGTCTCGAAAACTTCTGGTGGCAGGTCTGGGGTAGCGATCGCAGGCATTTAAGTGGCCGAGCACTTGCTAGGATATATGAGGACATTTCCATTGGCCCTACATTTGTTCCTCTTCATGGACCCCCCAATCGCTGGGAAGGCCCTGATGTGAGTTGTTTCCTTTCGGAGCTGATGTTGGCATCCTCATTAACGCCTGAGTTCCAGGTGCAACCTTTGACCAAGCAGTTTATAGTGGCGCACCTAAATCGCGAGGGTGCAGGTGCACAGGACCGTTCAGAATTTACTGGACTTAAATCAGGCGAGGCCTCAACTAGGAGTCTTTCTTCAAGTGCATCAAAACCCCCTCCCTCACACCCTATCTTGAAGAAGTCTCGCACCCCGCTCACTACAGGACCACGACCGACTGCTCGATTCGTTTCACTTCCTGAGTCTGGCGATGAGCACGCAAAGGAGGGTGATATTCCTTCTTCGGGCAGCACTGCAACTACTGGGTTGGAAATGGCAATGAGACCTAACAAACCGCCGCCTGCTTCCCAGATGCTTATAGCAGCCTCGACGTTATCTTCCACACCAACTTTGACACCGACGAAGAGCCAAGTGACGGGCGCAAAAACTAGTCCCTTGCATCCCACCTCGGTGGTCGAATGTGTCCCAGAGAAGCCAGTCTTGAAGAAAACACAAGTGGCCCAGAAGCAGATGAGAATAGTGCCATCCATTCTCAAGCGCTCTGAGACCCAGACCAATTTCGAATCTGATAAGAAGCAAGCCGATGGCCGCACGAGGTCAATTACTCAACCTATGTTGAGCGCCAAGGCAGCCGCAAAGCAACCAGTTGTCCCGAGAAATACGGCCAATGACTCTTGCAGAGTGTCTAGACGGCAGAGTCGGCCAGCATTATCAACATCATTAGCGAGCTCCAACCCCTCGGCACGTAACACGTCCGACTTGCGGCCACCTGTTTCAACCAGGTCTATATCTTTAACACGGACCGAAACGGATAATCATTCATCCACGACCGGCTCATTCACTGATACCTCGTCGACAGTAGGCTGGCCGATCACTCAGAATGGTTATGCTCGCAAGAGTTCCGTTCAAAGCTTATTCACCGGTGCGACTGCCACAACTACCAACGTAGCAGCTAATGGTCACATCATAGACCAAGCCGGCTCTTTGCCAACATCTAGCATTCTGGATCCGCAGGTAATCAGCCTCGCTTCTCATCCGTCGGCCACCTCGCTGGTTGATTCGCGTATGGTGCCCACGCAACCCAGCCCCGCTGCTAGTGTGCCAATGGGCAGAACCAGGAGTCAGTTGACGCTTTTGTTGGAGCGAGAGAAGACTCGTGTCAGCGACAAATCTCGATTTTGGAACTAGCGCCTCAACATAGCGCAATGGCGTCTTGCATCAATCGAGAAGATCGTTGATCTCTGAACCACCGACACATCTAAATGCCAACTATCCCAACGGAGCTCTATGCCTTAGTATTTCTACTTGAAAAGTCATTGGATCATGACCACATGCCAATGCATATTCCACTCTCAGCATGTACACTTTTCTCACCAGACACGCTCTATGAGGCAGTTGAGGAGTAAAATATCAGGAATGATATGGTCTCAGTTTTCTCAGCTACTTTCTGACCTTGCATGTCATCCAACCGTCCTCCTATTCCCTTTGATATTTTTTGTCACATCAGCCCATCGATCATTAAATATAGGCAGATTACGGGTTCGCACCATATTGGCAATACATTGCAAAATCAAAGCGTTCTAAAAACATCCATATTTAGCATGATTTATTTCCAGACTCCCCTTCTCGAGGGTCTAATGTACTTTTAGTTATCCTCGTTCTTCTTTTTTCCTTTCTCCCCAAAGAAAGATCGCCAGCCTAGCACTGGCGTAGTCATTGTTCTATTGCTTGGACCACAAGGGAAGCGTGCCGGGAATCTTGAATTTGTTTTGAGACAAGTTATTTATGAAGGTTCTAGGGTCAGCAGTGATACGAGTATTGTACGAGTGCTTGAAAGGGAGGTATATTCGGCCCAGCAACACAGTTGGTGCTTTGAAGTTATGATGGGAACAACGGCATTCTGTTTTACGTATGCGGGATTGTAAGTGAGTGGCGAATGACTGCACATTTATGTAGAAAACAGTAATGAAAATCCGAAGTGTAATTGGATAATAATCTTTCTTTTCTGATACTCTCGCCGCGTTTTCAAGCTCTTTCCCAATATGGCTTGGATTTGTCAGATTCAAGGCCCTGATTTGTGAGCCAACGCGGAACTCGATGGAAGTGATGCCCAAGGAGATCGAGTTTGAGAATAATGACTGCTGGCTAGAGTGTCTTTTTTGATCGAGGGAGAATTTCCCGATTTCACACCTCCATCGAGGGCAGCAGGATGTTTAGATCCGCGAATGTTTTAGTAGCGTTACGCCTACAATTACCATAGGGGCGTAGAATTAGCTTAGCAGCCAAACCCTCGGGAGCCTGTAAGGGTCTGTAAGGGTCGAACGGGATTCTCGAAACGCTAGAATAGCAACAGGATCTACTACCTGCAACCAATCGCGCAAAGTACATGCAATGAGGCGTTTTGCCGGTATTTGCAAGCGCCAATGTACAAGATGTATTATCCAAGGTCCAGACCGAAATCATAATTATCTAGTAACTCCTCACTGGGATATCCATATTTTCTCAACCAAAAAAAAAAAAATCCCCTCTTATTCCCTAGCTTACATTCAAGGACCAAAGCAGCCTAGGCAACTCCCGCTTTGATTGCGGCTCAAAGTCGTTCCGTAGTGGCCAACAAAACATGGAGTAATAATATCTACAACACAACATGTCGTGCGAGCAGCCAGTTTAGAAAAAAAAAAATGATGGCGCCACGGTCGGGATGAAAAAGCAACGGATGTGAGCACGTCGCTCTAGTTTGGTTGTGAGGTATAAACATAGTCGCGATAAGACATGAACCAAAAAATGGCTGCTACTTGAAATATACTTGACCAAAAATACAATAAACGCCCCCCTCCTTCTATGACTAGTACGTCAGAACAGAAGGAATGCTCATGGCAGACAGGCCACAATGCAATGAGATGATAGAGCACCACGCTGTCTAGTCGTGGATACCAAACATCTTTCGCAGCGCACCGAACTTCTTCTTTCTGGCTTGCTGGGGTCGCTGAAAATCAATCTGAGCCAGGTCAGTGGGAATTGGTGGAACTGGCTCGTTCGTGTCAACCTCAGCATGGTCGAGCCCGACCACGCCTTGGGATGTGTTTCGACGGACAAGAAGGCCAGTCTTTTTCGCAGTTGCTACACCACTGGCAGTTGATGGCCGAGATGGTTCCTTTGCTCTGCCATTCTCCCCGTCAGTGCCTTTTTCATCGGGCAAGGGCCAACTAGAATCGCGCCTGCGATGTGGATTACTGCGTAGTTGTGCTAGTTCTTCGGGACTTCGCTCCAGAACAGTGTCTTTTCGGGCGGCGCTTTCACCTATGTCCTTTGACACTTTGTCAGACATGTCCTTCTTGCGGCGCAGGATAGACATAAAGCTACCTCGCCGAGAAGTTGGCCGAGGCATGTCGTTTTGAGACAGAGGTTCTAGACTGCCACGGCCAGAACGGGTACGCCGGACTGAGGACTGCCCATGTGTTGACGCACTGCGCTTAGGCTGCACAATGCCTCCATCGTCTTCGGGAATTTCTGATGTGACCATGCTGCGGTTTGGACTGTTTAATGGTGATCCATTGCCCTTGCGAAGAGACCGGGGGAAGCCGTTAGTCTTTGGTAAGGCAGCAGGCTCCTCATCATCGCTTGAGTCAACAAAACGACTTCTGAAGAGGGCTGGACCAGCGTCTTCCTCGTCACTAGAATCAGGAAAGCGGCTTCCTCCCTTTGACTTCTTGCCAAAACCAGACGATTTCGTAAACCCACCCATTCTCAACCGAGAGGTAGAAGATGTCGGCCTATCCCTTAGAGATTGACGCATACGACCCGTTCCACCAAAGGATGGCGTGTTCTCAGGAGGCAAGGAAGAAAACGAGTTTCTTCTAAAGCCATGTGGGGACAGCGAGGGCAAACTGAATCGTTTAGTGGAATCTGTGGGTGAAGATAGTTCGCGCATGCCGGATCGCAAGGACATTCGAAAATGATGTGTATCATGGAATGCCGACCCAGACCTGTTGCGCTTGAAACTGCTCTCGCTGTCATCTGAGCCGTGGCGTCGCAAAGTCGGTTTGATGATTGACGATCTCAGATCATCTGACGACATGTTGTGTTTGTGGCTCTTTGACAGCCCTGTCGTAGCTGGCTGGTGATTTGAGGCAGGTCTGCCAGATGTCAATAACGTTGGGCGAAGAGTGTCACCATTCGTTCTGCTGCCTTGCAAACACTGTCTCGGAGCTGGTACCGGAGCTGCTGAAGAAACAGTAGCGGACATGGGCCGTGAGACGGGGGCCTCCGTAGTGCGCTGTCTAGCCGCAGGGGTTCTGGTCATAGGGTCATCTCTCATAGACTTCCTCATTCCCCCTGGTCTTTCGAGGCCTGTGTCTCGTGCCAGTCTTGGAGGTCCTGATCGCATAGACTGACGCATTGACGTACGCATCTTTCGCTCTGCAGGGTCGGCAGTGGCTGTTGCCTTGGCCGCAACAAGTGAGGCTCGTTTCGCGGGCTGAACTACCTCTGGCTCTGAGTTCTCTTCGCTGCTGTCATTTGCAGACCACTTTGTTCCTGGTTTTACTTCATCGGATCTGTCGGTGGCAAGGGTAGGTGCAGTGGCCGCTTGATCCACCTGGACTGATTTCTTAGAAGTACTAGCCTCTTCACCAGTCTCTGATAAAGCCTCAATCTCGAGCTGACGGCGTTTTTCAATAGACAGGCTCTTCCAGTAAGCCTTGGCATTTTCCCAGTCATCTCCTGTCTTGTCGTCTGCTTCTCCTGCTGAAATGGTGGATGACTGTGTTTGCTCAATCTGGTCCGCCTTCTTTGCCACAACAACTCTCTCGTCAGACATCTTATTGGTCATCTTCTCGCAAGTAGGACTGTCAACAACCGCGTCTAACGACAAGAACCCGTCTCCATCAACTTCTTCAAGATCCTCGTAGGCATCACTGAAGCATTCATCTTCAAATTCTTCATTTTCCTCTGCTATGTCGGCCATGCCAGTGCCACCGGCTGTAGGTTCTACATTTCGCGTCGGTGTTGACATTCCGGATTCGTCAGATTCGTCCTCACTATCTTGCTTACCGACGGCTGCTCCTCCATCATCGGGGAAGCTACCTGGGGGACAAGTGTTCGAGGAACCCAGGGCGCGAGGACTGGGCTGAGTTATGAATATGGTAGGCACAGCTTTATCTGTCTGGACTTTTGAGGGTACAGTTTTAGTTGGAGTGCTAGGGACGATAGCTATGACCTTGGGTTGTGTCACAGTTGTCGTTTCTGCGCCGTTTACAGATTCAGCTGTGACATTAGTATCCAAGTCATCGTCGGAGCTTTCCAGGATGGCATTCTGATGAGACTTGTTCTCGATGGATGGCACTACAGCCTGGATAGGCTCTCGGGTCTTTGAGATGTTAGCCGCATTCTTTGATGCCAGGTCCTGCGAAATGGCGGCTCCAATCACGGCATCCGTAGATTGGCCTCCGCCAGTGGTCGCGGATCCATTCACAGCAATGAACGTTCTCTCGGAGGGACGAACCAACGGCCGCTCTTCTGGCTCCTTAATCTTCTTCTCGCGAACGCTGCCGAATTGAGGCAGAGCGGGCCGTGGAGTCATTGTTTCATCTTCGGCCAAAGT
The DNA here is from genome assembly GCA_000729835.1 of Atkinsonella hypoxylon. Classification (NCBI taxonomy): domain Eukaryota; kingdom Fungi; phylum Ascomycota; class Sordariomycetes; order Hypocreales; family Clavicipitaceae; genus Atkinsonella; species Atkinsonella hypoxylon. The sequence continues at coordinate 476,465 of JFHB01000003.1, read as the reverse complement.
CACATTTTCTTTCTTGCCAAACCTTGATACGACGCTGTGCCATGGTTTTTTGGCTTGAGGACTTGGAATCATGGGAGAATGCAATTCTTGAGGCTGAGCTGCTTCGCCAACAACAATAGTATTTCTGTCGTCCCAGCTAACGCGTACGCTTTTCTTTCGTGCCAATGCAGCGTCCACATCATCATTTGAACCTAAGACCCGGCTTGGAGCGGCCTCTGGACCATCATCAGATGGTGATACGCCTCTAGCATTCGCAGCCAACTTCAAAGCCGATTTCTTTGGTGACACTGATCGGGCAGGAGGTTCGTGCTTAACGACCAATTGGTCGCTTAGCGACGCACCGAAACGAGCAGATCCTGCAGGGCTCTCAGATTGAGCTCGTGCCTGGCGAAGCTTCGTCTTGGGTTCACCGTCTGTAATCAGGGATTGTGAATGGGCTACAGGAGAGACTGCATTAGCGGGAGGAGATGCAGAGCCGGTCTCTTCTGGTTTTCCCTTTTGCTCTTCCAGTTCCTCGTCTTCTGGTTCCTCTTCAACCACTGATGGATTTTTGATAAGAGCGGGCGTTTGGCAGATTTGTTGTTCTTTAGCGAGGGACTGATCACAAGTATCTGCCCCTTCCTGTTCAAGAGGTACTGGCTGCTGATGGCTCTTAGTTTTCCTTTGATTCTTCCTTTTACTTTCCCACGTAGCTTCTGGTGTTACGACATCATTCGCAGCAACCACGTCAGAAGTTGAAGCTTGTTCTTGTTCATAGTCACTACTCAATTCGGGGATGGGGGCGGGGGCGTGTTCGAGCTGGACGTTATGATTTGGGCCTGCATTCTTTTGCAGTACAGGAGCTATTGTTTCTCCACTTACGGTGCCCCTAGAAAAATGCGAACCAGCCCTATCTAGTTTGGTGGAGTTTCTCTTCTTCTTTTTCTTCTTCTCCTTTGGTTCTTCTAAAACTTCGCGCGCACTTTCCGGGAGGCCCACCAAAGTTTCTTTGGCAACCATGCGTCGGGAATTCGGATCGTAGACGAGCGTGCCATCATCGACTGACGAAGAAGGGGACACAGGCCTAGCTCGAGGGTAAGAGAAATTTATTGAAGGACTGACGCTACCGGAACGCGACTCTGGAACATATGTAAGAGATTGTATGGTGGCATCGGCTGTTCGAGGATTCGCGTCTCTTGTGTTGGCACCACCAAACCACGATGGCTGAGTACCATCTTTCAATTTCTGGCTTGCGGTTCTGAATGGCTGCGTTTGTAGCGGATAACCTTTGGAGTCTTTGGGTCCCTTAATCTGGCTGTTAGTTCGCTGGCTGGCCAATACTTGGTCAACACTAGGCATTACGGGCACAGGAGGCACATGCTCCCTTGGAGCTGGGCTGCGACCTGGCGAAGGCGTGCGGAAAGTTCGCTCCATCATCGAACCCACACTGGGGGTTCTGGTGAGCTCGCGGCGTCCTCTCACACTGCCCGTGAGGGAGTTGACAGAAGGGCTTCTCCTGCTGGCTCTTTTTGACTGTACCTCTGCGACGATCGTCGGGGTCATCGGCCGTGCCCTGAGAGCGGCAGCGGCAGCGGCCGAAGACAAGGACGCATTGGAGTCGCGACGACTCATGAACACCGCTGCTGCTGCGGTCGCGGCATTAGGATCCGCCGTTTCCCTAGTCAAGGGCTGAATTAAGTCGATTAGCTTCCAGTCAATAGCAAAAACCATGTAACATGGCTGCGAGAGATGGAAACCCATGCAACTGAATCATGCATGTATTTTCTGTAACTTACTTGGGCAGGAGGCTGTCGCCTCCGTGAGCTACCGAACATGGCCAATTGCACGGCGAAAGGAGACAGGCTCGGGCCGAACAGGACGGTGAGCTTTCTCAACAGCAGCAGGTGGGCATGAGAGTCATGAGGTATGACGTGGATGAGAGCGAGAAGACTTGATAGGAGAGATGGAAGAGATTAAGGACAATAAAATATTAAAATAGGACAGAATGCAGAGAGCAGAAAAGAGAGCCTATACACCGAGTGCAGGGCAAGGCAGGGATGGGAAGGGGAGGAAAATGAGACAAGAGGTAAAGCTGCTGAAGAGAGGCTCGGCGACAAAGGATGATGAACGAGGTCTAACGCGCGAGGTGGCGCATCTCGGAACGCAAGCGGTAATGGCAGGGCGGATGGCAGATGCCTGCGCAGGCGGCGACGACCGTAGGTGGGCTAGTAAGTTGGCAAAAGGTTAGGTTCAGAAAAGTCAACCCAGCTTTGATCGAGTCGTCGTCGTTGCTGTGAAGGCGCGAGGCGTAGAGGCGTAGAGGCGTAGAGGCGTAGAGTCGTGGAGGCCAAAGTGGGCAAAGTCTAATTGATGTTTGAGCTCTTTGCTCTCTTGTCTCTTGGATGGGGACGGATGGAGCGGGAATGGTCGGCCAGCGTAAGCAAGGATGCTTAGCGTTTAGCACTTGTCTAATCAATGGTGACGCATGAAATCCCTCTTTCAGGCCAATGGTCGCGCAGAACTCATCGCACTAATTCCCCACTATGACGACACTGACTGTTGAGCTAGGGATGGTCAAGCAGGAGCTACCATCGCAGCGACAATAACGGCAAGTATTACGGAGCCACGGTACCACGGAGCCACGGAATATTAGGAATCGGAACCTTTGGCGACTTCATCGTAATATGTGTCGGATAATTTCTACGCCGTACTGCCGGATTGCCGGTGTCAAACGTCGAGGACCTGCCATCATACCTAGATAGGCAGGCAGCACAAGCACAGCACGTCTTGTAGCCCTGCCTTTGTCCCGCTGATCAAGTCAGCCACGCACGGCCTCTGCTATAAACCTTCGACTCTCTTTAATCCATTGTGTAGTTTTAATAATTCCCCAGGGGCCGCCCCCTTTCGCGGTGCGGCCCATCCCCGCTCGCAAGGCTTACTACCCACCAAAAAAAAATAGTTGAGATGAAATAATCCCTCACGTCCCTGTACGGATACCCCAGGTCGTCCTGGTGACAGTCGTGGGTCCTAACGGGTCTAATTTTTCTAAAGATTTACCGTAGAAAAGTTGGACCCGGTACCCGTTTTTGCACCTTGAGTACCCGAGGCATCCTTGTGCTTGTTTTGCTGATGAATGTCAAGAGTCCATCCATGCCTGGTAATTAATTGCCCTCTGATTTCCCCTGCCCCTAGATGCAAGTGGGGTCCCGAAAATACTCCCTCGAGGCGACAATACCGTCTGGTCGGCTAGTTAGTTTTGTTCCGAGTCAAGCTCTTTACACAATGCTGGCGACATGCCTTGATACAATTCACGGCTCGGGTTAAGCTAGCGCTTTAAAGAGGCCTCTACTAGACTGCTGAATAACACCAAAGTTGATTTGATCCACTACTGGCAAGACCTGTCCTCTTTATCGCGGTTTCATCTAAAAATGCTAAGATAAGTTCCAAATCGAACGTCTCATCACAAACCGCGCCGCGTGGGCAACTGTAGGGTGTTGTGTGAGCGCGAAAGCTTCAATTGGTCCATTCAGGATCCCTACACACCTTCACACTGTTTACGTTGACCTTGAAACAAGTTATGACGCAACAAGGTCTGAGGCCCTTCGAGCTCTGTCTCGTTTTGTCAAGATAGGACGGGATGCTGCGCAAAGCGGGTAGGTAGCATTTCTTGCCGAAATAGCATGCATACTAGTGAAAAGAACTCCATTGCTCGGCGTTTGGACAGGTTTCAATTTCCAATCGGCTATAAAACCAACCTGCCTTATCTAGACAATAACAAGGTCAATGTCGAGCTTTAATACACCAGGAAGTTTGCGTTCTTCCAGAAGTTACCTCTTCGCAGACTAGCCGTTAGAATTACAATCTATCCAATTATACAAACTTCCAATTCCAATCTTTTCCAAATGGGCGATCTTTGAATCCCGTTCTAGCTAGAATTGCCTGGATCTTGGTCATCGCTTATTCATCGACAACCACGCGAAACACGTCTCCACGTTCACCACAAGTGCATTAAACATAGCCTGAAGCTTGGGGTTATCGCTGGAAGAGTAGATTCACAAGCGCTAGCTGTTTCTGATGCTGAAAATTGGACATGTATTCGATCAAGTAGCCGACGGAGTGTTTGTCCGGCGCATGATTGTTCCAGAACCCTTTCCTCACCAATTGGGCCCGTTTATTTCGGCCTTGTCTCGGAAATCCAGCAAAATCGCGCCGCGAACAGATCCGCCTGTAATTTGAGACCTAGTCTGTACAACCATCACGTACGGCTGCCATCCATCCAGGAATCAAAAGAGACGTTGCAGGCCCGGTATCCTTACTTACTAGGTCTTTGCTCGACTCCGTTCCACGTTGCTAGCTCCTTCGTTTGGAGATCGATCATGTTCGGGCAATGAGTCATCGCAATGCCCCTTAAGTCCATAATAATACTCTTCTTGTACTGATTGACTACGGCCTTGGTGAATTGGCAGTGCTTCTTGGTCATCTGCCAAATCGGACGGATGTTGTTCGTCGTGAGAATGGCCAGTCGAGTTGCCTTTGATCGGCGCCTTTCCGTTCTTCCTACTCTTCCTACTCTTCGCTTTTGCCTTCTCCAATAGCCTTTTTCGCTCGGCTTCTTCAAGACGATGTTGACGATCTTTGATCTCATAATCTCGTATCAAGGCTGCAGGAGGTACGCCGAAAATCAGCTCGTATTCGCAAAACTCGCAAACCCACATGTCATCTGGCTTTGGAGGGTTTTGGTAAAAATTGTGCCGGGCTATATTCTTTCTTTGACGTGCTGCCGATGCCAATTCCTTCTTGAGTTGCCGGCGAGCCCTTCTCCGTGACTGGGTAGGTGCGCCACTGGCAGCATCAATATCCAGAGTATGGACGGCATTCATGCTTGGTGACGTGTCGGAAGTCCGAGGAGGTATTTCTTGACGATTTGCACTACCTGCTGTATGGATGAGAATCCAATGTTAATGCTGCAACTAAAGGTGCAAGGGGAAGATGAAAAGACCTACCAGGCCATTGCACAGTTCCTGGCACTTGGGAGTCACAAGTGAACGTAAATTGAGCCGAGGACGGCGTAATTTCTGGATATAGCATATGCTGTTCGAGAAGGCTCACATTCTCTTGCCCTTGTGGCGGAGCTTTCTCGGCGTTGGCAATGGCGCTAGATATTATGCCACCACCTGCGTGCACTGTGACAATGCCAATAGTTAGTATAGAGAGCAGACAGTGCAAGCAGAAATAGTAGTGCTGTAGTAAAGTACGGGAGCATCAGTCGTCGTGTAGGTGGTGTGGGTAAAAGTCACAAAGGTCTCGGAAAAAATTTTGTGACTAGACGTGACAGAAACCAAACGATGATCGCAACGAATTGGGTAAGTATAGCTTCTCCGATGCACTAAGAGGTAAATGCCAAAGGACAAAGAGGATTGGGCATGAAGAACTTCAGGGGAGGCATTACCTGGCGGCCATTGACTTGTTCCAGCCTTGGCCCCACGAATAAGCCAGGCATTGTTACCGTCAGGCAGCGTACGTAATGGGCTCCTTCCATTTCTAGAGCGCCCAAGCCTGCCTCTTCCAGATCCTGAGAACCCTTGGTTATTGGCTCCATAGCCTTTAGATGTTGCGCAGCCACTGGAACCATTATAAGCCCTTTCTGCCCCGTAATGGCTTTCATTGTTTGAGGTTGTCGGCACAGCAGGCAAGGCGAGAGCATTGACCTCACTGCTGAGTCCATGAGTACCGTTAACGGACAAGTCACCAGCCGATGGAATTTTCCTTTTCTTCTTATTATTGGTATTTTCAAAGGAATCATAGCCATCAACAGATGAGCTAGCAGAGTGTTGTGGTTGGGTCACCTGAGACTCTAGTTGTCGAGTTTGGTCTTGCCGCATTGATTCCTTGCTGGTCCGTGACAAGAACTCCGGTCGTGATCTAGACACCACTGTGCTTCGGTTTTGTGCAACTTCTTTCCCACTGCAGCTACGCTGCGTAGTTTTGGCTTGCTCGGTTTGCTGTGCATCATCGATGGTGGCAACTGTTGAAGATTCTGGTACGTCGATGGTGTAAGAATTGCTTTCATCCTTCAAAGAAAACGGCGGATAGTGGAAGAGTGGTAGGGAGCTTTGAGTGGAAGGTGGGTAGGTAATCGAACCGGCAGCTTCTGTGGATAACCTTTCACGAATTCGGCGCTTCGGCAGAGGTCGTATTGGCCGGTCTGGAAATAGAGATGACACAGTATCCGGTGACATCATCTGGCTTTGCTCTTTTCGATTCCGAAGAAATCGCAATGTTAGCCAGCAGAAAACAAGCGAGGCAAACAAGGTAAGCAAGCCGTAAAGTCTCAAACGTGATCTAAGGGATAGGGCAAAGCGGAACCACGAGGTATCTGAGATAGCCATAACTTAAGCCGCCCGACATGTAAACAAAGTATAAAGCGGATATCGAGGAGCAAATTGTTATAATCAGAGGAATATGAAGACTTTGCAATCGGGGTAAAATATAGCAGAAGAAGAAGGCATACCCATTCAACATGGCTGATCCAATGATCCACACCCCGCAGGAGCAAGCCGATTCTTCGAGGCAAGTGGCGACGGGTATATTTGGCAGCCGCCTGAAGTGAGTGCCCCAACTTCTTGCGGTTCAACCTGACCTATATTTCAATTTGGTTTCGTTACCGGTCGCTCGAGCTGTAATCCTATCCTTCAGAGTGTCAAAGAACCTCAATTCTGTTGGGGACCAACGACCGTTTCTAGTTCCAGTTAGAAAACTATGCGGTCATAGGGTATAAAGGCACTGCTATCATTTCCAAATATACAAGGAAGGACATGGTAATCATGGTAATAGAGCTTGCAAATGATGCGGATTTCTGCAGGCATGGCGTTCGGGTCGTGCGTGATCTTACCAACAACGTGACGAACCAAAAAGGAGAGCGGTCTGGACAGTAAAGCAGAGGCTCCGAGAGCAGGGTCATGCAAAATGAAAGGTATTGAAGCCAAGATAGAAAGAAAGATAAGGAAGGAAGGCGGGCTGCGAAAGAGCAACCGAGGATGTGATCGACTGGCTTGTAGCAAATATGACACTTACTCATACACGCCTTGTTGCATTTGATACCGTACAGGCTGCTGTGTGATTAGGAGGTGGGTGGGAGGTGGGCGGGTGGGTAGGTTGACCAACCTGGGCGACGTGAGTTTATTAGGTAAGCAGTGTCTGCCACACGCCCGGACTGCAGTCTGGTGGCGCAGAAGAACTTACCTCGCGAGTTAGTTGTACTATTAAAGCATGATCCACGCCGGAGCGCAGATTTATTCCAAAATTCATTAGCTAATTTGGTATTGGTAGGCATTTACAGACATATCAGCATTCAGCAAGCATATATGTCGAAAGACTCAATAATTCGCTATTGCTTTGAAATTGATGGCGGTCGGCCGGGGTCACTAAATTACTCTCGGTACATCAACGCCCTGTACTTGAATTAGCCGAGCATTCTCCTCTGGCGAACGACGAATTAACTATATTGGTGGGGATTCGAGTCTGATATCAGTGCCCCATTGGCGGGACGGTGGTACCTGAGGGCAAGCAGCTAGGGCCAATGCGGGACTGGAGGTATTTACTGTAGATACCTAGGAGGAAGGTAACTTCATACTGGCCCTTCGGCCCAGTGGTACTTCAATACCTGAGACTCAGCCAGCACCCGCATCGTAATAGCGGCCGCTCCAACCTGCCGCTGTGTGTGCCGCTGTCGTAGCAATGCTTCTTCCGCGTCCAGCAGCCACAGCAGCGAAGCGCCGGCCGGCCCTCCTCTAATCATCAGCCAGCCTTCCGCCTTCCTCGCACGTCTTTTTCGCACCTTCATCCCGTTCTTTGCCATGAGCTCGTTGTTGTGTTCTCCAGCCTGCTACGTCATGATAACTCGCCAATCTCTGCTACGTACCTGCTGCTCCTGCCTCGCGCCGTCTTCTCCTTCGTGACCAGCTCGCAACCACTTTTCGTTTGGTCCTTGTGTGCGCAATTCGTCACAAAAGTTCCTTGCCTTGCGAGCTTGACCATTCTCTGTTTCTTTAACAGCAATCTTAACCTGAAGTCACGTTTATATACAACCCTGATTATTACTGTACATAACTGTCCTCCCACGGCCGCTTTCGCTCCGTCCTCTACATCTAATTTCTTCAATGGCACCTCCGTCGCCAAGGCGATCCTCAAGAGCTCGCCCGACCAATTCCCAATCACAACAATCCTCCTCTTCGTCAGGAACATTCGGCCGTGCAGAAAGAAGTACCAGATCAGTCAACAAACCCTCATCGGAAAAATCTACTCCCAGCGCTTCACTCTCGTCAGAGCCGCTTGACGATTTCGACGACACCCTTCTAAGCAGACGACGCAAACGCGGTCAAAACGACGATAGTGATCGCACCACACGAATCGATAATACAGATATGGCCGATGGCAGTGACGACATGCAGGACGACGAGGATGAGGCAGTTCGCTGCCTCTGTGAATCAGAAGATTATCCTGGCCCTCCTCCTGTTGACGGACTCGATGCAGATATTTTTGCAGCCATAGAGCTCACCGACGAAGTTACTGGCTTTTTTGTTCAATGTGATATTTGCAAAGTCTGGCAGCACGGCGCCTGCGTAGGCATCTTCAGTGCAGAAAGCTCACCAGATGAGTACTTTTGTGAGCAATGCCGCAAAGATCTGCACAAGATTCACACTGCCGCCAATGGGTAAGTGGCTCTGCTTCTACTGTATGCCTACAAGGCGCGCAAAGATAGGTTCTTATCTTGCCCGATATCAATTCTCCATCTACCCCGAATTCTTTGGAACATCGCAGCCGGCAGTGGTGACGTTGGTCCACTGCGCACACGCATCACCTTCGCGCTTCACGCCGCTCACGATTTGTTTGGCATCGCTATAATGTATGAATGATTATTAACACGACATGCGTCACAGACAAAAATACTCCAAGTATCTGCCCCTAAATAGGCAATCACGGGCAACGTCCAGAGCCACCTCAATCACTAAAGAAGACAAAAATGCATCCAAAACTTCTCGTCCGAGCACGGCGACACAGTGTTCCAAGCGACGCTCTACCATGAACAGCCGCGATGCCGCCTATGATGATGAACAACTACGTCGAGCTATAGAGGCTAGCAAAGAAGAAGGTGGTCAGGACGCTTTAGACCTAGCCACAAGGCGGGCGAAACGTGGACGAAGTAACAGTGAAGAGTAAGTTTGCCTTCGGTAGAGCTCTTTTCGTCGCTAGAACCGCACCACTAATTTTATGCTAGAAAAAACAACATGAGCGTTAAGCGACAACGCACGAGGTCTCGATCTGTCTCTCCACCAGCTGAGGGGCCCAAGGTTGCGGAGGATTATGCTTCGGATGACGAGATGGAAATACGTAACGGAGCCAAGAAATCAAGAAATAATAGAAGTCAAAAGGAAAAATCCGAAAAGGAGGATAAAGATCGTCAACGACAAGAGGCGGCTAACAAACGAAAAGGCCGAGCGGAACGTCGCCGAGCAGACGGTAATTACTTGTCTCCCAACTTCCCTTTGCGGCATTTTACAAGTCACTGACATTGATGAATAATAGACTCAGATATGTCCGAAGAATTACCCTTGGCTTCTGCCAAATCAGTCCAAGATAAAACAATGGAGTCACCGCCCAAAGAAGAGTCGCCTTCACATCCTCCACCACCAGGCACACCACCCATAACCCACCCTGTAAGCGGCAGCTCCCATAAGAGAGGGGCTCGGAGCAATCGGAGGGGCAAAGGCAAGAATCAATACACAAAAGATCGCGACCTTGAAGAAGGTTCGCCCGCTCGTTCCATGTCAAGAGATATTCAGAAAGGCGATGAGGCTGCAACCACAGGCCATTCCAAATCCTCCACCAATGATCATAGGAGCTCCAAGGGCAAGGCCAATGTGGGTAAAATGAGTATGCTCGACATGAAGCGTCGTGTGGCGGCCATAATGGATTTTATCTCTCGAACCCAGGTAGACCTTGCTGCCGAAGCTCCTCTGAGCCAAAGCTCTAGTGGTCGAGAAACCCCTCAGGAGAAAGCGGAACCAGGGCAGACCAATGTTGAAATCGCCAACAGCGATAAAGCAGATTCTCCCGATACGAGTCGGTTTAAGGAATTGAATTGCATAGAAATGATGGACGTTCTGACACGAGATATGGTCAAATGGCAGAATCAGTACGCATAGCAGTAAGAGGAGTCGACGAAGCGGGTCATCCAAGAAACTGCAGACAATGGCTAATTTTGCTTTTTCTTTCGCCTTCGGTTTGGAGTTGGAATTTAGGGTTAAGCGGGCTTTTGGTATGATATCGACATGATTATTCGAATAATGGCGTTGATTAGGCTCTTGTATCGCTGGGCTGCGACGATACCGATTTCGGGAGGCGCGAAATGACCAAAGCCGCAGTTGCGCTGGAGAAAGTATTATTCTGTATAATGTAAAATACTTCCAAGACGAATATATGGAGCTGAGCTTTCGTTGCCATCCTCTAGCTTGTTTCTGGCTGTTCTTTTGGTCATTTTATTTAGCTCTCGATATATATACCCTGTCTTGACTTGTAAGGCGGCTAGTGTTGGGGTATCTGATACCAAATGGGCCAGTGGCTTCTATTATTTGACAAACATTACAAGAGCAAGGGCTCTCGCCGTGAAATCAACATTGTTCGCAGTACTCAGCTTATGTTATGGGCTGCAGAATATCCCGTCCAACCGATACAATAATGTACAACAAAGATCTTGTAGGATATGAAATCAGGTCCGAACAGAACAAGTCCCCTCTCTCTATTAGACCCCCAACTTGTCGCGTTTTCTCGCCTCCTTGTGTGCCTTCCTGGCTTGATGTAGACTGAGGGCCGGCTGGGCCAGCATCAGCTCATGAGCATGAATTTCCTCCTCTCCTAGCTCATCCAGCACATGTCTCCCTAGCTTGCCGTCCCGCCATAGAGACAACACTCGCGCAGCTGCTTCCTGCCAATTCGGAACACCGCCAGCCTTAAGTCTCCCGTCACGCTTCGCCACAGCCGTCAGAAACGCGTTGATATCATTCGTGGGCTCGCAATAGCGGCTGTAGAGCTGGGGATCCCATTCATTCATCCGATACAGGAGATAATCGGCCAATAATTCATCTGGAATGAGGCCCTTTTTGATCCCATGCGCAAGCGCAACTTTCACCATGGTCTCCCCGTCTTGCACGTACGGCTGGAAAATACCAGGAGTATCCAGGACGAAGACGCCGCCTCCCACGCCGCCCTTGTCTTCCGACTCGACTACGCGCACAGCCGTGCCGACTTTGCGCGTCACGCCAGCCTGGTCGCCCGTCTTGGCCGCCTTCGTCTTCTTCCCCGGCGTGCCGACGTTGCGCAGGGCATTGAGAAGGGTGCTCTTTCCGACGTTGGGCATGCCGACCACCAGGGTGCGCAGGCCGGTCAGTGAATCGTGGCGCTGGGCGGTGGCTTTCAGCCGCCTCAGCAGCGCCTCGGTCGTGGCAGGCTTGTTTTTGTCCCAGAACACGACCTTTTCGCCGTAGAGCCTCCGCAACGTCTGTTTCGCGTTGGGTGTGTCTGCTCCGAGGTCGGACTTGGTGTACACTAGGAGGCGCTCCCGGCCGGCGATTGTGCTTTCCAGGGTTGGATTCTGCGTGGAGAGGGGGAGGCGGAAGTCGCGGCATTCTAGAACGAGGGAGATTGTCGAGAGGAGGGACTTGATTTTGTTTGCGCCGGCGTGGTGGTGGCCTAGGAAATAGGTTTTTGGTATGGAGGAGGGTATGCCGAAGGAGGTGCGGGGCACGAACTGTGCCATTGTGCAGGATGACTATGATTTAGGGAGCGCGGTAGACATCTTTTTCGGGGATATCGTGTCAAATTCCTTATCTACCTAGGTAGGAACCGCGGTGCATTACACAGATAATTGGTTTTCTTTCGTTAGAAACCTTGGACTGAAGCCTTGACAACTAATGAAGTCGGAAGTTGTGGTGGAGTCAACGTTAGAAAGAGGCAGGGGTCCATTATTCTATGCACGTGTAGATAAGATAAGGGAAAGTTCCCAGCTATGCAAAAAAAAAGGAATGTGACGTCATACCTTAATTTGGCATTGCGACCACCAACCAGTCATTCGCGGACCTTTTACCCTGAGATGTAGTGTGCAGCCTCAGCATTGAGTTGTAAATCTGTGTTTTGGCTTTTCTTGGCTCTATTGATCTTTGTCATACCTTACCCATCACGTTGTCAGCCATGCAAGGATGAGCCAGGCTCTGCTAGGAATGGCAGTGAATGCATTGCATGGTTGGGTCAGGAGTCCAAGGCAAGACTCGTCTTCTTGTGCTCGGCCGGGGGTAGTTGACGGATTGTGTAACGACCAGGATTCTATCTGATTTGTAATGTTGTCACGTTGATTTGCGCAAGGTGTATCAAATTCACTTCAAACAAGCGCAACTCGAGCGTCTTCTTTTTTTTCCCTCTTTGCAGTATAGAGTCATCATTCCTAGGCACGGCACGGCACGACACCGATCATACAGAGATTCAAGCGCGGTCTTGGTGTCGCGCGAAATAAGACTTACGAGTTGGAATCATACTCAATGACTAGCGTTCTGAATTTCGAAGCAGGATGTCTGTAATCTTTTCGGATACACCCTGACTGGACGGTGTCTGACCAGGTAGTTGCGAGTTCTGTATAAAAAGGATTCGCCGTTCGAGTTGACAGAGCATCACCTCTCAGATACTTCTAGACCTGTCCGCCTTCTCATACTTTCGTGTGATCTCTTCTCGTTCGCATAACAATTATTTCTCTCCAAGTCTGTCCGCTCAATTCGTTATCTTTGGCCTGACGACAGTACCTAGTCTTGGTCAAACTTGTCTGTAAGCTTGATAACGACTTAAGGTAGCCACTATCCCATCATCCATCTTCAATGGCATCCAAATTCCATCACATATACTGAAAACGCAATAGGTCGACCTCCTTTCCTTCATAGGTTGGTCCCTCATCCACGCCGGCTGGACGCATTTGCCTCTTCCCATCTTCAACGACCACGACGGGACCACGCAATATGCCACACATAACAGCGTTGTCTATTCCACAAGAGGGTCATAGCTTGCAGCGCTCGCATTCATGGCTTCCTCGCGGCATTTGAAACTCCATGATAGGAGCAGTGGGCACCCGTCTGCTCGTCGTGTTTCTCTCCACGTCAAATTCGTGGCGGCCCTTATTCCTTCGACTTACACATCGGCCTTGCAGGGTACGCAGCCGTCATATGCGTCATTTCATGGATAGGCAATCCTCGCATCGGGCAGATCGCAAATGTAGATTTCCAGCGCCTCCAGGTCCAGATTGGCTTTCGGCCGTCAAGCCCTGACCGTGAGACCTTCTTCGTTGAGTTCTGGAAATTGCCCGTTCGAAGGGTGTTCTTGCCCTCCATTCCATGCATCATGATACACTGCTCTTCTATTTTGACCACGACATCAACATCATCTGCACGACGGACAAGTGCGGCGTCAGGAAACCGGATGGTTACGCATGGGACATTTTACAGCTCAGCTGCACCCCCCTTCTCTGTGGCATCTTCGGCATCCCGCATGCGAATGGTCTCCTGCCGCAAGCACCACTGCATGCTGAGTCGCTGTTACATTATTCCCATGAGCGGCAGCCCGACGAAGGCACGGCCGTCGCACCGCAGGAAGCCGTTGCACGTCGTTGCCCCCCCTTACGAAAGCTGTTGGGCTTGATGCGAACTCGGTGCTATCAGGCCTCTTTGTGTTCACAGGCTACCAGTCATTGGAGGTGAATCCCGTGCTTGAGCGCATACCTCAGCTTCTTACTCCGATCTCTTCTCGACTCTCAGAGTTCTTACGGGTTGTCACTTGACTTGGAATCCAACCTGCGCCGTCACACGCGCGGATTGTATGCGCAGGCATTGTCTTTGTTGTCACCCACACCGTGGCAGATCCCGCTTTTCCAATACTCGTTGTTGCTGTCGTCGTGCGGCCAAGCCTCATGCGGCAGGTATAGTCACACAAGACCTTGGAAATCTGGCAAACCGTGTCATCGATGCAGAATCAGGTGCGTCCCTGTAGAACCCTTTCCCTTGAACTGTCTTCCGACATGAACCTTCGTCCGTGAACCTAAAACAGGTCTGTCACCACGCCGACTTGCGCCGAAGCCGAAGCCTTGCTCAGAGCATTAGCCGATGAACCCCTTCACCACCAAACCAACTGTCCTGTTCCACAAGACGGACGGAACCTCCTGGTCACAGCTAACCCTAAGATATAGCCACGTTCACGTCAAAAGTGGACATTGTCTTGCCCAGCGCAGGCATATTCAAGCAAGGAGGTTTTTTTTTGGTTTTTTTTGGGTTTTTTTTTCCTCCTTTTTTTTTTTTTCAAGTTCTAGAATGCTCTCCGTCCTGTCACCAGCCTAATACATCTCTGGATAGCATGCCGAGCCAGGATCTTACGCAATAATCGATCCGGCTCACTACACCAATTAGCCTCCGTTCTGGCCGGTCATTTGGCACTGGATGACGATTCAACAGAATGGGTTTTTCGGGTTAGTCGGCAGCATCACAGAGGACTCAGGTGCACCAGTTAGTCCGCTGTCATACCGCCGAGCATGATATTCATGGACTTGCTTCGTATATGAAGCTGATGAGAGCTTCGTTGGGTGTCCGCGTGAGCGCCGTGGCGGCCCGGTCGGTTAAGTTGAGTGAAATCCACTTTTAGCCATGTTAAGGTCGTGGAAGTGAATGGAACCGTCAACCTGCTATTGCGCTTTGATTCAGACGCCGTTTTGAAGCCAAGGATGTTGTATGGGTGAAAGATATGAAGACTGTTAAACGTGCCGTGTACAAGTTCGTCATGAAGAAAACCATAGTAGACATCTTGTTTCTGGCAAACGCGTGCTGCCGCGGTTCCTGGGTGTATCAGAAGAAATCCTGACTCCACTGCAGCTAGATTTCTCAATCATGAGATGCGTTTGAGCGATTACAAGGTAAGCGGTATAAGGTTTGATTTGCTGTCGCGTTCGTCTTTGTAGGCGCAGTTACTGAACTACTTAGTAAGACCCTTGGACCTTCAAGTGAGGTAGTTCAGCAAGCAAGTACATATAGGGTACAAGTCTAGGCTTTTCACAGAATTGAACGAAATACACTGATGCTTCATGAACGAGACCATGCCCGGGAGATCTGAAGTATTGAACATATTGAACGTTTAGAGGCTCGAACCCAGTTTTGAGCTTCAAAGAGGGGTACAATAGTCCGTAACTAATAAGCCGCTCCAATTCACTCGACATCCCATAAAATCTCTCATTTTTTTGCGAGTCAATACCCAGTTAAGCGGCAGCAGCACGCTTTGCTGTGTCCGACCATCGACTCCCCAAATGGCCTTTTATTTTCTTCTCTCTTCAAGCCCTCAGCAAGCTAGTCAAGATGGCCAATGTCTCACAACAAGGTAGACAAGAGATGCCAAACAAGCACGTAGCAATTAAATATTTGCGAACAAAGAAGAAAAGGAAATTGCATATAAACATAAACAAGATGACAAACTTTGTTCGAAAAGAAAGATCTCGCAAGTCGCATGTCAGGACAGATGAACAAGCCCTAATGAGAGCTGGGTATCTTGATCAACTACTCCGAAAGTGTTGTAAATCGCCTATTCTCTTCGCACATCCTTTGTACAGCTTATTTGGTTCGTATGTCGTCGCAGTAACTGGTATTACCATGTTGTTTTTCGACAGGTACGAGGGTTTCGTGGTTTCGGCGAATAGAAAGGGGAAGAAAATCGAATACAGGAAATATTGCAAGGATTGTGCTTTAGAGGGAATCAACTGATAAGGGTCGCCGCGGATGCATCGTGGTTCGTCCACTCAGGCTGGATTGGTATAAGGCGCTTTTTCGAAGTAAAATATGATGGATTGCGATGATTATTGCGCTCGTAAAGACGTAGATGATGTGATGTGGCAAAGGACTTTGCCTCTGAAAACGCAGGTCTATCCTCTGATGTTCTTAAAAAGATCATTGCCAAGGCTGCCTTCGTCCCTCTCGAGATGCTTAAGCTCGGGTATCATCGGGGGCGGGGGGCCGGTCTGCTTTTGAGTTTGCTTTTGAGTTTGCTTTTGAGTCTGCTTTGGAGGCTGCATTTGAGGTGATGTGTTGTCGTCGAGAAACATGCTGGAACGCTTAGACTCGCCACTTCTAAAGAGCTTGAACCAGCTGTCCCGTTTTGACCTTCGTCCACCCATGAAACTGCTGGCACTACGACTCGGGGGTCTGCTGCCGTTTTGGAACGCGGGCAAATTGCCGTCAGTAAGATTTGCATTCAACACGTTCTTGCTGAACAGTCTGCGGAGGCTGCCCTGCTGAGTAGAGCCGACAGGGCTCAAGGGCGCCTCATCCAACGGTCGGTTGGCCTCGGTCATATTACCATTTTGTGACGTAGACTCTTCACGCCCAGCGTCACTCTCGCATCCCATCGCAGTTGTATTTCCATTCCCGTTTCCAGTTCCATTCCCATTGACAGCAGCGTCGGCGACTACTTGCTTGGTCGGAGGTGGTGTCTGCGGTGGCGTTGGTACCTTGGGTGATTCAGAAGGAGGAGGAATGCTAGTGCCGTCGGTGATACTGCCAAAATTCAAATCAAGCGCTGGAAGCTCGAATAGGGGCTTTTCGGAACCATTGACTCGAGTAGACATGGCTTATGAATCCGAGAGGACCAGATATAGGAGAAGAACCGTAAGACGCGGGTCGAAGGCTCTGAGCCGTCGCGGTGGACAACAGTCAAACGGGGAAAGGGAATTGAGGCCAGTCTAGCGGAGAAAGCCAGAGACCAGAAGAGCTGCGGCCGGATGACTGGTCAGGGTTCGAAGCTTACTGTCCGAGCAGAAGGAAGACGGCAAGGAAAGGGGAGCAACGTTGGTGTTGACGGCTAGGGTGAAAGTGAGAAAACTGGAGCTCTCGTGGCTTGGGAAAGCCAGGGTCTGGTGGCGCTACAGCTGGCTCAGAGCGAGGGAAACTGCAAGTGGTGTTGAAAGAGAGCAATGCCGCACAACGCCGGCGGCTGGAGCTGCAATTCGAGCGGTTCGACAAGCGCAAGGAGGAAACGAAGGAAGGGTAAATTGTCCTAGAGCCAAGGCAAGATGTCAAGAAAAGGGCAATGCTAGGCATGCGAGGATGAGAGAGAAGGGATTGTGCAGGAGCAGAAAGATTGCACAATGCAAGATGTGACTGCGACTGTGACTGGACGTGTCTTGTGGAAGAGCAGATGACGAAGCGAAGCAGCTGCAGCTCTGCAGCGCTGCAGGTTAGCGTAGCCGTTCCTTGGGTGCCACGAGGCCGACTTATTAATCGGGGAGCTACGCCGTTGCCGATGGTGGCGTAGGTGGCCGCAATGTCCCTGTTAATTTGTCAACGCCTTGGTGCTTCAGCAGACGCAACCTGTATTCATATCATTGGGCCGCATTAGCCAGGGGAATGATGACTGTATTCCGTACGTGGCGCTGGCATGCACTGGGGACAGCGGATGGTGGTTCCCGTTCCATTGCCTCAGGTACCTTTGCGTGCCGCACTAAATGGTAAGAGGTCCACAATAATAACCACTGTAAAAAGACTTGTAGCAGAGATGATAAATCTAGTAATTATTTGTACATATGTCATAAAAGCCTTGTAAGACCTTTCAAAAGGCGTATTACCTAAGAATCCACGGTATAGGCCCTTAACTATAGGTTGTTTGTTACCAGAAAGTTCTTACCAAAACCCGTGGTGGGGTGCGATGGTACCTACGGAGTACCTGGTTGGTACTTGGTGGTGGCCCCACCGGGATATGTGAAGGCCCGTTATTAGTGCCGCCAGCAATCCGCAACTGCGGTATTCCGTACGGAATACGGAATAGGGCTTGCGGAATATCTGTTCCCTTATGTGCTTATGTACACCCGTGGCTTTACAGGGCTCCGGCAAGAAAAACAGGGAGGATAGGTCAACTATTGTGTGACAATATGCTGGGCTTAGGCTCGTAAGCTCTGCCTACATGTAGGTAGGTACCTTAGGTAGGTTACCAGGTATACATACAAATGCTCGTTGAAAATAATCATTCGATTGGCCAAGAAGCCGATTCGTGACGTAGTGATTACCTTTCCGCACGGATCACCCAGGGGGCTTATAGTCTCTTTATCTCAAACAAGTGTTGGTATTCCGTACATGGCCAGCCCATTCATGCAAGTCTCCAGATCTTCTTTTGGCGCCTGTTCCTAATAGCATGTATATATAATAAAAACAAAAAAAAAAAAAAAAACCAAGCTCTGCAATATCCTCCGTCTGCAACATATGGTGCCACGATGAAAAAACTAAGTCACTGTTTGAATCTGTCGTTCTTTTCTCTTGTTCTTGGTGATTCCTCACTGCTGCTTGAACAGTTGTGCCATTGCAATTCTCGGTCTGTCTGGGCGGGTTGCCTTTGGGTAGAAGATTATTAGTGCAGAAATTTGAGCCAGCGAGTCAGGTCACGCGAAGGACAGTCAGTTGGCGATCATTGGCGATCAGCGGCGTGTCCGTAGACCCAAGGGTAGGCAGCGAGGGACGGAGGGAAAAAAAAAAAAAGAGGTTAGCCAAGGTTAACGAGCGCTTTGCGACGAACAACTAGGCATGCAGGAGGAGCTAAGCCTGTGGCCCTGATGGCTGAAGCGAGAGACGATGGATTATCTCGGGAGTGCACGCACTGAAGAGAGGCCACAGCGCACAGGTCATGTGCTGGCCAAGTTGTCCTTGCTCAGTGAGTGCCACTGAGTGGGCTGCCTTGTCTCACTCAGGCAGTTCAGTCCTGAAGCGGTCATGCTCGACGATGAATGCTCCTGCCTCTACCGAGTACTTCGTATAGATGACCTGAGGTACCCGAAACGGCACGTCCATCTCTGAGAGCCAAATATCTCCAACTACCTCGCGCGTGCCGTCCTGTTCTTCAACAGGAGAGGACTCTGTAACAGTTGGCAGCTCTATCTGCACAAGATCTTATGATATATCGGGTCTCAGGAAGCTAATAGCTGTCAAACAATACTTTGCAGAAGTGGAGCCCGTGACCTGGCTGTTGCCCTCGCGCTTAATGAGATTAGGCTAATATGAGCTTTTTCCCTCCTCTTTATTGTTTTTTCGCCCTTTTTTTTTTTTTTTTGCTTTCTAGCGCGCATCCTGAGCTGGCAAGCGCCGCGTGAGATGAAGCCAGGAGCCACAGAAGCGGTTTGTCGATAGCAGTCTTCGATGTGCGTTTTCAAAGCGTTTTATTCTTTCGCTTTCTTATAGAGTGCAGATAAAGAGTGCAATTGACTCACCTGCACTGGTGAAGCAAGCTCCAGCCACAGGGTGGCGGGTCGACATCGCGTTCTGGAGGAACCAACCCCAAGTATTCCGTAGTGTCGCATCTTGCAGCTAATCCATACTGACCGGTTGGTGCAACTTGTGGGCTATTTTTGGCCTGTACGTATTGACCATCTCTGATCTTGTACTTGCAGTTCTCATGTATCACAGCAGCTGATGATGCGTATCTCGCGCTGGTTGATGATTCCTCCATAAGTACTCGGCGCAGATAGCTTGGCGCTTTTTGTGTTTATGACTAAATAACTAGCTAGTAGTAGGTATGCCCGCAATCTAACCGTGAATAAATTGCTACATTGCATACGTTGCATTCATGCCTTGTCTTGAGTTGGCGAAGACCTTCCACAGTGGAATTGACTTTGCGACTGCGGACTTCCATCCTAAATGCCGTGATTCTCGTGGCAAGAGGCCTGTTCTTCTAAATACCAAATGAAAGTCGTGAGCGAATTATTCTAAAATAGCTAACAGGGAATCAACTGTATTAGACGCTCCGACATGAGCGATTTTCTTTTTACTGAGGCGAGGTATTAGTTGCCTAGCTCGTAGCGAAAAGAAGTGGGGCTCACGACCGGTTTGCTCCCTTCCAAGTCGGCTGTTGAAGCTCAGGCTCAAGCTCACATACGGCTGAATTGAAGCGTGACATTTCCAATCGCACGCATTGAAATGACCGCACAAAAATGCTTTCGATGGCCCTCATCGGCCTTTTTTTCGGCGCGGCCATCAGCCAAGCCTCGATCTCACCATCTCAGTAGACTACCCAGATCATCAACCCGTCTCAAATCGGGTCCCTATGGCTACACCCAGGCAAAAGCTCTAGTATACTCTAAGCACGGTGAGCCATCAGATGTCTTGAAGTAAGTATTGTTGATACTTATGGATGCTAGAAGCCTTCGTCCAATTCTGACGCTGACTTCTGTTGCTGTCTGTTAGACTTCATACACACGCTATCTCACCGTCGATCCCGAGGTCATCAGTCCTTGTTCGAACTCTTGCCGCATCGATCAATCCTGCCGATATCAACACTATTCAAGGCACATATGGCTCGAAGCAGCCCATGACATCACTGATTGGTACCTCAGAACCCTCCGCTGTGCCTGGAAACGAAGGCGTGTTCGAAGTTGTTTCTACTGGAGACTCATCATCCTCTCTCCAAAAGGGCGATTGGCTTATTCCAGCCGCGCAACATATTGGCACCTGGCGAACACATGCAATTTTGAAAGCAAATGATGTTCTCAAGGTGGAAAAGGATAGCTTAACACCCACTCAGGTTGCCACCGTCAGCGTCAACCCGTGTACTGCGTATCGAATCTTGAGGGATTATGGGCCCAGCGCCGGATTGAAGCCTGGTTTGCCAATGCGGCCACTCGAACTTAATAGCGGCGAGTGGTTCATCCAGAATGGGGCGAATTCCGGCGTGGGACGAGCAGCCATCCAGTTTGCCAGGCTCTGGGGGTTGCGAAGCATCAATGTCATTCGCGACAGGGACTCAATGGAGAAGACTGAAGCCTTGAGACAGGAGCTTTTGGACCTCGGCGCGGATGTTGTGGTGCCAGAGTCACAATTTCTGTCGAGGGAGTGGAAGCATCAACTTATGGAAATCACTCGAGGTGGGCGTGAGCAGATTGGCCTCGGGCTAAACTGTGTAGGTGGTAAATCTGCCACCGCTCTGGCAAGGTCTCTTGGTGAAGGAGCATCTCTCGTGTCCTATGGAGGCATGTCGAAGCAGCCAGTCGCACTGCCACTGGGGCTGCTTATCTTCAAAGACATTCGATTTGTAGGTTTCTGGCTCTCGAAGTGGAATCAGAAGGATCCCGTTGCCCGCAAGCACATGATCAATGATATTCTGAATCTGATGCGTCTGGGGCGCTTCAAAGATGTACCTGTGGACGGAATTAACTGGAATTGGGATACAGAGGAGACCAAGTTGAAGGATGCAGTGCAAGAGACGCTCAAAGGCTTCAGAAAAGGCAAGGGAGTCTTTTTGTTTGGGGATACATGATAACATGACAGCTCACAAGCGACGCGCATCCAGAGGCGAGCGATAGAATATCGATTCATTCAAACAATTACGGTGAATGGCTTTTCAACTGGTCATTTCAAGTACATCCTGCTCCCTAAAGGTTGAATGTAGCTTGTGGGTCGAAACTCATCTGGGCGTGATTCTGCCATGGTGTGATTGGTACTTTGTCTGGTACTATTGCCGATGGCATGATCCAATTTCGCCAAAATCAAGTTTTCTATGATAGAACTCGCCCCTTCCTTGAGTTGCCCTTGGAAGGAACAATTCAGAGAATAGGCTTCGCGTTTGGAACAAACGGTAACAGCCCGTGTTTGAGTCTCGACTCCGACTCGAATATCAAACCATGGGCTAAACGGAGTTGGTGCGCTCAGCTTATTCATTCCTTCGTCCTTTCCTGAAACAAGTGTGACTCACAAGTTCAGACATGAATGGGTCGAGCCAAGCCATTGTTCACATGGTTGGTGTATGAACTACGGTCATCACGACGGGATTGTCCACCCAGCTGCTCCATCGAGTGACCATGCCTACAATCTTGAAAAGGAGCAGAAATGAGTTCGCACCGGCAGTGGCGTTCTGCAAGCGCTTGGCAACCTTAACAACTCTTCTGCCCCAATTCGGTGACATCGTCTTATTGTCTGGTGGTGCCGCACGACCCACGACCCACAAACATCCACGAGGCCCCGGTTTTATAGTCTCATCTGAGTGAGGCACGACTCCATGCACAAGCTCACCTCAATACCCGCGACCAGGAAGCGGAGCGCCCAACTGGTATCAAACTCTGTCCAACTTACAGAGCGAACCCAAACTATTGCTCGGCCGATAGCACTCGGTCATGCAGTCAAGTGCGTTCTGGGAAGAAGCTCGATAAAACATGTCACCATGTCACAAAATTCGAAACCCGCATTGGCGGCAGGTCCAGAAGCGATCCGACCAAGAACCACCAAGGGCAAGGACACTCATGCTATGGTGGACACAGTCCGCAGTGCATTCAACTCCATTCCGTTCATGGCCAACGTATCGTTCCCAGCATGGGGGCGTAGAAGAGTACATGGATCATGGACAACTGAGATTACACAGTTTTTCACGCCATCGAAACGCAAGAGAAAGATGAGTAAGGATGTAGACGATCCTGATGACCTTTCCGTGAAAGGTGAAGCCTCACCCGATAGAATTAAAAGACTTAGGGTGACAGCAGGATCATCGCCTCGAACACCACTTAGGCCAAGAAACAGCCCACTAATCAATGCGCCTACACAGCGACAAGACGTGATCGTATTTGGTTGTGGAGACGACGGAGAGCTGGGGTTGGGGAGCATCAAATACGAGAAGAAGAGCCCGACCGTAGCAGACAAACCTCGTCTAAATCATCTTTTGCTAGCGGAAGACGTGGGCGTTGTCCAGGTGGCTGTTGGTGGCAGGCATTGCGTGGCGCTTACGCATGAAGGACGGGTTCTGACATGGGGGGTCAATGATTCTCGGGCTCTTGGCCGGGACACTCGTTGGGAGAAGCCAAAAGCTCTTGATAAACATACCGTCAACCTGAATCCGCTCGAAAGTAACCCCATGCCGGCTGAGGTTTTGTCAAAATTGGAATTGAGCATTGTACAGGTCGCTGCTACGGACAATGCCACATTTGTATTAACAGACTCGGGTTTGGTCTATGGGTGGGGGACATTTCATGTAAGGAGAGAGCCTCTTTCTAGTTGTGTATATCTTCAGATCTAACGAGAACTATCATATACTGACTGCTTTTCAGGCAAGCGATGGCGTATACGGCTTTCTGCGAGAGAAGATGCAGAAGAAAAGGACGCCAAGCTATGACTCAAGATTCCAGGTCACGCCAGTGCGGATCGAGGGCCTCAAGGACATCAAAGAGCTATCGGCAGGCATGAATCATGTTCTCGCGCTGACCGGATCGGGGGATGTCTACGCATGGGGATCTGGTCAACAGGCACAGCTGGGTCGACGATTAGTCCAACGCCATCAATACGAATCACTGACGCCACGGATGGTGGATCTACCCAGGCGGGGCATCGTCAAGATAATCGCAGGCTTCAATCACAGCTTTGCTATTGATAAGCAGGGACAAGTTTGGACGTGGGGACTGAACAACTTTGGGCAAACAGGCATTCCGGCCAATGATGAAAATCTACACATTGGAAATCCTACCATGGTGGACAGTCTAAAGGGATATGCGATTCACCATATTGCCGGTGGCTTTCATCACAGCCTGGCTTGCACGGAAGAAGGGCAAGTGCTTGCATGGGGTCGCTGCGACGGCAGTCAAATGGGCATGGACATAACTACAATACCGAATGAGAAGTTCCTATTCGATAGCCGCGGACGAGCGCGCATACTGTTATATCCTACCGCAATCCCTAGTGAGTCTAGTATAAACTATACCCTTTCGACATTGGAAAACAACAACTAACTTGTGGACAAGACATCACCGGCACCTTTGTCGCCGCCGGTATTGACAACTCCCTCGTGATCGACAAGAACGGCACCGTATCAACATGGGGTTACTCGGAAAATTTTCGCACAGGCCTCGGCAGCCAAAGGACTGTCCATATGCCGACCGAGTTAGTCGGCAAAGGTATTGTCAATAAGGCTTTCACATTCGCTGGCTGCGGGGGACAATTCACTGTTCTTACTCGGCCGCACATATGATACCCATGCCTTCGTTTTCGCCAGTTTGCACAATAATGTCCCCGGCGAGAGTGGTTGTTGCTCGTTTTTCTTTCCTGTTTTTGCCTGATTATGTTCTAGAGTTGGTTGGTGTTGAGAATCATGATACCATTTTGCTCGAGGAGTTGATAATAAGCATTCTTTCAGGAATCCCTTGTTGTTCCCCCTCGGTCCCTTTACAAATGCTTCTATACCCTGGTTTTGATGCTTGATGTCGGACATGATGACATTTGATGGATCACGAATATGGCTGCATGTGGTTTCCTTGTATGCTACTGTTGCATTGACCGTTGACACGCTTCAACCAAGCTGGCTGGCTTAGCTCTCGTTGTATTGAATTTCAAAACACCCATCAGCACTATCACACTCTATTTCCAAGATGAACTTCTGGACCATCTCCCGACCTGAGGTCTACAAGTTTCCAAAACTCAGCAACAACAACACTGTTACCACCACTGCCACCCCTATATATTCAAGCCATACCGGTGAGCTCGGAAAACATATACTATAAATATCGCACAGAATAAACTCCAGAAGGATTGAAAGAATCACGACATCCAATATTCGGACATACCGGGGTTCGTCTGCGGCCCAGCGCCACTGGGATTCATCACGACGGCTGGGTCCCTGCCCAGGTTCAATGTGAAGATGTACGCCCATCGAATCATCGCCAGGATGCAATTCACACCAGCAGGGGGGCCTAGTGGGTGTCCTCGCGACTTCAACATTCTTTGTGTTCGTGGCCGCGTTCTGAATCGCTTGAGAGCGCTCCTCTTCATGCCTGTCAAAGGACTCGTGTCGTCTATCACGAAGCTCGTCTCGAACTCCACGAAACTCATCTTGGACTCCAAAAAACCCGTCTTCAACTCCAGCGACCGCCCCGTCGAAGATGGCCTGGCTATCTTCCCTAAAGACCTCGGCTTGTTCGTCCCCCAGGTCGACACCCGCCTGAGCGGCCATGAAGTCGAGATAATCCGCGTACGGGGAACTCATCACTCTGCACATCTCGGGCCAGTAAAGCGGAGATGATACTAGTTTCTCTCTTATAAAGGCGTCGTGCTGTAAGACGCAGCGGATGAGTCCAAGCTGCTAGTTCTCTTGCGTATAGTACGCTGGGGTAAATCCCCGGCGGCTTTGTGCTATCGTTGGCGCTGCTGCTTTTCTGGTTCGGCTCCAGCTGGCACTTTCGGCGTCACTGATCTGATAACTGTAGGTCTGATCGAGCGGTGTTATTGGTGGGTGGGTGGGTGGTAGGAACGCATGAGAGAAGATTATCTACTTCGTCGTCCTGTGTCTTGTGGCTCATTGGGGGGGATTTTTGTGCCAGTCCCATTGCTTTATGTACTAGCATGAGCTTTTGCGCCGAAATCCAGAAAGTGTGAAATTGTGCAGGGTCCAAAATCTAAACTTCGGTGGCATCGCATGTTCTTAAACCATGACGACGCCACCAACGTACTACCGTATAATACTCGGGCCGCGTACGTTGGGCTTAACAGAGAGCATGGTGGAAGAAGGCAAATACCAAGTTTAGGTCGACATCAGGGCAAAATGTGCAGTATACCAGATAGCTCGGCCCAAACCATGTCAGCTTCGCTGGTAAAGCACAATGTAGAAAATATTAGTCACAGTGGGATATCCGTAGCATCATTCAAATGTATCAAGTTACATTTACGCTCGCAGAGCCTGGGCCCATTCATGAAGCTTATCTATCACGACAGGCGCAAACGCCGTGAGTGTCCCCTCTATGACATTTCCAAAATACAAAATAGCCTCCTCCTCGCTCAGTTCCAGGTGAAATCTCTCGCGGACCTTGAGAACGGCCTTGTCGGGTTCTAATCGGATATCGGGGATGTTGGCATGCAGCATGAGGCCAAACAGGTTTAAAATCAGGTTCGATGACTTGCGCAGCGCAGTGTACGCAAGGTAGCAGTATTGCTTGAACTTGTTGTAGAGTTCAGAATGGACGCCACCCATGCATTCAACCATTTCCTTAGACAGCTTCATAAGCGGAGCAAAAGGTTTCGGGTCTCGGCCGAGAATGAAGCCAAAGTCAGCGTGGAAGAAGTGCCCATCAGGGGCCAGGAGTAGGTTGTCGAGATGGCGGTCCCCCACGCCGAGAATGTAAGTGATGACGCAGTAACCCGCGCACGATTTAACATACGTGTCAAGTGTCTCCTGGCGCACTCCTAGCGGCTGCCTGTCATCGGGGTTGTGCTGTCGTAGGTACGCCAACGCCGGATTGGTCCTGTACTTACTGGCGATGGCCGACAGGCTTTGCGACTGCACAAATTGCGACGCGCCAGCCGTTGTGCTGGTCGCCAGAATTTTGTATGGGGTCAGCTTTAGGTCAAGATTTTCTTTTTGGAGGAGTTGATCCATAAGGGTGATGATTTGGATGACGAGCTGATCTTGTCGTAAGTCATCGCCCAACTTGAAAATAATGGGATAGGTACTGCCGTTCGAGGTTTTGAAGGTACATTTAATGGGGTTCAGAGACGATTTGAAGACGGCTACCTGGTCTGGAACCACGCCGGTTACCTTCACGGAGGGGTCTAGAGGCATTGGCAGGGGGGGATCAAAGGTGAGAAGCTCGTTCTTGGGGTCTGCCAAGAATTTCTTCAGTCGATCAACTTTCTTGGCGATCGACTCGCTTGACGCTTTGATTTCGCTTGCAATCTTGGACAGTACGGCAACCATTTCAGCTTGGCGCAGAAGTGTTTTTCGGTCTTCAGCCCCAGTGGGTTGCTTGACTAACTCCAGCATGAAATCATAGGCCACCTTTCGATATACGTTTCTGTTATCGATGCCTTGTTCAGGACTGTGGTCATCACATTCGACCATGAGATACCAGTAAAAGTAGTTACCAAGCATAAAATTTGCTGCGGCACGTTGGATGAGAAATCGTGCCAAAGACGAGTCTTGAGTAGTCTCCTGTTCGGAATCGGTCGTAATGTGTTCATACTTGAGAGCCTGAACGAGCTGCAAAAGGTACAGCAGAAGCTCTTTGTCGTCTGCTTTTCGCAATCGGTCTACGGCATATGATCGTACGGCTGGATTGTCAAATGACGGTCCAAGAAGCTCCAGCGCATCATCGACGTCAATTTCGGTCCACCGACTCAGGACTTGTTTGGCTTGTTTGGACTCGTTCTGATCACTCCAATTGACGGACTTGACGAATTTCGTCAAGGCTCGTTTGTCTCGAGTCAAGTGATATCTGAACTTCCAAACCAAGTCCGCCTCTTCCGGCGACAGGACATGGGTTGGCGAGTATGACATGATTAGATTGAGCTCGTCACGGACTTTAGAGTTTGGCTTCAGATCTTTGTCCAGGATTCCATGGCGGTGCGAGCTGCGGAATAGTCGTCTGTGTTTCGCTTCGGCGGGATTATCCCTCTGACCCACCTCCGGGTCATAGACCTTGATCAGTCTTGAAGCCAACCCATCAGAGTTTTCGCCCATGGCATTTATGCCTGGACCAAATTGAAATTGAGGCTGTTGGATTGGCAGTGTCCCTTGGGAAGCAGATAGTGGTTTCAAAGCTGATATTGGAGGGGGGTCGTATTCGTGATCAGCAAAGACAACAGGAAAATCGAATCGTGGCAGTTCGACATTAAGCAAGAAGGCAGACCCTTGGGTGTATCTGTCGGTCGCTGATTCATCATCAACTTCAGCTCCGCCCTTGTCGTTGTCTCCGTTGAGAGCTCGTTGACGCTGGAGCATCTTCATAGATGATTTTGCTGCTAAGAGCCCCTTCTTTTCAAAGCTCCGAAACACCATTTGGTCGAGCCAATCTACTCGAGGTATCTCCCCCATCTCGTGCTTCTTAAACAACTTCTCCATTCTGTCCAACTCTTCGGCGTCTTTGTCAAGCAGCGACCCGCCTCCGTCTTGCAAGGTTGCCCTCTTCTTGGACGCAACCAAAGCGGGCGTGGTAGTGTTGTCGGTCCCATCGGCGAATTTGTGTCTGTGAACCAGGCATTTTTGTCTCCCTTTCTGTATCTGGTTGTCGCTATCAAACATGGATAATGTTGTTCCGCCAAAGGGTATAAAATGTCCGATCGCGTTCTTTCCGCCTGTAGGGGACAGATCCCATATTGTGATGGCGAGACAAGCGTTCGCCGGAAGTGATTTGTAGTTTATTGGCAATTCCAGCCATTCGTTCCATCTAAAAACATCACGATTTCGTTAGTATATGCCAGTACCGCGAGGCAGGCTGCAAGGTGTGACGGTCCCACGTACTTTCGCTCGTTCCGAAAAGGCTTATACGCTGTTTGGACAGGAACGGTAAGGGGTTTTGAACCAGCCCATACTTGCACGGTCACAAAAAGGTCGGAGTTTGGGCTACGAAGTTATCAGCTTAGGGCTTCACAGCAAAAGTAATGTAACCAACAAAAGTTTACCTTGTGTTCGAACCAATGTGTCGCAGATCCGGTCTCTCGAGGAGGGTAGAGAATTTCACAGGCGGTTCTTCGCCCTCTAAGTTTATGCTAGGAATAATTGTTAGCAGCATAGCCGAAGACGACTGCACGAGCCAAAAGAGAAAGGCGTGAGGGAGCTTGGTGTGAAAGCTTCGTACATCCGAACACTGACTGGATGGTCGACGTCCTTGGATCCCGCAAAAGAAAACGGGTCCATTCTCCCGTAGTCAGCCATAGTGGCGTTTCATGACATTGTGGCCGTCTGTGTATTGACACTTCAAAGAATAGGGGTGGCGAAATGCGCGCAGTGCAATACAATGTCGTCGAGATGGAAGGTTGGGTTAAGCTGCAGATCGCGACAACAGCTCGTGGAGTGCAGCGCAGTGACAGTGACGTCTGTAAAGGGTCGGAACATGGAGGACAGCTCCACTTATACTGTATTTGATTGGTTAAAAAGAGTTATTAAGCTACCTTAGTAGTCGCTTGGCAGTGGTACCAACCAACCAATGAGACAAAGCTTGCGGAGGTCATTCCTGACGACCGGGCAGATGCTAACAAGCATGCCGCTTTTTCAATCTCGGGCTATATTCAAACGAAGTACAACGAGCACAGCACCGTGTTCACGCATCCATCGATTTCGGATCTGGAATTTTCGGCGACTTCCTCTAGTAAAGCTGACTGTTGTTGAGAAAGCGGGCAGGAAGGTGTCTGACGGATGCAAGGACCACAGGCGATCG
Organism: Atkinsonella hypoxylon; assembly: GCA_000729835.1. Lineage (NCBI taxonomy): Eukaryota > Fungi > Ascomycota > Sordariomycetes > Hypocreales > Clavicipitaceae > Atkinsonella > Atkinsonella hypoxylon. Next base: position 447,262 of record JFHB01000003.1, on the reverse strand, counting down.
CGAGCCGTCTCGTTCAATATACTGATGCTTGACATCAAGGACCCTGCATACCAATAATGCAGTGACTTTGTGGGATATCTCTGCTTTTCGCGAAACCACAGCCAACTGAAGCGGTATGTAGCTTCCACAAAGCCAGCGAGGTAGCTTGCATGAGCCGTCACTTAGTTATGTTCTTAAAACACCGGTCCTTACCACCAGTGGAAATCTAGTAGACAATGAAAGGCTCATATGTCTTGTGCTTTGCCCGTCGAATCGAGGCTGGAGTCATACCAATAATAATAATAATAATAATAATAATAATAATAATAATCCACAGTTTATAACGGGTATCTACTTCATATTAAAGTCTTCTAATCCCAGTCCTTATTAACAAAAGTACGTCATCTCCGCGACACGCCTCAACACCAATTCTGCATCATCTCCTGTGAGCAGTCTCTTGGAGAAACTTCTTCCACTTGATCAATGCATCCCAGAGGAGAGCAAGAGGACTCCGCATCTTCCGCTCCCGATTCACTTCTTCCCCTGCAAATGCCACTGGAACACCTTCTTAAACGTTTCCTTGGCGCTCCCCTCGATGACCTCGCCATGGCAAGGGATCAAAGTAGTGAAATCCCATTGATCAATCACTCTTATACTATCATTCATACTACTGCGGTCCTTGGCAGCGAGGTACCAGTTGAAGCGCTTCATCCACGTTGCATCGCCAGCAGTGCTCTGCGCGCCCTGAAACATCTTGTCGGCGAAACCACCTGACTTTTGGCCATCGGGCACCTTGCTGTACTGCTCAATAGCCGGTAGGTTAAACAAGAGATCCGCTTCGATGAGGACCTTATCCGGCTTGTAGTTGAAGACGATTTCCTTGTTGACGTGGCCGTCGACGTATTCATAATCAAAATCGGCGTCGAACTCCTCGCTGATTTTGATGCTCCGCTTTCCGTCCTTCTTGAAGATAATGTCAAATTTATCGTCATTAACCTTGGGGTCACTCTGCTGTTTGGCCCGCTTCTCGGGCAGACCTTCGGGGCCGATGATCTTGGCGCCAGGGTACTCCTTAGCCCATTCCGAGATGAAGATGTGGTGCTCGTAATCAAGGGCAATGATGTAAGACAGTCGGCCACCAAGCTCGGCGACCTTGGCTTTCGACCCTTCTGTAAGTGCAACGGGGGAGAAGACGGCGAGGTTGCCAGAGGTGAGTCTGACTGGAGACAAGAGAGTTAGTAGAGCCGTCTATCAAGGAGCAAGCAAAGCCTGCGTTGGCAAAGTTACAACACATACCGAGTGTGCCACGGCCTCCGATCTTAACCTTACCGAATCGCGAAAAGGGCACCGAGAAGGTTACAATGTTGGGGGTAACATTGCGGATGACCATGACGTCGGCCGGTTTAGATGGGATCAAATCAGCCGACATCTTGTGAGAAGTTGCACTCGCACTGCTCGACGTAAATGCGCGCGTAGACTGTCGTGCCGGAGACCTCGAGGATGTGAGCTTCTTATTTCTGGTAACGTAGGGCGGCGTAATTGATGCTGGTACGAATGATGAGGCGACGTTGTAGCGGCGACTATTTAGCTCCGTCGCTGAGAGCAAAGCTAAAATGTAATCATCGATGACGCCAAAAGCCCGTTGGCGCCTCGGCAGTAGCGCACGGCGCACGGAATCAAGCGCAGCGGTAACTATGAATGCGGGTTCTACAGAAAAGCCAAATGTTCAACAACGGACCAGTCCGTACAGACGAAGCTCCAGAGCTAAGGATCTGGAATTCCAAATTCTGTGATATCCTGGCACCATGAATTCATCTGATCTTGCATCTTCAAGTCCATCATCTGTTGAAGTTGAGTCCGCTTGTTATTCCTAAGCTGTGGGGTTTGCCGATATACGTCCTGTATATTCCGTAGCTTCTATGTTATCATCTGCATCACCTGGATAGTTGCATTTCCAAACAGGATTTTCTTAAAATCCGAGTCTAAGCTTTCTGGGCCATCTGCAAGATGACGGAGACGCGACGAACCGTCATTGAAGCCATGCGGTCTCTCAGAACTTGGCATTTTTCACATGAATTAAAGTTGCTAACAAATAGCAGCGGCTTAGGGGGACGACCTATTGTTCTGTAGTGGAAAGGGGTTCAAATAGACTTTTGTAGTGTTTATTCAGTAGAAGCAGGGCTTAGGCTTGATAATCGGAGCAATCACACTGCATTCCGCTGTTGGAGTTCCTGGAATTATGGGGTTGTGAAAGTGCACTTGCTGAACGGGGATTTTCTGACAGACCGGGAACAAAGATGGCGGATATACCTAGGCTGACTCAAGGGAAGCACTCTGTGGTTTGTTTGTATTTTACCATGCCATGATGTGAGCAAGATGTACATCATCATTATACACCGGAGCCTCACGCTTCCAACAAATGGGCTACAGTTCAGAATCAGACAAGAAGGGGTATCAAGTTGCTTCGCTAAGACATCCACCTAGTTTTACGCATTGTGCCAATCATTCATCACTCTGACACGCAATTCATTGGACCAAACCCTCGCCGTGTCAACTGTACCAGCCCCGTGCCCCTGGTCCAGAATGGTTTACTTCTCGACGATGAGGTATCATCGGGTTCGTGATGTTGAACACCTCGATGATTTCACGCCAAGTCTGCTCATCCATAGACAGAATTGCTTGGTGTTTGGATGCCCCATGGCGCTGAGTGCCATCGTCAATCGGCTCCCTATCAACGGGGGCTTTGGAACAAGAGTTAGTAATTACGGAGCATCTAGCGGGCAAAAGTTTGGTGCACGTACCAAGAGACGGCAAATCGTTCTCATCAAGTTCAATCTCGACTCGTCCGTCTCTGATGAGGAAACTGACATAGAACATATTCTCGACTGTCTGTCCGAATGAATCCGGATTCACCACAAATCGCATCAAGTCAATGCCTCCTGTACTCCGAAGACCGTGCTGGTGCATCAATCTTGTCTTTTCATCATCGTCCATGTCGTCGTCTATCAAGTCTGCGACGACTTCTTGCGTTTCGGCTTGTATTCTCTGCAAGTGCTGTGAAATACTGGTACAAATGGCAGTCAGGTCGTTCTCTTTTTTCGCCATGTCCTCCACATTGAGCACCTCGGGTCTTGTCTCAGTAAGGTTGTTGGGCCGAAACGGTGCACTGCGCTTGATCACTTTCCGCGCCTTCTTCTCGACTGAGAGTGGCCCGAGGAGAAAACCCGGCAGGGCAGGCCGCCGAATGTGTGGTAAACATGCAAACCGACCGAGATGTGGCCAATTCATCATGTCCCCTTCGTCGCCGATGTCATCGTCGTCATCGTCGCCATCGTCCTCGTGACGTCTCCTCTGCGATGTTGTCCTCCGCTGGCGTTGTGTGCTTGACAGTTCAGGGGCATTGTCGTCGCTGATGCCGCTTCCATGCCGCATGTACGTAATGGTCTTGGATACAAATTCATCGACGTCGAGTCCTTCTGATAAGCTGCCTTGGGCGAGTCGTAAGGTCTTGCGGTATGTAAGGTCGGTGGTGCTGACTAGAAGCCGCGAATCAATCGTGGCCTCGGTAGTCTGCTTCACTTTTTTCGAGAGCTCATTTGCTTTCAAAATGGCCTCGTGTAGGCCACGAGAATCACTTTGCAAATACTCCTCTGAGTTTTCATTTACCTCCTTCAACAAATCCCTCAGGTCTTTCTGGATAACTCGGCGCTCTTGCAGGGGTTGGTCGGGATCGTAAATATCGACAAATTTGTCGTCGCTGTCATCGTCGCTCTCGGGCCCGGCTGTTCTCTGTCGATTACTTAATGGTTCAGAACCCATTGTGTTCGTTCTCTTCCTCTTGGATCCAGATGCGCTTTGTGCACCGTTTTTTTGTCGCACTGCTAGGCCGTGTCTCGCTGACGACGGTGTTTGGGGTAGTGATGGCGAATGTGTCTGGGAATCTATATCCTCCGCATCACCGCGGACGCGGGTTGGCATGACTGTTTGAGTAGTGGGCAAAAGCAGACAAGGGCGATGCTGGGGCGGGCGGAATTCGAATGATGTTTTCCCTTGACACTACATTTGAAAAGGCAAACCGCGGGCTCTGGGGAGTAATAATAATCTCCGTAAACGCGCAGCAACGGCGTTTTGAACGCACGATGTACTCCAGCACACTTTTTGGCGGAAAGGTACTTCTTACATTTCTCCACACTCAGGCTAGGTACCTGGTACCTGGTACCTAAGCTATCACTCTGACGCGCGCGCAGCAGTCCAACACAATTTACAAGACCACGCGTAGCCCTTTCTGTACCTCTTTACAGTGCTAGGCTAAGTCCGTTAGCAGTTAGAGCACCTAGGTACCTAGGTACAAAGTATCCAGCAGCGCGCGGGACGCAATGAAAGACCTTACCCCCCATGTTTGCTATGAATGATGAGAAGTATCTCTACGGACATAGTATGTGTGGAGGTACATCTTCTGTTTTAGGTTTAGTTGCTGCTGTGCGTTCAAAATTCCGCTGCTGCGCGATTCGCATTCACTAAGACAAAGATCGTACCTAATAGTGAGACATGCTATTATTCATTAGGTCTTAATTGAACATCACTTATTAGCAATTAGAATCTTGGTCAGTTAGCATCTTCATAAATCAAGACTTCCATCAATCAAAAGCTCTATGAATCGGAACTTGACCTTAACTACCTAGGTACCTAGGTAGGTAGTTAGTTTAGTTGTTAGAACCGCCCGGCAGCACTTGTGAAAGGCCCACATCTTCCTTTTTAAGGATTAGCTTCTATCAAGAAGTCCCTGTTACTGCCTGTTTACCTACCTAGGTATTCCGTAGGTAGGTAGGTAGGTAGGTAGGTAGGTAGTTAACTACCTACCTACCTACTCACTACTAGGTAGTTATTTCATGTACCCGGGTGAATCCATCTACGCCTTCAACCAGTAACTGGAATTCAAAGACGCAACTAAACAAACGCATACGTTTTGCACGAGACCTAAATCACAACGTGGTTTTCCCAAAATTGCCTTTCCTACAGCCAGAGTCCTGCAATTGAGATGGTGGTGGTTCCTGCGCAAGCAAGTCATTCACCAGGAGACGGTATTAAGCAAAAGTGACAAGTGACAAGTCTACTTGTAATGGGCCTGTAGTTATACTCCTCTTGTGTTCCTGGCAAGCATGCATTGAAGGGGGCACAAGGAGGGGGCCCTGCATGACGGATGGCTGTGCACCTTGAAGCGTGTCGCCCGGATGAGAACGACATCCGAAAAAATGACCTCGACTATGATCAGTCTTGTGCCTTCATCTCTTGAGTTAGCTCGTGACACACGCGGGAACAAACAGGAGCTCAGTGCTCCATCAGTACTGAGCTGCTGTGTCAATGGTGGCTTCTCCTTTCATAATACAACAGTTTGAGTCCCCGAATGGAGCGTTTGGGAAATGCACGCTCGACCAGCCCCTCACTCATCGGGAGGGGGTCATGTCCATGACATCAAGAGTTGCCATGTCTCTCCCAAAAGATCGGAGAAGATCCGGAACGACAAAAAAAGTTAAGAGAGCCCAGGAAGAAGCGGCGGAAGGCGAAAGAAGCGTTATGCTCCGGCCCTCCCATACGGCATCTCGAGGACATGTTACAGCGACATCCAAGACGTGGATCTTGTGGACTGAGCCCCAAGGAGAGCAAGGAATGGCCCAGCAGCTGCCAAGCTTCCGTAGGTGTTGCAGATTGAATCTCGTTGCGTGGCCTTTAGCCGGCATGCAAGCGCAAGTGCGTTCTCATGCTACCTGCCAACCTGCCTACCTGCCTAACCAGGTACCTACTAGGTACTTAGGCTAGATCATTTGCCTATCGGTACCTTGCGCATCATGCTCGGCATGCTTTGCTACCAGAACCAGGAAACTCGGACACAAAAGATATCAATTGCAGCTGTGTGTGAGGTTCGCAAAGAAGCAGTGGCGCTCAAATAGTTGCTAGCCAAGCGAATCCGAGCTCTCGTGGGTAACTAGTTAATGCAAGGAAGTTTTGCCTGCAAGAATCATCCAAGGTCAGCAGCACGTACGTACCCGTAAGTTACCCCGCTGGCCACAAGTGGTCATACATACGACATGACTGTCAATATTGCGTCTGGTGTGCCCACCATGCCCGCCCAAGTCCAAAATTCCCACTGATGGCAAAGGCAGGGAACTGACTAGTCTCAACTGCATCCCGGCGAAAGGCGCAATTACGTGTGGGAGGCACCGTTGACTGTCTTCTTGGAGCCAATCATCTCTGTGCTTGACGCAACTTCTTCCAGCCCCCGAGATCGCCTCAAGCCGAAACTAACAGGCACCTGGCCACGAGTGCTTGAAAGATCGAAAGTTCCTGGCATGGCACTAACGTAACTGCCTGCACAAACAGACATGTTTCTCGTGGCCTATTACTCCGTACCTGTTTGCTTCTTCCTGGGCCGACCTCCACCATCGCGGCCATCCTAGTCAAGCAAGGCTACGGTACGGGTCTCAAGATTGGGCCTGCTTGCCAGATCCAACCAACCCATGTCAATCCAAGCTCTGCTTCTCCCATATAGTTATAACGTTACCGTACATAAAAGTGTCCCAGCCTCTCCCATGTGCTGTCCGTGACACCTCTTTCTACTCCTATCCCCTCGTTCATTCTATCAGAGCGCAACAGGATCCTTGCTGGTCTTTATTCACCAGGCATATTCTGTACACTTTGTGTGGAATTCACTTGCTCCAGCAACAAGGTGAACTATTTCATGCTTGTTTCTAGGATATCGCAAAAGAGAACCCCCAGGCGGCAATTTCATACTCCTCACGTGCTACGCTCGCGGCCCTGGGTAATATTCCGAGCTGTCACAAAGCTTTACATTTCTGCAGAAAATACTATTGCAGGTGATTCATTCTACCTAAATGAGGGGTCTTCTTGAATACTCTTCCATCTCACGTTCCTACTGATGCGAATTTTTGCCTACTGTCCTGGCAGTACACAAAGAAATCAACCGCTATTTGATATCCGCTGTATAGATAGCTTCACGCTGACGATTTTCCTCTGCGTCTCTTCTCTAACGACCACTTTAAATTTGTAACGAGCTCATCGCAAACCGCTGGTCCCTCCCGTAACTGTGAGGTTTGGTGCCAGATTAAACCCACATCAAATAGTGTCGTCACCTGGTTGGTATTCGATAGCCCAACATGACCGGGCCCATTTCAGCACCTCGGTATAGCGCAGAGGACTTTGAGACAGCCTCCATTCGCTCTGCTGCTCCTTCATATGGTAGGTCGTCCTTCACCGTTTTCGTACCATATTTTTCGACTGATCGTGAATGATCCTCTAGTCTCCGATGCTCCATCGTACCATACTCTTCCATACAACCACAACGAGACAATACCACCTTACAGTCCTCCGGCTCCTCGAACTGCCATTCTGGTGACGAGTGCGTCTACGCCGCTATTTGCTCCCAGCCGTCAGAGAGCCTCTACATCCCGGCAACAGACTACTGGACTGCCCCCGTTGCCCCCGGCACCGTCCCAAAGCACTCTACCCACGCAAGCTTTCCATTTACCGACATGGTCTGCCAGCAACGCGCCTGCAGCTCGCCATTACCGCAATGTTGCCGAGCGACGCATCACGTCGGGAAGATATGCAGGACCAGCCGAGCCAATGACCCGTCAGAACTCTAATGAAAGGGCCATAGACAACCAAGCTGACAATGCCCTGGAGTCACGGCCCTTGGAAGACCCAGATCTTGTTGGAGAAGTCGCAGCAGCTGAGGCCCGCCGTGATAGGCTCCTTCGCGAAACCGGAGAGGATATTTTGGTACGGGAGGATAGGCAGTGGGACTGGCTCCTAGGTTAGTACATTAGACCATCTTCATTCTGTCTGAAATGAAACCAGCCATACATACTGACTATTGGCAGCTCAAATGAGGAGCTGGGATGAACGAGAGAGAAGCTGGGCCCGCTTTCGTCGAGACATCGAGAGCAGTCAGCGGAAGAAGCTCCTCCGCAGAATTGGCGGCCGGCTACTGCCCACATAATGAAACTATCTAGCAAGTGCTTGATATTTTGATTGTGTTTCACATTGCAACACAAAGTCCAACTGGTTGGGGGCTCAATCACTTACTCTCTGTGGCATGTCTTACGAATCCATGGTGCATGTGATGGCGCTGCTGTCTAGATTTCGGTTGCTACCTCATTTTATCTATGCTTTCTCTTCACTGTCCTGCGCCTTGTTGGTCTAGAGGGCCGCATTTCTTCGTTATTCAATTGCATATATTCGCCTAGGTGCATTGCTGAGGGTGAATTCGGCCATGTATCTGTTGCAATGGCAACGTACACCATATTCAAAATTGCAATATCTCTACGTATTGGCGGCTTAGGCATACAATTTGAGAAAAGCATTGTTTTCACCATACCTAAGCTGAACTGAAGCAGCACACCATTGCTCATCACGTAGCAGTAAGAGGGCGTGACATCTCTGGAATGAAGACGATAGACAACTACAAGTTATCGAAATCTGGATATCCCATCTCCATGTATGAACTAGAATACACGGTCCCAAAACGCCTTGCCCCATGCAATAGGAAGGCAATGCTTTGCATTGCTTGATAGCAAGCCCTCTCTTTATATATTTTGTTGTGTGCAATACATTGTGCCGATAATGGCTCGCAAATTCTAGAAATTGATGTTTATGAAAAGGTCTACCTCAACCCTTGCTTCGGGAGTTCAGCAGCAGAGCAACAATCAAGCTATCTCAGTTAGCAACAATCACTGGCCAGAAAATGGGCAGTCAATGAATTCCAGTACACGTACCCATACAAACCGAGCACTTCTCCGAAAATGAGAATCAATACCATGCCCACGAAAATCCTCGACTGTTCCATGTATGAGCGCACGCCCTTATCACCGACAATGCCGATACAGTATCCGGCAGCGAGGCCCGTCATGCCAACGGCCAGACCGCACGCGAGGTGCATGAATCCACTGTAAAACGTGATTATTAGAGCCCAAGTTTGAACATGTCGTTTTCGAAAAAAACGATGTCCGGAAGGAGGACGAACGAGAATAGTGCGTAGCTCTGGGACGAAGAAGGCGGAGCGAGGTCCTGGGCGATGAGGACAGAGATGACGAGTGAATACACGGCAATAATACCGGACATGACGACAGGAATCAAGCACTGATACATAATATCGTTAGGCTATATGCAGGCCATTTGTGGAGGAGAACAAGACTTATTCAAACCTTCATGATAAGATCGGGACGAAAAGTCCCCACTCCTGCAATACCAATGCCAGACTTTGCGGTGCCGTACGCAGCTCCGATTGCTACGGTTCGAACAAGTTAGCTTCCATGTATATTTGCGAGCTGGAATTTGGAATAATGTTATATCGTACATCCAAAGATCATGGCAGCTGCGATACCAGCCTATAAAAGTCGTGTTAGCAAGGGCGGATTCGTGACGTGACGATAGGCCGATGTGCGATGCGCAATGCTTACCATCCCAAAGAAGGGAGCAAACTTAGGAGCGTAGTCTGACTCCATGATCGACGGTTACGATGCTGCTTGATGGCTGGGGTAGATGGATGGCGTCGTTGGAGGAGCTCCTCATACGTCGTGTATTGCATCGGCAGCACGGTTCGAACAAGCAGCTCTCCTTGACTGGCGTCATGGGAACCAATGATGCAAGCTTGATGGGTGGCGTGACATAGCACGTGATTCGAGAGCTCGAACGTTTGTGCCACCCGCGGAAATTGCATTACCCTGGGCCATCCGACGCTTCTCAGGTGATGGAAGAATGTGAGCGATTTGATAGTTAACTAGTTAGTTAGCTTGCCGACGAGCCCGGCCAAAGGTGGGGACGAAGGACGAAGCGCCTCTCGACTCAACAGGAGCAGGGACATTCATTTGGTGCACATAACCAACTAATGCTACGACTTCGTTTGTACCAGAGGGTCCGGAGAGCAGCCGTTGCCACTGCTCTGTCGTGGCGGATTGCTGTGCAGCTGAGCTGCAAGAGGATTCAAGCCATGCTATATCTAATGACGATTTATGGGACTATCTGAGATGTCAGGAGATAAGCATTGCAGAGAACGATCCAGCTGCCAACAACATGTGCGCATCAATACCGTGCGGTAGTGGAATCGCCTCAACTACGGCCAAGACTCACTCAAATGGCCCTGAAGTCAGACAGTTTCCGGGACAAAGTCCTTGAGCCGTGGCACATCACGCTCCCTGATCCAGAAGAAAAGAAATACAGAACCTACGAGATGCCTTTGAAGCACTTGGGCACTGCAGAGTCGCAGCACGAATATCCGTCACTTAAACGCGGATCGTCTGTTTGCGTTAGCAAAGATGCAAAAGAAGTAGTAGAAGGGTTTAAGTCCCTAAACATGGAAGATAGCTCCCTAATGGACTACACGATCCGTGCTTCAAGATATCTCTGTCGTCGGGATCTCGGACGTAAGAACTCAGGAGTTAGACCAGCTGCACACAAGCAATGCAAGGCTTCTCGCACGTATGCGCAGTAAGAGCCAGTATTATATCATCTTCTGGGCGAATTTCGCAGAGACATAGAGTTTTCGTTGGAAGTAAACTTCCAGTTTTTCGTCTGCTTCTAATTAAATAGGAACATGTAGAAGCCGCTGCAGATAATGGAGGGCCATGATTACTTTGCGCTGTATCTTACTGTAATGGCGAAGAAGAATGAGTAGGATCCCATAGATACAGCATACTCGCGAGGCCTTTGCAGCTGCACATCGGGGAAGTTACACACGAGATGAGGATGGAAAACCTGAAGCGATAGATAAATGAGATTTACCGTTGGGGTCTTACAATACACTATGATGAAGCTTTAGGGTGCGCAAGAAGGGGAGGATAGCGGCAAAGAACTATTTAGGGACCGGTCTGGCCAGAGGAAAAACGCTTACGAAGGGAAGGACAAGGGCAAAGAACTAATATAGAAAGGTCTGACTTAAGCAAAGTAAAAGCAATTTTCTTTGAAACGATATCACTTGCGACGGAAAAGGGGCCAAGCGTTGGGGTCTTCTGGTGCATCGTTCTGGAGTTCAAGAAGGCGCCAAAAGGGGAATAAAGGGCAAAGCTTCTATAATGGCGTCGTCGGCTGGCAGGCACAGTGGAGCTCCTGTGGTGGCATGGCACAGATAGATCTAAGAGAGGCTTCGAAACGCAATTCCTGATTGAATCCTTTCAGGGCTTAAGAGCCTATAACTGTCTCTAGCAACCAGGTTGGCGCGCGACGGTCCCGACGTGGCTACAGCTAGGTACCTAGGTACCTATGTATCCTTGAAGCCTCTCAGGCGGGCGGATGCCCAGGTACATGGCCAACCTCAGGCCAATGTCTTACTTCCGCACGGTTGAAAACTCACTAAAACTCCATTACAAAATCGCCAGGGACGTTGGTGGAATGCTAGGGCGAAAAGAGGCTGATTAGTCATGTTTGGAAGAAGTCTTTTTAGACAACGGCCGCCGTGCGATGAGTCGGTTTCGTGCCGCCCTATCATGTTTCTTCTTACGGAAGATGAAAAAGATGATTTGGTTTTGAGGGAGTAAAATTTTTTTTTTCCATTTTTTTCCATTTTTTTTTTCCAGAGCACCGCGTAAAGGCCATATTGCCACGAACATGGCAGGGCTTTTTGGTCGACGCCTGTAGATGGGCCCGAGATAACGTTGACATGGTAGTGGTGGTGGTGGTGGTGGTGGTGGCGGTGGCGGCGGTGGCTGCTTAATTCCAGCGGGTTGTATTCCGTAGCTTGTGGGTTCCCCGTCCCTGTCGGACCAGGTTTTACGGAGTACTCCGTAGATCACAGAGGCCATGCACACAATATTAGTGGCTGGGATGCTGAAAGAGACTTGGGCACTCTGCTGCGCTAAGTTCCGCTTGTGCCGGCTTCGACGTTGTATTCAGGTGCTTGGTACCCGAAGCTTACTTCGTGGAAATGGGATGAATGTCCACTGGTGTTATTCACAAATGCTAGTATACGGCATGATTTTTCAACGCTATTTTAAGCAATCGTCTTTTTATGGAAATATGCGATTCCTACGTATCCAGACAAAGCCGACATCTCCGAAATAACTTCGTTGCGCTAGACAAGTACCTACCTAGACATGGATTTTTTGTCTTCAGGCAAAAGTCTGGGAGCAGTTCTAGATCTTGATGGCTCGATGAGCCCTCGTCTTTTGACGGCCTATGACGGGTAACCGGCTGATGAACACTTGGTTAGGGCGGCACCATGCTTTTTTTCTTTTGTCCTTCCAGGCTCTTGAATTTCACAGACCACAGGCCACACAGGCCACAGACCACAGACCACAGACCACAGACCACAGACCACAGACCACAGACCACAGACCACAGACCACCGTAGCCTGGTTGCCTGGATATCCACGATCCACCATTGCGCATTTATTATGTATGTACTCGGTACGGCTCAGTAGCATTCTGGCCCCAGACTTCCAGGTACCTACTGCTAGGTACATACACCACTTTCCAGTCCAGTCCAGTCCAGTCCAGTCCAGTCCAGCCCGCCCCGGGCCCAGCCAAGCCAAGCCAAGCCAAGCCCTGCCGTCCGCCAAATTCGACGTTGCTGCTGTTGGCTGCTACTGCTACTGCTCCTGCAGAACTCGCTCGACTTGGCCGACAAACGACGTTTTGCTTCCGCTGACCAAGACGAGCGACGATTCGGTCAGAAGGACTACAGCCGGACGAGCCCTTCGACTGCCGTCCAGCCTCGAACCACCGCGCCTCCCCTATCCGGCAGGCCTGCTCCGTTCGAGGAGGCATAATCTCCTGCGCACTTTGAGGAATCGTTTTGCCAGAGCCAGCCCTTTGGGCGTCCTTGTTGACTGGCGACAACGGCACCGTCTCGTGTCTTTCCATCCGCAAGGGGATAGGTAAGACGTATTGAGGCACGGGAGAGGTCGGAAAAGGACAGAAAGGGAACAGCCGATACTCAAGTCGCTGGGCATTCCGCTTCGCTTCGCGATTTTGTCTCGCTCGTCATTGCTGGCCGGTCCCTGACGGCTTCGCACGGTAAGCCCTTGTCCTGTATCCTGGATCTTGCCGCACGATACTCTCCTGACCAACACCCAAGTTGGCCGTGATGGTGGTTCCTCCGCATAAACACTTTCTCTGTATTGACTAGCTAGACGTTTCTAACCTTATTTGACAGAAGAACGATCTAATCCCCGAGCCCCATCATGGCCGATTATCAGTATGATCCTCGAGCTCAGCAACGGCCGCCGCCCCCTCGTGGGTACCCCGAGCAGAACAATTATCAGCGGGATGCTGCTTTCTCCAACATATTTGGTGCTGCACCTCCCCCGGGCCGATCCCAAACCATGACCTCGTCGTCTACTGCTCCGTCCATGATGGATCCAAGCCGGACGCCATCCATGTCGTCAACAGCTCCCGGCATGCCACGTCAACCTCCGCCGCGGCCGCAACAAGTTTATTACGGCGAGGGAGACCCTGCAGCACAGAGGTCACGACACCATGATCCCAACACGGGAGGTGGCTATTGTACGGGGCAGCGGTCTCCTTCAGGAGGACGTCAGGTCCCATCTCCCCAAGTCCAATACATGCAGCAGCAACAACAGTCGAGACGAGCATATCCAGGCCCTGGTGGCCCTCTACCTCATCGGATGGAACCCCGAGGGCTCCCGCCTCAGGTTCCGGTAGGAAGATATGGCCCACAGAGTAGCTATCAGGGCGGCGATCCCAGACCTGCTCTGAATACCGATCCTTACCGCTCGCAGTCTCTTGCTTCAGCCCCTCGCCAGCAAATGTATCCCTCGTTACCTAGCTCATATCAACAATCTCCGGCGAACCAGTTTCGTCAGGCCGCCTATTCGAATCAAAGTTCTGCGAGAACCACGGCGCAGGGGAGAGTGGTCCCGGAGCGCCATCACGAGGACCGCTCCATGTCAATGACTGGCTCTTACTACCCCATGGCAAATGACGCGCACCAGACAATGAGCGGCCGCGTAATCCCTAATCGACGTGCTCCAAGTGATGGAGCCATGTCGAACGGCTTTTCAGGCAATGGAGGATATCAGACTGCACCTGGAACCCAGACTCGCGCCGCTAGCATGGTTTCGTCTACTGGCCTTCCGGAGCACAGTAGGACAATGTCCACAGCTTCGACCGCCACATCCACAATAGCAGAATCCGAGGCGGCTACGCTTGTTGGTAGACCATCCAGGAGCAAGTCTGTCGAAAGCGAGCGGCCACACACGGCGACGAAAATTCGGCCGCCCCTGGTCTACCCGGCGCTGTTGTCGAGGGTAGCCGAATGCTTCCGTCGAAAGATCATCACTGGGGATCGAACAAAGAACGAGCTCACGTACAAGAATGCTTTTAGCGGTTCGGAGGCCGTAGACGTCCTCTCGTATATTATTAGAACGACGGATCGAAATTTGGCCTTACTTCTCGGCAGAGCCCTCGATGCCCAGAAATTCTTTCATGATGTCACCTACGAGCACAGGTTGCGAGACTCGCAGGCTGAGATGTATCAGTTTAGGGAAAGCTTGATGGAGGAGCCCGAAGACAAACCGCCTGTGAATGGAGTTTTCGTGTTGTTGTCGGAATGTTATTCGCCAACTTGCACAAGGGATCAGCTGTGCTACTCAATTGCTTGTCCCCGACGTCTGGAACAAGTTTCTAGGCTTAACCTGAAGATCAATCCGGGCTTGCGAAAAGACGACGCCGCTAATGTCAACGACGACGAAGTGGATCAGACGGATGAGCAAAAACTCTGGATCAACTCCGTTCCCAAAGAAGTTGCTGATGCCGTCGATGAACGCGAGAAGAAGCGTCAGGAAGTCATTTCGGAGATATGCTACACCGAAAGAGACTTTGTGAAGGATCTTGAGTATCTGCGCGATTTCTGGATTCTGCCGCTGCGGTCCAAGGCCTCACCAATCCCGCTGCAACGCCGCGACAAGGTTGTTAAGAACATTTTTAGCAATATTGTCGATCATCCAAGCATCCACACTGTAAGTTCCCGATTCGCCTCTTCGCTTACCAATCGACAACAAAAAGAGCCAATTGTCCACAACATTGGCGACGTCTTTCTCGAGTATGTGCCCCAATTTGAGCCCTTCATATGGTATGGTTCCAGGCAACTGGAGGGCAAATTCGAATTTGAGAATGAGCGATCTATCAATCCTTTCTTTGCTAAGTTCGTGGACGAGATTGAGCGGCGTAAGGAGTCAAGGAAGTTGGAGCTCAATGGATATCTCACCAAGCCTACCACCCGTCTAGCTCGATATCCCCTGCTTTTGGAGAATGTACTGAAATATACGGAGGACGGTAATCCAGACAAGGAGGATATCCCCAAGGTCTTGACTATGATTCGCGACCTCCTTGGCAGAGTTAACGCCGAGTCTGGAAAGGCGGAGAACAGGTTCAACCTGCGGCGACTCCACGAGCAGTTACGATTCCGACCCAACGAAAGAGTCGATCTGAGGCTTACCGAAGATGGACGAGAGTTAGTGTTCAAGAGCCAGTTCAAGAAATCTCCTACAGACCCCGCCGAGATCACAGCATTCCTATTTGATCATGCTGTCCTCCTGGTGCGTATCAAGCAGAATGGCAAGACTGAGGAAATCAAAGCGTACCGGCGGCCGATTCCCCTGGAGTTGCTGGCCATTCGCGAGATGGATGAGGTTATTCCCGGGCAGGGCATGAAGCGTTCTTCGTCCAGCTTGATACCATCAATAAGGACAAATAGTGCTGATACCAAGAAGGGTGAAGGATGGCCAATCACATTCCGCCACCTGGGCAAGGCAGGCTATGAATTGTCGCTTTATGCTTCCAACCAGGCTGCTCGAAAAAAGTGGTTAGAGTTTATTGCCAATGCACAGCAGCGCCTCCGCGCTCGTGCGGACTTCTTCAACACGACCATCATCTCGAGCAATTTCTTTGTGGGTACCAACCAGATCAACTGTGTTTCACCATTCGGTAAGTCTGTCCGCCATTGATTAACTCCTGGGAATGAACGCAACTGACCACGAGGTACAGACGGCGGCCGAAAACTTTTGTATGGTACAGACAATGGTGTCTACCTGTCTGATCGCAAAAATAAAGAGCAGGTCCCAAGGCGAGTGCTGGAGACTCCCAACGTGACCCAGATCGACATATTGGAAGAGTACCAGTTGTTGCTGATCCTGTCCAACAAAACTTTGCAATCTTACTCCGTGACGGCACTGAATCCCGATGAGCCTGCCACGACCAAGAGGCCAAAGAAGATTCAAAATCACTGCAGCTTCTTCAGGACTGGTATCTGCTTGGGCAGGCACTTGGTGTGCTGCGTCAAATCGTCCGCGTTATCAACTACGATCAAGGTCTTTGAGCCCAATGACGCCATGACCAAGGGCAAGAAACAGAAAGGCTTGGGTAAATTCATGACTGGTGGTCATGATGAGTTGAAACCCTTCAAGGAGTTCTACATCCCTACCGAGTCTTCATCCGTTCACTTCCTCAAGTCAAAACTTTGCGTGGCATGTGCTCGAGGTTTCGAGGTCGTATCGTTGGAGACGTTGGAAACACAGTCCCTGCTGGACCAGGCCGATACCTCCCTGGACTTTGTTGCTCGCAAGGAAAACGTCAGACCCATCCATATTGAACGTCTCAATGGCGAATTTTTGCTCAACTATTCCGAGTTTTCGTTCTTTGTTAACCGCAACGGTTGGCGAGCTCGACCTGAGTGGCGCATCGACTGGGAAGGCACGCCTCAGAGCTTTGCTCTCAGCTATCCTTGGATCCTTGCTTTTGAGCCCAATTTTATCGAGCTGCGCAACATTGAAAATGGTGCTGTACATATTGTACCTCACAAAAATATTCGCATGCTTCACAGCAGTACTCATGAGGTATGCCTGTCTCACATTGTTCTACTTTTGGGTCCCCACACACATATTTACTAAATGTTTGCGCTAGATATTATTTGCATATGAAGATGAACGAGGGGAGGATGTTGTTGAAGCCATTGACTTTTGGAAGAGTGATCGACGATCTCAAGTTCTTGGTGGACCTTCTTCACATCTACCAAACCCATGAGGCTCGTGTGTCCGAAGATGTCGGTAACGAGTGTGCAGAGAGCCACTTATTGGGGAACCATACGACATTGAATCGGAGCTGTCGAGCATTTTGGGGAACCATAGGAGTCTAGCTGTTGAATTGGCAGTTTCTGGGAAACCGGCTATTTTAATACCACATATATCTTACTTTCTCCACAGCCGGCGATAGCCCTGTTTATTGCCTCGTTACTATTTCCTTCTCGATTGGGAGGACCAACCTCGGTTTGCAGCGTTATATTGTTTACCTTTATGGTTATAGTTTTCTGGGGTACTTCTGCCGTGGCATGTGAGGTTCCTTAGGCACGCCAAGAGCTGTGAGGTACTTTACAAAAAAGAACAAGCTGGTTGTGACAAGCTTGATGCACAGCCTGACGTCATTGTCCATATTATGTTCCCTTTTCGTGGGATACATGGCCATGCGTGCGTAGCCCCGAGAGATTCTCCTAAAGGGAGCAATGACTCAGATCCACGCTTCCGAATGTTTTTTGTTTTTTTTTTCTCCTTGTCAGACCTCTTTCTCCCTCTTTTATTTCACCGAAGTTTGGACATATTGAGTGACGAAGGGCGAGAGGGCGGAGATGGCAAGATTGAGTCGGGACCGAGCGTTTAGTAAGAAGGGCAGTGGGGAAAGTAGATGGATAATTCGGAAGAGAGCATGGGCGTATGGGCGGGATCAAAGAAAGACAATTGAAGGAGGACGGCTTGAGGTGGTCATTATTTGCAATTTTCGTACGTCGAGCTGTGTTCTTTTGGGCACAACAACGTGTTTGGGGTTGTGGAGGCGTGATAACAAAGCATTTGACTCGAAAGATGGAAGGTTCAATTTCTCTCCTCAGTTTTAAGCATCGTCATTTGTAGACCCTACATGGCAGCGCCTATCTTTCCCATCGCAACCTCCACGGCCGTCCATCTCTGCTCCCTACTCAGCCGAGGCCCCCTCTTGCCCTGCCACAAGCCCATGTCGTCCATCAACACCTCCACGATAGTCACGAACCTGGCTTCCCCATGCCGCTCACCAGCGCCCCAAGCCACATCGGCATCGTCCCCCGTCCTCGGCACCCTCGAGCACAGCAAATGCAAGTCCAGAAGCTGGGTGAAGACGAGCCCGAAAGCAGGTTTCGTCCTGCGGTACAGATTCGAGGCGGTATACCCTGGGATGTGAAGCAGCGGCGGGCGAAATATGCTCTGGAGAGACGCGTCGAGACCCCTCCTCTGCCTCGCGGGCGACACGTCCTGGCGCGAGAGGTCGCTTACCGAGTTGAGGAGGAGCACGAGCGGGTTCGAGGCGAGGTTGCGAGACAGGTAGCGCAGGTGTGCGTCCAGGAGGGAGAGCGTCCTGTGCGCGGCGTCCCTGTCGCGCTGGGTGAAGAGGGAGGAGAGGAGCATGGAGAAATGGGTGACGAGGATGACGGACGGGAGGTCGCTTGACGGACGCTCACGCTCTTCCTCTCCTTCTTCCTCGCTGTCTCGGACCTCGTCTGCGGAAGTGTCGCCTGCCTGCGAGCTGTCCACGTCCCGGAGGACTTCCCACAGGCCGTCCATGTCAAACACGCACGAGAGCATGACCCTGTCCAGACAGCTCGTCAGGCGGTTCTCGCCCTCGCCCGCGCCCGCGCCCATCTGCGCCCGCAGGCTATCGCGCAGAGAGGGCAGCACTTCGGAAACCGGCCTCGGCGTCACGAGGAGAGCCCTGCCGGACGGACGATCCAAAAGTTCCCTCGAGAGGACCTGCAGGCCCAACTAGCAAGAATGGTAAGCGGCGGCGCTCATTCATGTAAAAAAGAAATCCAGCGTTTATTTAAAAAAAAAAAAAAAAAAAAAAAAAAAAAACCTACTGTCACACCTGTGCTCTCCTCCTCGGCACTCACGCCCACCACGCACCCTCTTTCGAACCCGCCGCTCTGCAAAACATAGTCGTCCAGCTCGCTGCATCCCGATTTACAGGCCCCTATCTCGCGCAGCAGATTCCGTCTCTGGACTTCTCTCTGCGCCAGTACTGACGCGCAAGTTGGCGAGAGGCCGAAATGGCTGCTCGCTTGGGACGAGGGGTCCATTTTTCTCAGAGGTGGAAAAAACTGGGGTTCATCGGGCAGGTTTTTATTTTTATTTTTTTTTCATTTTTTTATTTTTTCAAACAAGATGCGACCCTTTTTTCATCTGATAAGAAGGACGGTGAATAGGACGTATAATAAGTGGTTTTTTTTTTTTTTTGCTTTTCTGACCTAGTGGGAAAATCGGTGTTTTCATTCGTACGGCCTTCGTCTGATGGATGAATTAAACGTTCCAAGTTGAGTTGGATGGACATGGGACGTGAGGCTGCGTACGTACATGCACCCACCCAAATCAGATGTTTAGATGTGCCTAGGGCGACCAAGACCAAGATGGGAAATGTCAACACCCAACCGCATTCTCGGCCACAACGGCTATGGCTCTATTCCCAGACTCATGGCCCATAGTCACTGGTGTTGGCAACGTAGCGGTGCTTCTGCGTGGCCTCGTCATGATACGACATCTCGACTCTCGCCTAATTGTATTTGGCTGTGGCCCAAAAAAACACCAATTTTCACATCATGTTGCATTGACAGGTATTTCATCAAACGCATGTTGATCATAGCAATCTGCCTAGGTCTGTTTCTTTGGCAATGATGCCTCTTAATCCTAAAGCGCCAACTCCAATCATCCTTGCCCTCCAGTACAGTGAGGTTCTCCGTGAGATCAATCTCAATCATTCATGGTCAAGCAGTCTCGAAAATCCTTGCCCCTAAGCCCTGAAAATCCTTGCTACAACTTGTTGTTGAGCTATCCTGCTTGTCCTTCTCAAAATCACAGTCCTGGTAGAAGCCTTCGTTTATGCTCAGAAATTTCCGGTACCGGTGAAGTTATTCCTCTCAAATTGAAACTCCAGATACATATCGGCAGCTCGGGGAATTCGTGGCGCTCATTTTCAAGGTCGGTCTCAACCATTACAAGGTTTTTATCAGTGCCTGGCGGTCTAATGAAATATTGCTGCAGGCTTTCCGTCAGCAGCTAGGCTACATACAGTACAGGGGGATGAGCTAATCCACACCATGTCTATGTGGCATTTTGCGACGCCATTCCAAGGACTGCAGGCTAAGCTCCGGTATCTGAGTTCTTAGGTCTTCGTCCACCTTTCAAGCTCTTCATGCGCCCTAGGAGGCCAGAGGGTTTCACAGAAGTTGCATCCTCCGAGGTTGTAGTAGCATCCACCGTGGCTCTGCGCTCTATTACAGAGCCCGACATACGGCGAGGCCCAGATGGAGGACTGACAGGAGACATAGTTCTCTCCCGAGGCTTGACAGTAATGTTCTCCTCTCCTTTACTGAATTCAGCAAAGAACGGATTAGCTTCATAACCAACGCTAGATGCCGTGGGCATAGCATCTGGTGATCGCTTGCTACGTACAGCCTCGGGATTTGTCAGTCGCCCAGAAGGTGCGAACTCACGTGAGCCTTTGTTTATGTGACGAATGCGTTGTGCCAATGACTTTTTACGTTGCAAGCCCCCCTCCGTTGTCTCCTGTTGCTGTTCTGCTTGTCGCCTGGCGATGGCAGTTCGCGCTGCAGGTGTGCCCTCAAGAAATGTGGTTGTACCGAGCCCATAGCTTTCGTCGCCGTGGACCACTTCGCCTCGCGCAATTGGATCGAATATCACGGGCTCTGATGAAGAAGTTGGATAATTGTATCCGTTCTTGTTCTTGGTGCCCGCGGCATAATCGCGGAAAGCCTCATCATTTCCGTTGCCCATGAATTGCGCATGATCTGGATTACGATTCAGGGGACCAGCACCACCCAGGGAGTTGTTGAGGGAATCTTTGGGGAACGCTTCCATGGGAGCACGACGACTGCTTCGGTTTCGATGAGGGTTCAAGGCATCAAACGGCCCATCGTGATGAAAAACTGCGAAAAGCATGTTTAGTTAGCCAACCCAAGTCACGGGTAATTTACCGTGAAAAGTGCAATAAAACTTACGCCCAGTGCCGTAGATGCTTGTTGCATCCAGCTGATCAATTACATCCATTCGCTTGCTCGGACGCCCAGATTTGCTCCTTGACTTGTGTTCTCGGTCCTTGTCCCGGCCCTCTCGAGGCTCCCGACCCTCACGAGCTGCCTTTTCGCGTTGCCGGTCGCGAAGGCGCTTTGCCTCGATCATCTTCATTTCTTCGGGCGTAATGGGCTGAGCATTGAGGTCCATAACTGAGGAATCCGAGTTTCGTCGAGGCCGACGCTGTGGAGGTGGCCGGCGGTGAGGCGATCGTGAAGCGTTTCCGCGAGGGCCAGGTGGCGGTTTTCTTGCTCTTAATGCCTCTTCTTGTGACCGGGTTAATCGATGTTTATTGTTGGACGAGTGCGCTTCAACAGGGTGAAGAACAGGCGGCTGCTCTGATGACCTTTGCTGGGCGGTCAGGGCGGGTGGCAGTTTGTCGTTAGGCATGCTGTCATCAAGAGTCAATGAGTCCTGGGTGGCAAGAATTAGGAGGGTTAGCATTGAGGTGATGGCACTATGTTGCTTTAGACTGGAAAAGAATGCTGCTTTTCGTCTTCATGGGTGCACAAAGATGGCAGATACGTACGAATATGTCTTCAGCAGATAGTGAATTATGCTGAGACTTCGTGGTTGCAAAGCCTGATGAACTGAGAGGCCGGTGTGGATGATCTAGAAAGGGATTTCGTGAGACCGGTCTCTGTCTGCTTTTGCTATCATCGAACGGAGAGGTGGTTGCGGATGCGAATGCAGCGTCCAAACTGGCTGGAGACGCGGCGCGATTGCGGAAGGGATTGTTTGAGGATAAATGGGCGGACGATACAGGAGAGGGTTGCTGCCCTGTGCAAGAGAGAGAGATGTCAGTCAGTTCCAGGGCTCGATTGAAACGCGTGCACACCAGTCCAAGGACTTGAAACACGACAATCTCCTCCCTTCCCACATGACACAACAGAGAGCCATGCTTTTCCGTGGGTGGGCGGGTAAGCAGTGCGCGACAAAAGGATACGGACAAACCATTTGTTGGGAGCAAATGCAGCACCAAAACAACACTCTGCCGTCGCCCTTGGCAGGTTTGCCTGCCAGGGGTCATAGCGAGAGGAACACCACATGCAGCACCTGTTGAGTAAAGCTTACCTTGTTGGAATGATCCTGAAGGTGACATTTTGACTGGTTGAGCGCAGCAAAATACGCGCGTGACAGATTGATTCCAGCAAATAGCAAGGAGCTACAATCCAGGTCTAGTTGGACTGTTGCTAGCAGAGACGTCTTTTGGCAGATGGTCCAATTCTTTGAGCGTTAATGCAAAAACCTGGCTTCATGCCCAAGGGCGGCTACAACAACCAGTGGATGGCGGGGCCTTGCTATGAAATCCCAAGGGGGCGGTTGAGGGAAGAGCGAGCGAATTGAGGTGCGGATCGACAATCAATGCCGACAATCGCAAAAATGGGCCGGTGAGTGGCAACAGGCGCGTCGCAAGGTCTTGGTGTCGACGTTTGGCGAAAATGGGCCTCGAAAAGAGAGGATGGAGGTACAAACGTCGCGGGAATGCTGATTGACGCACACCAACTCTGACACCAAAAGAGCTGTTTGACGACGATCAGGCTTCGGTACTACTTGACCGCGGTTGCCGGTGCTTCGCAATTGCCCCTTTCACCTGGGCGATCCAAGCCGTACAAGTGGAACAGAACGTTGTAGAACGCCCAGGGCTTTTTGAGGACGGTAAGTCGCCGCAAGCAGCTCGCGCCGTCACCGTGATTGCAGCAGATGCAGAGTCGTGTGCTATTCCAAGTCGTCGCAGGTGCAAAAGTCGACGGGGAGGGGTTGTCAAGTTGTGTAGCAATTGAAGGAAAGATGGGGGGAGGCCCCTTTGGACTTTGAGCAGGCCACGCTCAGGGTCTAGAAGGCCACGCTGGGTCTATGAAGGTGTTGGGTACGGAGTACGTGGGCTGAAGTCACGAACAAATGTTTCCGCCCCGATCCTTTGTAGTGTTTCCCCGAGAGTAGTCGAAGGCGGCGCAAGATCCGTAAATGCCAATGGTTTCGAGGCCAGCTTTAACGAGGCCGATGGAATATGGCCTGAGGATAATGGCGTCAGGTCTTGGCAAATGGTGGACTAAAATGTCCACGACGCTTGTTGGGGCGGTTCGATGGCTTTGGCTCTCGCTTATAGCTGCGGTTGCACCCAGGGGGAGGTACTTCGTACTTGGGTGGATTTGTTGGACAAAATGGATGATGCAGTCAGTAGTTGAACCTTTCGTGCGTTTTTTTGGTCCTGCAGCCTGGCAATCCTGCCGAAGGCGGCTCGCCGGACTGTGGATAACGTTTGGAAAACACACCCAGGGTGATGGAACGAGGGTCGATGACACAATTGAATGATAACGGATGTGTTATTGCGGCGAAGACCTCAACGCTATACCAAACTCGTCGTTCTGATTGCTCTGTTGCGTTGAAATTCCAGATTACTGTAACGCTCGGGACCGCTTTTAATTATAAGAGAAATCACCGACAGAACAAGACTCCCTTTTGAAACACGAGCCTTGGTGGCTGCCAGGGTGGTCTGGTGTTGTGGCCTGGTGTTGTGGCCTGGTGTTGTGGCTTGACCAGTAACCAGTACAGCATGTAGATTACGAGATGGGGCTGAAGCGCAGAATCATTTGTGGCCGTAAGGACTCGATGAGGGCTCTGAGCGATGCGTCGGGCAAAACTGTATCCTGTACGTATGCTTCGATGATAGTGATAGATGGAATACTTTCAAACAACTCGACACAACGTTGCTAGTCGACGGGTGGCAGTTGCTTGGTGGATGGATGGATGGATGGATGGATGGATGGATGATGATGATGATACGACAAATTGATGGTCAACAAAGCATCTGGCGTCACTGGACAAGTTCACTCCAAAGGACCCAAAAGGACTCAAAAGGACCCAGCCATTCAAAGATGCTGTTTCCGCCTTGGACCTCTTCAGCTTTTTACCCTTGAGTTGCTCCTGCCGCGCCTGGGAATTTTTGACGCAAAAAGGGCAAGTTTCCCCAGGCTCTTCACCGTCCCTACGAACCTCCGTCCACCATCATTCATCCATTCATTCATCCTCGTCCGCCTCTGTCGTTAGAATTCATCATCATGCATCTGGGGTCCTCGAGCGTCTCGCCCGTGGTAATTAACCACTCCACGAATCTCATGCCTCGTCTTCTCCATCTCCGACCACGGCTCGTTCCACTGTCCTGAATTGAATGTCGGTACGGCTTTCATGTCTTGGGCTCTGACCTGGCGCTAGCTCCCCCAATAACGTCGTATTCTTATAATTAGCAAGCGATTACGGAAGTCCGCACCCTGAGCAGGTGCGTCGCAATTTCGACTGTCAAATGCTGGTATTGAAATTATTCCCTTGAGCAGCCAAAAGAACCGTTGCCAGCTCCATTTTGGACACAGTCAATGCTGCTCCTTCGCTCTCTGTTACGCTGGTGGCAGTTGGGCAGTTGCAGTTGAGACCTCAACTGCCATGGGCATCTCGTATTCATTTACCGAGATTATTGTCCATCTGTTAAAAAAAAATAAGCTATTTTGTTGCCTATTTTTATGCCTACTAGTTAACGAGTCACGTGACCATCTCCCGGTCTCGTTGCGTTGATTTTTTTTCACGGCAATTCATATGTAACGCACGGCCGCTAATTTGCCTAGTGGTGCAACTGGTCCACCATCCTCCTCTGAGTCTGACGTCTTAGACTCTTAGATGGCGTTGGAGGCATCTGTGTTGCGCCAGCAACAGAGCCGGCGAACTGCTGTTTTTAGCGTTGAAAGTATTATGGCGGGCGAGAGTCATCAGAATATACGTAGGAAAGGAACTCGACTACGAGTGGTCTTCGACAGCTTGACCATTACCCGCAACAGATTAGAAATGTTCGTACAACCGTCGTCAGCAGTATATTTCCATCGCAATCAACGACGCCGTAACTAGGTCCTACACCCGTCAATTTGGAGGAAATACTAGTGAGATAACTACTACTACACTAGACCCTGTCTTGTCACTCTGCCCAATGAGCTCGGCAGGAAACTCAGCAGAAAAAGTTGGGCATCTGTCCCAAAAATAACGAACAGCTCTTGTTCTTCACAACACACAGCTCCAATATATCAAAATGTCTGCTGCTGCATAACCGCAAACGAGTTTTCTCTGTCGTGGCCGTGAGAGGGATCATTCCATGTACAGGACGAAGGATAAAAA
This sequence comes from Atkinsonella hypoxylon, assembly GCA_000729835.1. Lineage (NCBI taxonomy): Eukaryota > Fungi > Ascomycota > Sordariomycetes > Hypocreales > Clavicipitaceae > Atkinsonella > Atkinsonella hypoxylon. The sequence goes on along the minus strand of JFHB01000003.1, from coordinate 421,988 downwards.
GTTGTGCTACCTGACAATACCAGGGCCATTTTGTCGCAAATGGTATAGCGGGGTCCAACTGAACTGAACAATTTTGGGGGCGTGGCCGCGTTGCAATTATTGTCTGGCGACCAACACATTTCAATCTAATCTGACCCAGAACTTGAAGGAAGGACTAAGCGGGGAATCCTCCTTGATGGAAGGGGCATTGGTGGTTGAGGAAGCAGCAGGGGGAATGGCCCAATCCTCTGCTGGGATTTTGTCACTGTGTTATAATTGCTGTACCAAGGGATACCCCTCCTGTTTATTGTTGGGCTTTTCTGGACTCACAAGTTTAGGCTATTATAGAGGCTATGGCTAGACAAGACGAAGCCGACGACAGTGCTGGCTCGGGGACGAACAAGACAAACAAATTAGCTCTGGGGAGCTGAAAGCAGAACAGTGATGAAGGGGAAAAGAGGGGTGGGAGGAGAGGGAGGAGAGGGAGAGAGACAAAAGAAACAAGATAGATTCTTCCGTTGGAGCGGTCAATTGCCTTTAGACCATGCTAGACTCGGACATGAATTGGAAGCACCCGACTAGATGCACGGAGGAAACAAAAGTGGCAACTACGGGTATGGACTATGCGGCTTTCTCAACGTTAGATATTGCGGTTCACACAATTTGGGGATTGATAGAAACAGGCAATACGTGAATGACCCATTTACCTAGTCTGGATGACTTTGTAAATGCTCATACGTCCAGCAGGTGAAGTATAAAAAGCAAAATAGCATATACTTCAGGTGTCCAACATCTACCATGGCAGCTGAAGAGGCGTCGGCAGGTTCTTGCCAAAGTGAAGAGTGGCGTCAGCAGTACCAATATCTCCTGCAAGGGACACACACAAAACAGCAAGTTAGCAACATTGAGAGCTTGCGTGGTTTCATGTCGTATGCCATGCTTACCAGGACCTCTCGGCGCCCAATACTCTCCGCCTCTCCGCTTTTGCTCATGTCCAGCGTCTCAATCCAGTCAATGAGAGAAGAAGAAGCTGCCTCATCCGGGGTTACCGCTAGGAAGCAATCATCGTGAGCATCTTGGCCATACAGCCGTCTCATTCCGGACAAGAAGCAGACGAAGAGGAGAAAAGTCCAGGGAGCGCCAACCTCCCCCGTCATCCCAATGCTTGTCGTACCCAACGCCCTTGGTCATCTCCGTGCGCATGAATCCAGGATGGACGATGCTCACAATGATCTCCTTCTCCTTCACGTCCAGGCTGCCCACGGGACGCGATATATAATTTGAAGAATCAAAAAAAAAATCAAAAGCGTAAAGAGAATTGTGACATGGCAATGTTTGGAGAGCCAGTTACAACAGTAGATAGCGACTTGTCAGGGTTCAATTGCTTCACAATGTCGTCTCCAACGGATTTCTTTCATCAGATCGACCGTAAGCCACTTGATCTGGTCTGGGAAACCCGACGGGGCATTGGGTTGATCGTGCGGTTCCGTACACGGACGTGCTTGGGTTCGAGGCGTACTGCTTGGCGAGGCTGGATCCCAGGCCTACCTGTCTGACCTTGGACGAACATGAGGTAACTAACTAGTAGCTCCGAAGGTGGCAGACTTGGGCATTTCAACGTTAACGTCTGGAGACATAGATAAATTTGTGGGTGGCTGGTCGGTGTTACGAATGCGACATGCCAGAGAAATGCAGACTTCCTCCGCTGATCATAATTGATTCCTGAGCTATTACATGCATACCGTCTTGCGCCATGACCCTAAATGAATCCAACATGGTCCCATCACCCCCATCACCCCCATCACATTCACGGCTCTTCATCCTCACACGGCGTCGCGGCGCCCGTTCAACATTCGTGCATGATATCATCCCCCGTCTTGGCTATTGTCCCAGGCCTAGTCTCACGAACAAAATCATCCCTCAAACTCAACCACGCCCGTCCCAGGTGTCACCACTATTTCTCTTCGCGGCCGTCCCTCTCCGCTGTCGGCATCCATGAGGCTGTGTTCTTCCTCTTTTGATGTTCCCGCACCAGCATCTAATCCCTCTAGTAAGTCACGGTCCGAGCTCATGACTGACCGGTTGTCTCCACTGAGACCTCCAGGTCCCCTTGGAGCACCAACGGCAATATCGACGTCGTCATCATCTTCCTCCTCCTCCTCGGCGCGATGTCCGGGAAGAGCGTTCTTCTCGAGTTCTCTTTGAGCTTCTTCCATGCGACGTCGTACCTCGGTCGCAACACGCACGCCATCGGTGACGATATTGTCGAGTACTCCACGTAGGCCCCTGCCAGCACCGGGGAGGCCAGGTTGGATTGGGACCGGTGGCCGGGAGCTGAAACCGAGACTGGCGAACGTGGTTAATGATGAGCTCTGTGGTGTTAAAGAGGCGGATTGTAATCCCTCGATGATGTGGAATGAGGAAGGGAACGATGATTCAAAGAACTGTTCTAGCAACTCGTCCGCGAGAACGACCATTCTGAACGTTGGCAGAGTTATGTGCAACGGCTGCGCTGGGTTGAGCGCCACATTGGCGGCTTCTGATTTCGCTCTGGAAACCTGACGTCTGGACTCAGTTTTGGGGCCATCGGGACTCGAATGTGCCAAAGGCCCTGCTGAGAGAGTTTGGGATTGGTTGGCCTTTGAAGGAGATCCAGACGGTGACTCGAAACCGAGAAGGTCCTCGTCATCTTCATCATCGCCAATAGCAAACGCATTCGTCGTGTCTGCGTCACCCTCCTTTGACCTTGATGATGCTTCTCCTACAGAACCTTGATTTTGTGGGTGATCCGGATCGGCGTACTCGAAACATCGTCGTATGAAAGCACTCACGCTACCCAAGAACCTCTCGTTGACAGGGACGCCCGCCGGCAGGCTGACCTGTGAATCCTGTGCACTGGCCGTCTCGCCAATGAGGGCCAGACTCGATGCACTTGGGCTCAGTGTTCCTTCGAGACCGCGGCGCGACAAAAACAGGAGCGCCTCAGATATACGAAGAATGCCTTCCCGATCTACCTTCCCATCTCCGTCATCGTCGTACAGCTCAAAGAAGTACGTTATGGTGCCCATGATATCCCGCTTGCCCTTGATACCGGCCAAACCAGTGACAACGTTCTGTAGCGTTAGAGCCGCGTTGCCATCCACATCCCACTTCTTGTACATTCGCTGGAGAAATTCGTGCTCTGCAGGCTCAGGACCGGATCCCCAAGGTGAAATGCCACCTGCCGTCCTGCGAGCACTGTTGAATCTTGCAAACATATCCTCGCCAGGCCCGGTATGGCTGCGCGAGCTTCCGGGAGAATCTGAAATAGCCCATCTACACATGCTGGCGAGGAACTCTCTGAACGCGTCATAATCCATCAAATTGGTACTGGGGCCAAGTCCCACACGCCCCTTCTCTACTTGATTGGGTGTAGAGGCGAATATCTCCGATGCCCGCATCCTGCTCGTTTTAGCTCGACGCTTGGCTTCTTCCTGGATCATGAGATCCCGTTGTTGCCTCTCGTATAAAATGCTGTAGAATCTGTCGTACACCGCACCTAACTCATCGTTATTGAGTAGCTTGCTGTCAGGTCCAAGATTTCGTATAGCAGTTCTCTTGGCAAAGTTCTCAATGTTGCTCAGAACAGCATCCTTCTTCTTCAACCGAAGTTCCGTGATGCTGCTATGGGTGATGCCAGAAAACTCCTTGAAGGCAACCACCATGAGTTCTTGAAACCTCGTCACGGCTCGGAGCTTGGGGTTTTCAGATCTGGGATGGGCTGACTCGTCTAGCTTTGCGAAGTACGACTTGAGAACAGATATAAAGGCCCCATCATCAGCGGCGTCCAACAGTTCTTCGCCGTTGATGCGGAGAATAGCCAGGCCGACCTGAAACAAGACCTTGGGACCCTCGACGAAGAATACATCCAGCACGCGAAAAGCAAAAATCAGCGGCATCGAATTGATGTACAGTGACAAGAACCACGGTAGTGAAACAACAGATAGCTGCACGTCGCTCTTCACCAGATGCTCCCAAAGAACGGGCATCGTTTTCTCGACTAGCGATTCAAACACCTTCTGGTCTAATAACGTTCCGTACATGGTCGTTGAGTAGTAACCGGGCACAAGGCGATCGCAGAGTGAAGAGAGTAAAAAAAATGCTTGTGCCTCCGACATGTAGATGAGTAGGGCCGCCACAACAATATTCATGGCTTGACAGTATCCGACATCTGGATTTACCCAACTGTACGCCGTCAGAACTCGACGAAGTCTCTCAATACCTTCTTCGCTTTGAAACCCGGGATATTCCGGTAGGCTGCGATTCAGATCCTTCTCAATCTCGTCTATGGCAAGCGATTCTTGACCTTCAAACTTGGCCAAGGTATCAGCGTATAGAGTTGGGTTCTCCAACCGCAAGTAGAGTGAGCCTGAGGTGAGTTCCCAGATCTCTCCTCGTAAGCGATTGGGCAGACCGACTCTAATAAGTTTATGGAACGTTGGTTGGCGGATTAGCGTTGTGTTTCTTCCATTATCTCGCAAATATTCAGCCCAGAGACGCATCTTGGCTCTGTCTCGCAGCTTCTTCGGATCACCAGGGTATCTGAAAATCATTCCTAAGCCGGCATCAGGCGGATTGGCACTCTTTCTGTCTTCAGATCGAAGCAAATGCTCAGAGTAGCATTCAGCAACAACTTTTCTCAGCTTGCCAACATTGCCTGCGCAGGCTCGCAGGCCTCTCTTGAGGCCATCGCAAAATCGTTCGCATGCGGGCCGGGAGCCGGCTAAATGAATTGTGATTCGCTGTTCCCTAATTTCTTTCATGTCTTTATTCCCGTTCTTATCTTTGTCGCTGTCGGCTAATAGTCCATTCCAAGTCGTGATCGCAAGGGCAAACTAGCGCAAGATGCACGTCAGAACGACACATGGCAGCACGCAGTCGGGTGTCTGTTTTTCCCCCGCGTAGATGTATGAAGATTCTCTGTACATGACCTACCTGAAAATTCTGACTGTTCAACCGTTCGACTCTTCGAATGGCGCACAATGGAAAAGTAAAGCCATTTCCACTAGGTCCTGCGCCATGAGTCTGGCCAGTGAAAGCCAAGGACGTTGACGTGCTGGCGGTTTGAGCAAAGCTTGACGGTGTGGTAGAGAAGCACACGTAAGCCTCAGACAAGTGAAGTTTACCAGTGTAGTGCCATCCTCGATCATGATCCTTATCACCTTGTGTGGCGTTGGAGGGTGGGATGGTAAGCTCGGCGTTGATCTCGTACAGGGGGTTCTGGGAGGATGGCAGACGACACTGGTTCTGGAAAAGAGAAGCCTTAGAAGGGTTCTTGTCGGAGCTCGAGAGATTCAGGCCTTGCATCGGATCAATCAACTGCTGGGCCTTTTGCACGATATTCGTGAAGTTGGAGAACATGGTCGCGGTTACCAGCGCCGCATGGCCGTATCAAAGCAAGTGGGCAGCTTCGTGGCAAAGCACGGAGGACGAGTATGACGAAATTGAGCAAAGCGAAGGACCGAATTGACGGATTAAAAACAGATGTGGGAATTGAGCTGTGGATAGAAGCCGTTCAGGAGGTTTGAATGACTGTTCAGGTGTTGACGGACGGTGTTGCTTGCCGAAACGGATGGGGATGGGCCGGAGGTGACAGCGGGCGGGCGGTGCTAATGTGGAGTCTGGTCAAGTCTGGAAGATGTGAGTGGATGCGGCTGGGCTGCTGAGGGAGACTGGCAGTGGCAGTGGCAGTGGCAGTGGCAGCAGTTGGCCGTGGCCGCCCTGACCTAATACAACCCGGTGCCGAGATATCTAAGGTAAGGTCACCGGGACACCCCAGCTTAGCTAGCTTTACTGGTATCCTTGCTACGACTACCGCTGGTTTTCAAAATTTTAATTTATTTTAATTTATTTCAATTTTAATTTATTTTATTTTTGCAAGAAAGCCCAAAGATTGTCTTGAATCAAATGGTCGGCATTCCCATCTGTGACATCACAAGCCCCTCTTGCCCCTCTTGCCCCTCAGCCAATGGCAATAAAGCCAGAAAAAGCAGCCATGTTGCGTAGCATCCCCTGCACTGATTACCTAGTAGTAATCAATCACTTGGATTGAAATACCGTCACTACTTATCAAAGACTGATTGATAGTCTTTATCATCCGACTTACATCAAAGCCTGGCGTGTCTCAAATGGATCTGCGTGTTCATAAATAGCCCGGGGGAGATGAATGTAGTATGTATGTATCCATTTGCGAAATATTGTCTGTCAATTCTTCGCGTGCCGCGGAGAGGAGCCGTCGCAAATGTCTACCTACATATTCTTGCGGACTACTGAGGGGAAGAAAAAAAAAAAAAAAACCTCGGAATATTTCAAGAGCAAAATCATCGCCCGCTGTACTTACTACGCGGACACAGGGAGTAAGTATATGAGCAAAAATGAAAATCTCCGATGCGGGGAATCGAACCCCGATCCCTGCGGCACTCCCAAGCTTTTGGATCCTGAAAGCGCAGTATGATAGCCACTACACCACATCGGATGCTGGATGACCCTGGAGAAGAATCATACGTATATAATTCAAGACAGCCATCGTGGCCGGTCGAGCAAGCACTGCGAATATACATATGGTTGTCACAATGCATGTCAATTCTTATTGGATGTGCCAGCTATTCATGAATTATATATAGATGCACGGCACCCTGAGCTTGCCAGTTTGCGCGTGTGGCCTTTCTCGGAACTAAATTGCGTTTTCAACTTTCAATAGGTGGTGGGCAGATTGCCTGACAGGGAGACTCGCCTCTGCGATCCATGATAGAGCAGAATGGCTCGTGAGCACCTTTACATATGTTGGTCTCTTTAAATGCCCCCCTTTCAGCAGAAATTAACTATTCACGTTCCAGAAGTCCTCATTGGCAATTATTATTCATCTCCTCTATGTCATAGGTACTGTAACTAATGGTCAGCTTTTGAAGCCACTAGCAAGAGTGAAATAGATCCTTTGTCAAAGGAGGAGGAAGAGGAGATAAAGGAAGGAAGAATACTGTGCATAACTAGAGGGTTTCAATTAAGGCATCTTGCGAACTCGTTGGATTCTATGCGTTTGTATGTAAATTCAGTGAGTGTGTGGTTATATATACCTCTGAGAAGTGCACCAGCGAAATCGAGGGGTGGCTGCCTAGAAAAGTACCTAGGTAAAGGATGGTACATACATACAAGTGAAAATTTTGCTTAGGGAGGCTTTAAAGCTACACGTAGGCAAATTAGGTCACGAAGCTAAACGCACAAAACGTCATTTAGCAAGGATCGCGATGCAGGCAACACGCCTCTACCACCAAAGTCGCGATAGCTGCGATGTGTGCAATACACCTCTTTGATATCTGCGGAAAATTGCTAGTGCTTTCTATTATAGTAACGTTGGCACGTAAAAATTGAAAAGTGCATCGTATACCTACTTCGTCATCATGGCGTGACCTAGCTGTCACCTTATGGCAGGCAAAGGGATAATAAGCAGGCTGTATGTTGTTAAACAGCTGATATACGGAATCGCCCCACAAAAAAAATAAAAAATTAAAAAAATTAAAAAAAAGAGGCATAATAAGAGCTATACAATACTAGATGTTGCTGCCTATTGACGTGCAACGGCAAGTTCAATCAAGTTCAAAGATAAAGTTTATATACACCAGCTTGTTAATTGATAGATGATATCATGTTTCTGAAAATGACCGCCTCGTTATCCACAACTTCAAGTTGCATGCTACAGCCTATGCTATATAGCAGGAACGACCGGATATATAAACAACCAGATTGTCCCCAACTTTGAAGCTTACAGCAAGTTTGTATAACTCAATTTCTATTAGAAAATACATTTGAAACTATATCCAAAAAATAATCGTACAATTTACGCCATGAAGCTCTACATGTTTGTTGCCGTCATTTTCTGTGGTATAGCCGCTGCCAACGTCCCTCGCACCGAAAATCACAGAAAACTCGGCGCGTGCCTTGGCATGCAAGAATACTCAGAAAAATGCTATTATAAGGAACGATTTCGGTGTGTGAATAGACGATGGCGCTGGGTTGGCACACAGGAGGCGGACTGGTAAGCCAGAACTCGTCGCTGGAGAAGCGGCTTCGTCCATGTTCCCCCCCCCCCCCCCCCCCGAAAGGCTAAGTAAAAAGCAGCAGCGGCAGCAGCTCCAGCGAGTAAAATGCCGCACCGCCGTCCACTGAAACATGCACATGGAATGACGAGAGAAACAAGGTTTGCATTGCAGAAGGCTGAGCTGAGACCACGGGCTCGTTCCAAGGAGACAGGGGATGGCACGAGCGTGAAGGGAGCAAGGGCGCAACTGGTACTCGGTAAATCTCTTTCGATCTGGTCTAGCGTCTAGTTATTCCGTAGGTATTTTTAACTTCAGACTCATGTCTCGCCGGGTGCCACGCGGCTTGTGATGGCACATGCATGCATGGACTGCGGATGCAATATTGAATTGAACCTTGGCTCTGGTCGTCGTCACTGTCATCACTTCTGCCTTCTGCCAACGAGAGTCCACCGGACCCACCGGACCCACCGGACCCCAACCCATCAACCTCGCCTCACAACGCAACGGAGATGGACCAACAGCATCGGCGCCCGACGTCACAGGTTCCAGCCGTCTCCTTCTCCATCCATCTCCATACCTGGCCCGCTCTTGTCCGTCCCCCTTCTCTTCTGTTTCAATCCCGTCGCCATTCAACGGCCCTTGATCGACGTTGTCCTTCCTGCTTCCTGGGAAACGCTTTATTTATATCCGCTCACCGGGTATTTTCCATCGCCGACTGATCTGTTCTAAACTGCTCGAGTCGCGCAGCCATTTCCCTACCTACCTACCTACCTACCTACCTACTTACCACGTACCACTTGCACGGGAACGGGAACGGGAACGGAGACGGGAACGGGAACCGGGTTCAATTGCGGTACTTGCGTAACTAGTTACTTCCGTACTTCCATCCAGCGCGCATGCGTTCGTTGATACCCACCTCCGTGTTCAAAGCGGCCATGGACCGAACCTGAAACCGACTGCGCAGCGCAAAGCCGGGGGGGGGGGCTAACTAACTAACTACCTAGTCAGCTACTTCAGCTACCAAGTTGTAGCTAGCGCTCTCCCAGACGCAGACGGCCCTATTCTTGTCGGAAATCTCGAAACCGCGGGCCAGGTCAGTCACACCTGCGACAGAACGGGCTAGTCAGTAGAACGTCTCCTTTGTGTGTGTTGTTGTTGTTGTTGTCGTTGTTGTTGTTGGTGTTGTTGTCGTTGAAATTTGTACCGTGCGCAGGTAGGTAGGTCACTCACTCACTTGTTGTCGCGCGCCATCTGGGTGGGAATCATCTTGGCCGGCGGCTCTCATTCTCCATGTCGCTCACTCACGCAACGACGCTTTCAGTTCATCACTAGTCAGACAAGGTGACTTGTATTAATTATACCACAACCATTTCCATCAACCACCCACCAGTTAGTTGCGCGCCGTGCCATCGCAGCATAGATAGTCATCTTCCCAGACACATGGCAGCAACGGTGGCCCAGTCGCAAGCGCCGGTCGCTTTGTCTTCTTCGGGTAATCTAGCCTCGACGGCAGTATCTCATCCTCACATCGCACATCATCACAACGGCCACTACCAGCCGCGAGATGCGACCGCCAGCGACCGACAAGTCGAGCCATGGCCGCAGACAGCACCAAAGTTCAATCCTGGTAACTTCAAGGTCGTCCGCACTCTAGGAACAGGTCGGTCATCTCCCACGGCGAGATTATTATTTCTCAAGTTGAGAAGGGGCATTGTCGGGCATTGTCGGGCATTGTCTTCTCAATAAGGCGCCTCAGCTCGCTGCCGACAAAGTCGCATCTCTCTGACTTGAGAAAAAAACAAAAAACCATGTAGGCACGTTCGCGCGGGTCTGTCTCGTCCGACCATCCAACGCCTCCGACACGCCCTTGGAGCAAGACACCACAGGCAACGCACAAGTGTACGCTCTCAAGATCCTAAGGAAGACAGAAGTCATCAAACTGAAGCAGGTCGACCACGTTCGTCACGAGAGAGCCGTCCTTGCCGACGTAGCAGGCCACCCATTCATCACCCAGCTCCGCGCTTCCTTCTCCGACCACGACTCTCTGTACATGCTCCTCGACTACGTCCCGGGTGGCGAACTCTTCAGCTACCTGCGGAGATGCCGCCGATTCGACGAGCCCACAGCCCGCTTCTACGCCGCCGAGATCGTGCTCGTCCTGGAGTATCTCCACGAGCAGCAAGGCGGCGTGGCGTACCGGGATCTCAAGCCGGAAAACCTCCTGCTAGACAAGGACGGTCACATCAAGCTAGTCGACTTTGGCTTCGCCAAGCGTCTCGGCTACTACAAGGACGACCGCCCAGTCGAGACGTATACTCTCTGCGGAACACCAGAGTATCTCGCGCCAGAAGTCATTCACAACAAGGGCCATACCACGGCCGTAGACTGGTGGGCGCTAGGTATCTTGATCTACGAGTTCCTCACGGGGTACCCTCCATTCTGGCATCAAAACCCCATTGAAATCTACAAGCAGTAAGAAGAAGCCCGTACCCCAGAACTAAACCATCCGACCCTTTTCATTATCAAATAGCAAATATATATATATATATATATTAACAATGTCAGGATCGTCGAGAACCCCGTGACATTCCCCCAAGACCCCCCGCTCTCCGAAGAAGCCAAAGACGTCATCCGGTCCCTCTGCACCATCGACCGCTCCCGCCGCCTAGGCAACATCAGCGGAGGCGCAAGCCGCGTGAAAGCGCACCCCTTCTTCCACCAAATCAGCTGGGCCGATGTGCTGAACCGACGACGGCCCGGCCCCATCGTCCCGCCGATACGGTACCCAGGCGACGCGCAGTGCTTCGACACGTACCCCGAGGACAACGGCAAGAGGGAAGAGTACACGGGTGAAATGGCTCAGAAGTATGAGCAGTACTTTGAGGATTTTTAGCCACATGGGTAGTATAATTTCCTCCACAAGCCAAGATAGATCGAAAGTGGGAAATGTTCGAGGGAACAAAGATTAGGAGATGGGGATGCAGAGATTCATATCATGAGGCGGCATCATTAAACGTCGCGTAAGAGAGGGGACGGGGGAGGAAGTCAACGAGACGCTCAGGGCTTCATCTACTTACTCATCAGGCGTTTATACTCATTTCGGCCTTTTGATCATTTCAGCGTGTTAAGGCTCATAAATTTACGTCCTTCTTCCCTTCACACGCAAGAGCGAAAAGTGGTAGACTGGCGGCAAGCGGCGTATCGTAATTAGGGACATCAAGATGTGAAACAGTGTATTCCAGTGCAATCCCTTGCATTCCCGATACCAGAGTAAGGCTGACAAGAAAATATACCAACACCATCAAGGTTGTCAAGTCCCTATCTTCAAGAGTCGACAAAGAGATATCCGACCTCGTTCCCACCCCATATTCCACCCATGACGCTCATGACGTAATTCTACTGAGCATATGTGCAAAGCCTTCATCTATCTGCAAGACATGTGCTCCGAGCCCGCAAACGGGATACCATGTTCGCTCTACATTATTACATAAACTGAAGCGAAAGAAAAAAATAAAATAAAATAAAATAAGATAAGATAAACCACCGGTATAGGGGACGTCTATCTCGTCTTATAAAGCAACCAGGTGGCCATTCCCATAGCCAAAAGGGTGGCCAGCACCCAGGCTCCCTCCTTGGTGCTCCATAGGAAGGCACTCCACCCTGTGACGAGTTCCTTCCGCCTGGCAGCCCTCCTGCGACTCCATGCCTCCGGATCAACCTCAATAGGCAACTTCACGCGAGGGTCTGACGATGATTCGCGCACGGAGTCGGGAGGCATCATGTCCTCTGGTGTAATAAGGGGAATTTGCGCTCTGAGATAGACTGGTCGGTGGTCACTGCTCCGGATGAGGGGCAGGGCATCATAGGCGAGGATGTTGACCCTTCGTAGCTGGTTCTGTAATTTCGACGACACCCACGGAGGGAGATCGAGGTACAGGATGCGGTCCGTCCAGCTAGGATATCGATGGGGGGCGAATTTCCAAGGAACCTCGGCCTCATCTTCATCGCTGACAGGCGTTTTCTTGGGGAGCGCCTTGTACTTATACGTAGGCGGGAATTTAACATCAGCTTCGGAAAGCCCATGCAAGGTTCGCCCTGCTATTCTCTCCCGCGTGAGTTGATCCAGCGGTAAGAAGGCAGGATAGTAGTTTTCTGACGAGGGGTCGAGGCTTGGAAACGCGGCGTTTGGTGGTGGGGATGATGTAGATATTCTGTAGTTGAGATCCCCAGCGACAAACAGGTGAGAAGACGGTTTGAAGACAGAAATATCATGTAAGCGTTGCTGAATATGGAGATGCTCCTTGTGGTGGATGTCGTGCAGCAGATGCCGACGCTCGCCACCGTCCTCATCACCACTTCCATCATTGCTATCATCTGAGTCCGCTGGCGTGGGCGGTGCAGGCGTTCCTTCGGGGCCTCTAAGCTCGTCGAGGATGGCCTCGGGATCCCCGAATGTCATCCCCCTCATGATAGCAGCCCAATTGGCATTCCTCCGCGGCAAATTCCACTCCATGGCTGCCAAGTGAGTGGCCACAAAGGTCAATTCGGTTGCTTGCTTCCCATCGCCGTTCATGTTGTACAGCGCACGTAGACCGACGGCTCCCTTGTTGCCCATCTCGGCTGCGCCAAACCCTACTTCGGCGCCTTGCATGTTCTGAATCCTTTTGGGATCCCTGGCAAAGAGTAAGATGGCCGTGTATCCAACATTGTGGGCCTTCATCAACGTAAAAGTCCGCCCAGAGGTGCCGTAGGATCGTTCTGCGTCGGGAGGAGTGGGCATGAGGGAGACGACGGGCTGGTTTCCCGGGTCTGCCGACTTTGATTGAACCCCATGCTGGAGACTTTGGGCGGCAAGATTTATGGCGTCGTCGAAGCGAGAAAAGTAGGGGTTGAGAAAATAGTCGCCGATAAAAGATTGACTTAGTGGTGCGATTTCCTGTAGAGATCTGCGGAGGGAAAAATCAGTCTAAGCCACAGGCCGGTTCTGGACAATGTTGGAAAGTGAGAGTCGACCTATTCTTACAGAACAACGACGTCGGGCAAAGTGGTGGCATTGTTGGTAAATGCAGTGTGCACGTGGTTGGCAAACACGCCGACATTGATCAACGACTTGGCGCAATTGAAGGTGAGAAGTAAGAGATCGACGGTGGACGGTGGCATGGTTGCTGCAACCGTCGAGGCAACCGTCGAGGCAACCGTCGAGGCACCCGTCGAGCCGTTGGGGTGATTTCGATGCAGGTTGAGCGTCGTTGTCGTTGCCATGTGCGAACACTCTTTGCCAGGCCACGGCACCGAATCACAAAAAGGAAAGGCGGAACTTGGACTTGGGTGAGTTGAATAGTGATGATGTCGTGTATCGGGAAAACAAGGGTTAAGGTAAAGGGTGCGTGGGAGGAAAAGGTGGGCTGTCGATCTGTGATCTGTGGATGTGAATGTGGATGTGAATGTGAATGTGGATGTGAATGTGGATGTGAATGTGGATGTGAATGTGGATGTGAATGTGGATGTGAATGTGAATGTGAATGTGAATGTGAATGTGAATGTGAATGTGAATGTGAATGTGAATGTGAATGTGAATGTGAATGTGAATGTGAATGTGAATGTGAATGTGAATGTGAATGTGAATGTGAATGTGAGATACCCGTCCGACGTCACGTCATCAACGAGATGGATCCAAAGCTCACGACTGCAGGAGGTGGAACAAAGAAGCAATAGTTAGTAGCGTAGCACGTTTCGATGTCGACAACTTGCGGACAGCGCTTCGTATCAATGGCACATCCCACCTCTTGTCGTATGACTACCCCGTACTGCACTAACTATACCTCGCTAGGAGGTGCATCTGTAAGGTCTGTAAGGTCAACCGGCACCTACCTCGTAGGTACCTGGATAAGTACCTACCTAACGGAGTACTCCGTACTTGCTCCAGATCTTGGAGTCCAAGCCCAGTCATGTTCGTCATGTTCACTAAACCAAGGCGTCAGCGCGCACTAGCCGCCGGCAGTCGCCGGGCTGTACACCTTTCCCGTTCCAGCGACGATTCTTCTCTGAACACTAGTCAGTAGGCTGTACTTACCTAAGGTCGGAGGTTGTCGGACGGCCATCGGTAATGGATACACCAGTGTGAATAGAATCATTTGTTATCCCAGGAGGATAAGAAGAACTGACTCCATCATCAGTGGCTGGTGAAGCGAACAAATTCGTTTGACCGTCATTCAAAAGGGCTCACAAACCGCAGCATGTCTTGTTGCTGCTGGCTGGATCAATCTACGGTCTCTCATCAAATCATTCACCGAGTGTTCAACCTTTTTGGGCAAAGAAACAAATAAGTAATTAATCGTCAAAAGTATCTCATATGGGCACTAGCAACCTCACCATGCTTCACACTGTCCGTCTTGCAACGACTTCACCAGTACATGAAGCATTCGAGCATAACGTGCCCGTTCGGTGCGAACCAGCGTCTCTGGAATCGCAACCAAGTTGAACACGCACCGTTCAGTGCCAAAACCGCACCCGTCACACGTTGAACGTTGCATCTAAACCAGACTGTGTCCTCCTCCCATCTGCCTCAGTTAACATCTACCATGATCAGGGTGTACGGCGCCATGGTAGCAATGGCTAGTGTCGATTCCAAGATACCAGAAGATGAGGGCACAGCACCGAATTTGAGACGTATTTCATCGAAACCACAGTGAGCGTGGGTGGCGAACCTCCCCGATTCTAAACAAACCTCCCCAGAAGCTGCTTGGTGGCCACAAGTCCAGAAATCAGAATGCCGAGAGGAAAATGTTGAATGGAGTGCAAGCGTAGAGACGAAAGAAAGATAAAAATGGGATTGCCAAACTGAGAAGGGAAAACGCAGCTGTACCGCAACGACTGAAGGCGAGAAGCCTGAAGATTGACGAAAAAAATGTCTTGCAGGCTTCAGGCATTATGACTTTTGCGTCATCCAGGGCCTCTGCAGCTATCAATATCCGTCCGTGGCTCGCTGATACGAACCAAATAAGAAAAGAATGTTGCAGAAAGACAGTGTTTCAAGTCCGGCAACCTGCCGAGTCAGGTTACCGGACATGCCGTTCAGATGGAACTACAGATGAACAGAAAGCGTCCAGTTGGGTGACAAGACACAATATGCCTCGTAGCCAACCCAAAACAGCTAACTGCCAACTGAAAGATCATCCGAGCCATGCCTGAGGTCATCAGCCCTAACATGCGTCGAAGAACGAAGTATAGCAATGCATAATGAAATGTGTTGACAGAATAAAGCGCGAAATCCGTAGGAAACATCCCCTGGCGTCGAAACACACGTCAACAGGCCGTGTGCGTATATCTGGTGAATGACTGGCAGAGGCGCCAGTTTCTCCAGTCTGGGTGAGGGCGTGCTTCATTCAACTCAATTGTTCACAGCCTGGAGGGGAAGCAGAAAGATACAAGAGATGAAATCATCGTCGGTATCTAGAATGGTATTTCCTGCTTTGATCCCGTGTGCGGAGAACGAGTTGTTACGCCAGTTTCACGAATCATTTCGGCCGGTAATTGCCAGAGGCATAAGCCGCTCCCTTGGAAGCAGAGCGAAGCCTGTTTATCGTCCACTGAGTCAGCCATAGATTGTCAGCACAATTTCCTTTTGGCCAACGGTCATCGAGTACAGTCAACGCGCGCAGGAAAATGACTCCTTTACAAAGAGAAATTTTTGTCGTTGAAGGCTGGGCTATTCTTGATCACTCACATCCTGTCGCTACCGCCAATCGCACGGTTGGTATCCGTGTCTACACCAGCACCGGATCCGCGTTCAAGCATCTTGCGGCGGGAGCTGGGAATGGCGTTGGGCTTGGCAGTACCAGACTGGCCGGCAGTAGCAGCGTTGGTGCGCGATGCACGAGCCTTCTCCTCCTCCTCCGGGGGCGCCTGGCCAGCAGCTATGGCAATGGCCTGAGCATTCTTCTGGTACTTGTAGACAGTCCAGTCAAAGACATAGTCATACTGGAAGCCTTCACGGACGAAAAGATCCCGGAAGATCTTGCGCAGATAGCTATAATCAGGCTTGTCGTCGAAGCGAAGAGAGCGGGTGTAGTTCAGGTAAATGGCAAACTCATTGGGGAACCCGCGGCAAAGGACTTCGGTGGGAGTCGTCATCTTCTTCTCCATGATACGATCGTACTTCTGCTTCTTAGTAGCTGCTTTGAGACCTTGCCAGGGAAGAGAGCCACGGCAGAAATAGAGCATGACATAACCGAGAGACTCCATGTCGTCACGGCGAGATTGTTCGACACCCAAGTGAGTATTGATAGAAGCATAACGCGCAGTGCCGGTCAAGTTCTTGTTCTCACGGTAAGGAATGTGGAAATGGGTCTTGGGATCGCGGTACTTCTTGGCCAGGCCGAAATCAATCACGTTGACCTGGTTACCCCGCTTGCCGATGCCCATGAGGAAGTTGTCCGGCTTGATGTCACGGTGAATGAATGATTTGGCGTGGATGTACTCGATGCGAGAGATGAGCTGGTCGGCAAGGAGCAATACAGTCTTCAATGAAAACTTTCTGTTGCAAAAGTTGAACAGGTCCTCCAGGCTGGGGCCAAGAAGGTCGAGAACCATGGCGTTGTAATCGCACTCAGTACCGAACCAGCGAACAAAGGGGATGCCGACGCCGCCAGCGAGGGACTTGTAGACGCGGGCTTCATATTCCAGTTGAGGATGCTTAGCCTTGACAGATTCCAGCTTGATAGCAATTTCCTCTCCGGAAATGATGTTTGTGCCCAGATAGATATCACCAAAGGAACCGGACCCAATCTTTCGGCCGATGCGGTACTTATTACCGACGCGGAGATCCTGTGGACAAGATAGTCAGCATTGGTAGGAGAAAAGCCAAGCCTCCAAAATCTCGCTCGAGACCAAGAAGCACGACGAAGTTGTTTTGTGAAATCGTCAACCAATCGAGCGAACGCGAGCCTTTTGAGCATTTCGTTCGAATGTAAACGCAGCCCCGGTCTCTAAGCAGTCGGGAAAAAAATTTGATGAAACTGACTGATAGCTTTTTATCACTTACCATTGTCGTCATATTTACAGTCGGATGCAGAAACTGCTTGATCGTAAAAGAAAATTGCTCTCTGAGTTCGTTAGGAGATCGGCCGTCGACAAGTACAAGCCTGTGCAATGCGGCTATCACGTAAGAATTAGTAAAGCTGATGTATGACTCCAGGCACAAGATGGCGTCAATTGACGTCGAACGGAAGGACTTGATGCAAAGATGCGTCAAGACGCTGGATATGATGATTGAAAGGAAGAGTCCAATGGCAACGCTGAGCCGTGGGGGAATGAAGGCTCTGAAAGGGAATGCAACGCCACCGGGCCAAGTTCGGTGCAGCTGCGGGCAAGCCGAAGCGCAGCCGCTGTTGGCTGCTGACACCGAGCACTGGGTACGGGCCACAGCACCACGACACGTGCACCGAGCAGCAGCGCAGGGGGCGGCCGTGACAGATCTAAATGGGGGGGCATTCGCATAGGCCATCCCACAGAAGGGAAGCCACAATGACTCAAGTGCAACAGATAACCTTCTCTGTATCTGTTTGTCTGTCTGCTATTGCTCTCTTACCTGTACGCTATGATGGTCTGTCGGCTAGAAGCGGTCAGAAGATGGTACAAGTTTTGTCTAGTCTTCTCTCGGAGCCGACGAGGACGAGTTGAGCAGTGACCTTTGGGAAGGGCGAACGTGACGGCCGATTAAGGGCGGGAGGCTGCAAAAGCGCTCGCAGAGAGACGAATCGCCCTTCAACTTCGGAGAATCAGGAAAGAGAAATAATGATTCTGAAGCTCACGAGAGAGCCGTCGAGCTTCTTTTTTGTCTTTTGACCAGACCAAGCTGGCGAGAACGGGAGGTGGTGGTTGTGTGTGTGGGGGGGGGCGTGGTTTGGATGGTGAGAGGAAGAAGAGGAGGAATAGAAAGTGAGGCGCGAGTAATCGAAGGAGGGCGAGGAAGGGGGAGGTGAGGTAGGTGAGATCGGCCAAGAAGGGAGGCTAAAGCAAGGCAAAAACCGAAATGAGGGCAATCAATGTAAAGGACATGGAAGCTCAGGTCTGGCAGGTCTGGCAGGTCTGGCAAAGGCAGCCTGGGCGGACAGACCAGCGGGGACCACTTTTCGAAGGAAATTTGAAGGGGGGCCTGGTCCGTCGAGCCTCGGGCGCTGCTGGCCAACTGCTGGCCGACTGCTGGCCGACTGCTGGCCGACTGCTGGCCGACTGCTGGCCGACTGCTGGCTGACTGCTGGCTGACTGCTGGCTGATCGCGTCAAGTCGGAAGACATGATGGGACGCTGCGAGCACATGAAATGGCAGGGTGAGTGAGGCCAGGCGCGACGCAGAGTGCCGGGCTGATAGCACCGGGGCCGCTTTGGGGGGTGATGGGGGGTGATGGGGGGTGATTGGGGGGGAATGGGGGCGCTGAATGAATTTGACTTTGTTTGCTTGCCAGCTTCCGTGCCTGTCCATGGGCGGTTACAAGATTCAATGTTCCGTTCAGCAGCCTGGCTTGGCTGGTGGCCCAGTTGGCCACGCCCTGCAGTCGAGATCTCCCTGGATCAGCGCTGATTGGCATCAAATCACATCACATCAATAGTTATCGCCATGGGTTTGATTATTAGCAGCCGCGATAGGCTCTGGAGCGTCATATTCCCAGTTGGCCCAACACGAGTCCAACGCGAGTCCGCTCGCGACGAGGCCCAGCATCAATGAAGATTCCCTCCATGTCCCGTACAATAGCAGCCGTTCTTTGTACAACGCTTCTGAGGCGCATTACACCTTTCGTCTCGGCAAAAAATACGTTGGTCTCGATGCAACGAAGCCACACGAAAACCTAGGCGGGGTTCAAAACGGTTTGAACCCATCCCATCCCATCCCATCCCAACGGCTGGGCCGTCTGGGCCCAATCCCTCTATCCGTACTCTGTGCCGGACGGCGCGCCCTGGACACATGATCCCTTCTTTCTTCCTTGGTCGAGTCAGCTTACCGCTGGGTTGGCCCTGGGCGGTCTGCAGAGGTGCAGAGGTACAGAGGTGGCGAACATCAGATCGGCATCCATTGGCAACCAAGCGGAGAGGCGGGACATAAGCGGTAAATAAACTCAATGTCTTCCAAGATTAGAGGACTAGTTAGTAGTTAAGGTTACGGAGTACTCCGTATTGGACGACGCAATCTGTTGTGTCCATCGTCACTAAAGTCAAAGGGCAAACAGAGCAGATCGGCTCGCCTTACGTGTTTGCTGGTTTATTATACCAGTCCCCCAAGTCACATTCGCTCCATGGATCATCCTCAATATTATCGACTATTACTCCGTAATGCTCCCACATCCAACGCGGGAGATGGATTCCAGGTGATGGGTTCCGCAACTCTTTGCCCTCCTTGGGACGCGCCTTGCATAGGTACCAACCATACCTACCTATTCCGTAGGTGCCCAAGATTAACACAGACAAATTAATATAACATGCATTGTACGGAATACGCAGTACAGAGAGAGATATTATGTGATGCCCCTCTGTGCCCAGCATAAAATTCATGGAAGTATCTTGCTGCAGCCCAAGTGGATCACCGATCATCTGTTCCATCCAGGGGGCAGGCGATTGCCCGATTTCTCTCATCAGTCTCCTTGTTGGAATCAGTCCGACGAGGCGCTGCGTTCGTTCAGTCGATGCTGTTGCACTAGTCTGTATCCCAGCCTGGCAAAGCGCCAACGGGTTGAATGTCATGAGCCAGGCGCTACTTAGGGCTCGCTAGCGGCATGGCAATGAGTGTGCACTGCCAGACAGCTCGAGCTCCTGCTTTTTCTTCCAGGACATAAGTCAATAAATAGATTATAGATGTCAAAAATCACCACTCCAGATGGCATGGATGGCTGTTGATTGCCTAAACGCGGCTAGCCCAATCAATCTTCTTCTATTTTTGGCGGCAACGTCGCCTCATTTGGCCATGGCTAGCCCTCGTTTTTCCTAGACATGAGGTACCTAGCATGTATCGAAAATAAGTGGGTGCCGTGACCATACGAGGCCGAGAGCCCGACGTAACCAGCAATCAGCATGCGCAACTTCAAAGAGACTTACTAATATTAGCCACGTAATGTCTCAGCAGACCAACTCTCCAACGAATAACTTGACGAACTGCATATTCGGAGACTGAGCGCTGCCAATTGGCCACGACAGTTTTCCCCTTGGCATCGATGTCTACGCCTTGTTCCAAATAGCAATGGCCATGCTGAAAGTTGCGAAAGTCGTTCCGTCTACGCATATGACCGTAAGAAGTATTGCGTTGTAGCGTAGCACAACTAAGGCCCGGTCTGTATACTATCATCAGGCTGTCCGACTGGAACGTTCGGCCTAGTGTGGACGGTATCCGACAGCATTTTGGACCTGACATTTGTGAAAAATAATCAGTCACGTATTCGACGACACTAATATAAAATATATAATAATAACCACTGTCAGTATTTGACGGCATTCACATAAACAGATAATAAGTCACGTACTCGACAAGACTCACATAAATACATAATGCTCAGCCACGTATTCGACAACACTCATGTGAAACTTGTCTATCCATTATATTTTCCAAAACATCATTGCGCCAACACCACGCTATGCAAACAACCTCAGCTGCAAATTTCTTTACGGCCCTCTCCAACCAGGAGGCGGTCCACGTCCATGGCCGTATAGCCCAGGCGGCATTCCCATCTGTGGAGGGCCACCCGGGCTATATCGTGGAGGTGGCACAGTTGATGTATAGGCAGGCCGATAAACCGGGCCGGATGGTCCGTGCAGCACGGCCTCCAACTTGCTTTCCAGTGCTTGACTGGTCTTGTCTAACCACTTCTTTGCAGCAGACGTGCTGAACAGGGATCCAGTGGACATAGAGCTCGATCCCGGACGAGGGGGACATGCTGGTGGCCGAGGATTATAGTGTGTTTTAGGCGGAGGAGGAAACATACTCGTGTTTATGGGACCACCGCTAAATCCCCCATACTGGGGCCGTGATCGCCTTTGTGGAAGGGGAGGGATTGGTTGTTCTGGTACAAAGGAAGGATCGGGGGGCCTGGCGTTGGACGCGTAGATGGGCTGCGTTGGATATGGCGGTGCTGGAGGTGGTGAGTACGGCGGGTGTTGATGCTGATAGCCGAATGGAGGTGGTTGTGAGCCAGGTCGATTATCATTTGGGAAGGGATACGCCGGTGGTGGCGAGTATGGACTATGTCCCGGAGACGCTGATGCTGAGTATAAAAACCGCGCCGGTACCGAGTTGGCATGTGGATAGTTTGGCTGCGGGCTTGGTTGAGGAGAAGGCGTGCAAGTCAGTTGGTGAAAGTCATACAAAGAGGCCGGGAATGGCGCAATTTGAGGTGGATGGCTGGGATGGGTAGGTGTTGAAGACGGCGTAGTCAGTCCAGGAGATGCCTGAGCCGCGAGCGGCGCATGGCTCTCTTGTATGGAATTCGCAGGAGCAGACGGAACCAGGGGCGGGGATGCAGGAGGTGCTGTTATAATTGCTGGCTCTGATACTGATACTGACGATGGACAAGCTGTATCCTGCTTGAAATTCTCTTCCAACGATGGGTTGAGATTGGGTGAACATGGCTTGACGTCATGTGCCGCGCCAGTTGCAGTGGTTGCTTCAAATGAGGTTGTCTCAGTGGGAAGCGGCGGAGATAACGTCGGAGAATAGGGTTTGACGTTGGCTCGACTCTGTACTGAAGAAATAGGCGTATCCGTGGGCGAGGATCCTGATAATGGCCTATACAGGCGATAAGACGCCGCATGACCTTGTGAACCCTGAACGAAAGCCTCGGGTCTCGCGGAGACAGGGCTGGTCAATCCGTCCATAGCCGCCGATGATCCCCCTTGCGTTTGGGCAGTAGGATATATTGTGGCACTCAGCCCAATCTCGTCGTCGGCCAGCATTGGGCCATGATACGGCCACGGGTTGGCTTGTTTATCCTTTGGGGGGGGTTCCGCCTTTCCGTCACCATTTCCGCCAGCAGCTTGTCCCCGGCAAGGGTCGGAAGTCTTCGGGTTCGGGTCCTGTTCCAGATGGAATGGCCATGGATTCACTGCCGCCGTCTTCGCCGTCCGTTGGTCCGGCTCGTCTTTGATACGGGTCGGTGCGGCCTCGGCAGGCATCTCAAAGGCCAGGCCGCCCTCGGGAGCAGCCATGGAGCCATGGAGGGGAGCCGTATCGAGCTCGGCGATGAACAGGGGCGGTGGACAACTTGCTGTGTGTTGGTAACGATGGGACATGGCGTGCGTAGAACTGCCGCAAAGATATCAAGGGCTTGCACCCCCTCCCTGTTTCCGTCTAGTCTCCAGGTATAACTAGTTATTGCTTGTCGTCACAATCTCAATCGTTGCAACCCGGTGGTGGTGGTGTATCTGAGATGTAAAGGCAAGTTGGGCGCACTCCACCACGGCTCACGAGCCTGATGTTGTTGAGTTATATCGGATCGAGTCGAGGTTGAGGATGAAGTGAGGCTGATCTGGTGCCATCATTTCCAGCCGCACCAACGTTCGCATGGCACCAGACCTTTCAGACCTTTAGACTTTCAGACTTTCAGGTTGACCTCATGCCGTTCGCTGCCTCCAGCCCAGTCCCAGACGAGCATGGCCCCGACTAGCGCCATCGGCTGCCCGCCCATACTCTGCCCTGGCTCCTTCCCTCCGGTCTGTTGTGGATCCCTGTGATATTCGTCCAATAGTTACAGGATAGGGTTCAGGCTCAGCACACCACCAACTACATTACATGTAGTTTCCGTCCCTTCCTGTCATGATGCCGTAGAGTTAGGGTATTTTAATTGGCTCACAGCTGTCTTTGACAAACATCTCGTATTCTCACTTCAGATTGTGTCTTAGTTCTATAACTTCATCTATTAATATTTCTCGATTCTTTTTTCGATCCAAGCCGTTGCAATGATTTACTGGCCCATAAAATACCAAGTCGATGATTATGTACGTCGAACAACTTTTTCTTGTTTCCATATGTTTTCGTTCTTGTTCGAAGTCAAGCAAAACATGCGCAAAGAATATTCCAATCAGATCAATGCATTATGACAGGATACAGTAAGCATCATAACACATCCGCTGTGCAAAGATTCATTTGGCCTTGCTGTGAATACACACCGCCCAGTCTTAACGAAAGAGAGGGTAAATGCCCTACCTCTCAAGGAAATTGTTATCGAAATATGCAGGATGCATCAAAGAATATACAGAACAAGACCGAACTGCCGCAAATCGTTCATCTACAAGCTGAACTCGATAGGCAACTGCATCGCCAAAATGCAAAAGGCCTAGACTGTACAAGCAGGAGCAAGTCCTGGCGATCAGTCCTATGGGCCAATGATGCTGGTCGATAGCGAAGGACAACGGGCAATGCAAGGAATGCCGTTTGTCTATTTTTATTTTTTTTTTCTTGAAAAAGTCCAGTATATGGGAGAACTCACACAAAACTGGAGTCAACGCGGATACTTTGCGATAATAAAGGCGGGCTTCCGGTTTCATTCGTCATTTGTTGCTTCTACATGTCGTCTTCTCTCGTTCCATTTCCGCTTTCCGACTCGAGTTTCATAATGCGGCGCAAGAGTGACAACGTCTTGCATGGTACCTTCAATGGCCGCTTTCGTTTTATTGCGATAAGTGTCCACTAGCGAATTTTCATGTTAGTCGCGTATCCTTGGTAATATGTTCGATATGCGTTCGGAATGATGCTTACATGCGCGCTGAAGGAACACTGTCCTGCCAGCAAAGACACGGCTTTGCAGCCACGCCATCCGATAAGCCAAATCGTTCAGTTTCACCTCCTTTCCGCGAGAACTCTTCCTCATCCTAGGCACCACGACTTCGGTAATTTCTCCATTCCCCATGGTTACCTTCACTGCTTGACTAGTGGATCGAGCCATTGCGCGACGGCCCGGATCCCGGCCCTCCGTCTCCTGAATGCCGTCATCAGAAAGGTCATCCGAGAAAAATTGAGATCCAGTGGCGCTAGGGGGGGGACTTTGCATTTCTCGAGGAAAATAACTTCGCGGGAAAACGCTAGCGCCTTTTCGGAAGCTGTCGGGGATCTCGTTGGTGTCGACACCGTCAAGGGTAACTCGAACTCGAAGCCTAGAGCCCCGCATGTTGTCATCTACGAGTATGAACTTTCGTTTCTTGGCTTCGGGAATGTTGGGGAAAAGGCCCTCCGGTTCATCAGCGATACGTCGATTATGCTTCCGTGCGGCAATTGCACTTCCACTAGCCCTAGGTGCCATGTGCGACAATGGGCCGCCTTGAGTATTGGCAGGGTAGTTTTGGCCAACGTAGCCAGTGAAGACATGTGCAGGTCTCACGTCGTCACCTTCACCATGAGGACCATGAGCCGTTGTACTTTGATGGTGATGGTGTTGACCTTCGTAAGCATTGTCATGGCCTCATAGAATTTGTCAGCTGAGAACTCACTGCTTCGATTGAGTAAGGTGGGATAATGTCTTGATTTAGAAAAGCAAGGGGTGCAGGCAGCGGTAAGCGACTTGACATCGACGAAACAATAACAGAACGTGTCTTTTTGCCTTGTCTCTCTTTTTTCATCTCGCGTCTTCTTCTTTCTTGTCTCATGAACAACGAATTTTGGTAAGGGAATCTTGACTGCCTGTAAAGGTAACTTTTTATAGCCAAATTAGGCGCAAATTGAGCTCGTCTAATCAAGAGTCGCATAAAAGAAGCAGCAGCAATGCAAGAGATTTGGCAGCAGCGCACTTTATGCGACTTTTATGGTAATGTACAGGATAATTTTGCAGTGATATCGGTCTTGCAGAGGACTTCCACGGGCTAGGATAGATTTTACTACCTGCCACACACTCGAAGTACTTCAGGTCAAGTGATAACTTCGGCCGACACCATGAACCGTCATGCCACACATATATGTCGGAAAAAAGTTAGGAAAAGGAAATGAGCAAAAAAAAAAAAAAAATGAGCCGACACAAAAACCAGGACAAGACAATGGAAAAGAAATAAGTTTTGCAAATAGTACAACATCCGTTCCCAACCAAGCAGCAGATAAGACCGGAAGAAAGCAAGAGAACACAATACATAGTGAGATCGAAGAAATCCGCCTGCGAGGGCTTACATAGTTATCGACAGCGTCAAGTAACTTTTTGATTTCGGAATATCAACCAAGGTGCGTGTAGGAAAATTTGGTATCATAAGCAAATCAACACGACAGTAGGCCGGGGCAAACCCGTGCAGTGTAATTATGCTGCTCAGGCAAAACAATCAAAGGCAGGGCAAATGCGACGATCTAACGTCACATTTGATGATGGAACATACCGACTTCATCTCCTCCTCCGGGAGCGCCTCCATCATGAGCCCCGGGATGATGGTGCATAGGCTGGCCCATGTTACCCATCCCAGGCTTTCCCATCGGCGGCGCCCCATGCATAGGTGCAGGAGCTGCTGAAGTTCCTGATGGACCGCTGGGGCCTGGCAAGTGTGGAGCTCCTGGATGCGGCGTGGGTGTTCCTTGAACTTGCTTGCGATTATTCATTTTCGCCATTCGGCGGACTCGTCGGCTTCGAAGACGGGGATCCTGGTTGCTATTTCTCCAGCTATCAACGGCTCGTTGAATCAGCCCTCTCTTGCCACGCAACGGTGGATTCAATTGTGCCAAGGCCCAGCCCACGCGGTTGCAGTCCGTCTCGTACATCAATCGGTTGCCACGATATTGGTCTTTCGGGCAACACGCTCGAGGATACACGCAGTTCTCCTGTTTAAACTCGGGAGACAAGTCATCGGTAGAGACAGACTCAACATCGCATCGAATGGTATACTCCATCTTGACACGGTCTCGAGAGTACTCGAATGCAATCCACTGGACACCATTGCCATCCTGTCTCACCACTAGTGGGGTGGTCGCGGGAATTGGACCTGGTGCAGCGTTTGGGTTCACACCGGGCGCTGTGTTACCTGGGCTCTGCAGCTGAGGCGCACCCGGTTGGTGCTGCTGGTTCTGGGGCATAGGAGACGTCTGGGCTGGTTTCTGAAGCTGAACCGGAACTTGAGGTTCGATTTTGGGTCGGGGGCTGCCCGACATGCCGGCTTGAGCATGTTGGGCCGCGTGCTGGGCCATTTGGTTTTGAGGCGCAGTATGCGACATCATCATGTTGGGCTGAGAGGTCATCGATTGTTGCGGGTGATGAGCATGCTGAGCGTAAGGAGAAGCGGTGGGATGGTGAGGCATGGGTTGGTAATGCGATTGTGGTTGGTAATACATAGATTGCTGAAGATGCTGAGACGGCGGCTGGCCATATAAGCTCCTATGCTGATCATGTTGGGACGGGGAGGCCACCGAGGCAGGCGAATTGGATTGTGGTGTGTGATACGACATGGGAGGGTAAGGAGGACGAGGCATTTGCGCGGCGGCCATCATGTCGGGAGTATCTGCATCGTTCAAAAAGTAAAGTTGACCATGTTAGCCTCTATGCCATTCCCTTCGTTATACCAGCAACCAGATGCACCAAGAGTCAGATGTACAATGAAGTTGGGAACAAAAAAGACCTACCTGCGGATGTGTATCCGCTGTTAGCACCTGGCGTGCTATACGGACTAGGATGGCTATAGTAACCCAAATTGTCTTGAGTACCACCCGCCTGGTTGCCGGTTTGGTAGGCTTGCGGCAGCGAATGAGTAGAAGAGTATGCGCTTTGCTGGTGTTGAGGTGGCGGAGGCAGCGAGTGATGCTGTTGTTGTTGCTGGTGTTGCTGGTGCTGCTGCTGCTGATGGTGCTGCTGATGGTGCTGCTGATGGGCCTGGTGATGATGCTGTTGATGTACAATGCTTGATGGTCGTGAATGAAGATGGTGTTGCTGGGAAGGAGGCGGGCCCTGTTGCTGATGGTGGGGGTGATGCTGCATAGAGGCAAGAGGCATCAGTAAGACATGGACAATAAGGTGCTTCAACAAAACGATAGAGAAATCGACGTGAAGTTAGGAACGCGTTGGTGTTTTATTCCCCCCTGGCCCAGTCTGGTGTCATGGTCTGGGGAGCAGTGGTGGAGTGGGCCGTCGTCCCCTGGTGAGGACTGGGATAGCACGGGTGAGGCGTGCTAGACCCGGCGCAACTACGCTGACGAGGTAACCCTGCGCTGTTTACGCTTGCTTGGAGCGAAGGTTCTAATATCTTGGGGACAAGGGGCGCCGTGGGCGAGTGGACGAACCGCTTCTTCCCAAGGCAGTGGGAGGGTGGAGGGAAAGCAGCAGGGAGCAAAGAGTCTCGGGCCTTTGCAAGTACTATTGGAAAGACGCTAAGAGAGGGAGACGAAGAGGCAGAAAAAGCATTGAGAGCAGAAAGCAGCGGCGAAGGAATGAAGGCGGGTTGTTGAAATGGGCTGACCATGTACAAGGCGTTATTCTGAGCAAGCTCACCAGTCTCTTGAAGTTGCGTCCCAAAGGCGCGCAAAAACTTTTGGACTCACGAGAAAGGAGACTGTTGTGCCAGAAATATAAAGTTGCCAAGCAAATCAATGATGGATTGGGCTTTCAGGAGGTTGATGAAAAGACAAGGAAGGGTGGCCCAAGTGAGAAAGAGTGGGAAACAGGTCCTCAGAGGCTCACTCGGCATGTACTCCGTACGTCAGTGTCGTATGCCTCTTTCTCGGCCAGTCAAACAAGAAAAAGAAGGTGAGAAAGCCAAGAGTTCAAACAGCTGCTCCGAGATGAAGAGATAGGGCTTCCATGTGCCTTTTTTTGACTTGGAGTAGCCGGGACGCTGGCAGGCGGGCAGGCGGGCAGGCAGGGGTAGGAGGTGAAGGGGTAGGGGCGTATCGACAACCGTCGGGGTGTGCGACCTAGCGCTTGAGTGGGGTGGCGGGATAAGAGAAGAGGCCGGGGAGGGGCCAGCGCATGGAAGAAGCGTGACAGGGGTGGTGGCTTTTTTGATTAGACAGCCAACCACCAAGCAGTCCAGGAGTCCACCAGCACAGCAGAGGAGACAAGGAGCGTCATCCTCTGGACGAGCTGCCCAATGGGGCATGCAAGAGCCAAGCTAAAGAGCGGGCCAGGGCTCAGCCGGGACTGCCTTTGACTGACCGTGACTGGTTCGAGGTGGCCCAGAATGGATCTCGACAGTGTCTGGTCAGGTTGGTCTTGCATCGTGCTCTGCTTGGTGGCGCTCTCAATCTCTCGTGCTGCTTCATGCTATTAGCTGCCACCCCGACGCCGCGAGTCGTGCTGCGTTGTGAGCGGTGTGCGTGAGAGCACCACTAGCGACTCTTGCGGGCGGACGGGCGGGCAGACAAATGAATCGACACAGACGAGCTGCTTTTGCAGTCCACGCTGATGAATGAGGTTGATGGTAGACGGCTGATGACTGATGGCTGATGGCTGATGGCTGATAGCCCGTCGGCCGTTGACCGTTAACCGTTGAACGCGTGTGGGTGGTGGTGGGCGCCTGGCAAGCTTTCGTCGCCGTTGCCCATGGCCCTAAGGCATCTGAGATGGAGGACATGGACATGGAGGACCAAGCCGTTCCCATGGATCCCAGTGAGCCATGCACCGTTGCCGCCCCTTGTCCAGAAAGCACCACACACAACCACCTTGCTCGCACCTCGGCCCTGGCTCATGTCGATTTTCATCGACAAAATGACCAGGGCCAAGGGCACCAAGGGAAGCCTGTGCATGCGCTCACGTCGGTTCCAGTACACCGGGGGCAGCCATGTGCTCGTCCAGACGTGGTGTGGAACTTCCTGTTGAGGAGACGATGCCCAGTCTTTGAGTCTTTGTCCGTTGGTGGCGTTTTCGTGTCCAAGCTTTCTGCTATCGTCGGCCGAATAATACCGGTCCTCTTTCCTCGCCTTTTTCTGCGCTTGTTGTTTGTTTGCATGTTTGTCGAACTGCGTCTGACAGAACGTGGCTGCACGCAGAGAGCGCATCGATCTTGATCATCAACCTCGTCCGTCCCGCTTTGGATGCGCAAATTGTATGATCTTTCATCTGGCTCCAGCAAGCTCTGTTTTTAAACTGAGACTTCGCCAATTCGCTCCTCTCCGTAATGGCAGGGCAAGCAAGCAGACAGACAGAAATGTAGTGGGACACTTCGAGCGGCGCGACAGCCACCGCCCATAGAAGAGGTAGAAGAGGCCCCCCCCCCACTGGGCAAAAAGGGTGACGTGCGACTGGCCAGCAGTCGCCAGTCTCCACTAGCTCTGGCCATATCCACCGCGCCTTATTACTTACTCAAGCTTCAAGACAAAGAAATGAAATAATACAAGCTCGATTGTGTGCGTAGCAAGCAATCAGCTTCGACATTGGTCGACTGGCTGGTGAAAGACGGAAGCCCGTTACAGCGCAGGATGTGATAAGCTGGAGGATGATGGAAACTTCCATTCAGCCTACTCTTCCTTTGGCAACTGCTACACTTCCTGGGTCAAGCCTCTTCGCTAAATTGCCGATGCTCTTCATCGCATATTCATCCGCGCAAGGACAGCAAGAATAACCAACAGAGGCAGTGTTGGGGGCGGCGAGGGGGCAGCGAGACAACAAATTGCGCCCAGCAGAGACTTCCTATGAGCCTATGCGGGTGTACGGCTGTACCGCGACAGTGGCCGCATGGCTGATTCGCTCGACGACACCGCCGACGAGGTCGTAATATCGCAGCTGACGGACAAAGTTGTGCAGTGCATCATCAGCCTTCCTCAGCCTGGGCTGTCTTGCGCGACAGAACTGGTGCAATACTCTCACAGTCCGTCCACCCCTGCCCTTGCTCGAGGCGTCCACCGAAGTCAGTCGTGAAACAGGAGATGGTCCTGTCGAACCCACTGTGGAGTCCATTCATGGCTGCTCAGGCTTGCCCGACCAAAGTTGGTTGATTCCAGCGAACACTTGTCAATCCCTTTAATTATAACGGCTGCAATCCTCTATTGGCCGGCCGTATTGGCAGGAGCTCGTTCAAAGCCCATCACTCGACGGCCGCCTTGACACATATCTTTCGTGTAATTTGTCACTGCTGGAGGACTTTCCGTAGTGAATAGTCATATACACGATGTTCGCCTTAAAAAGAAAAAGTGCTCCTGTGCATGGCTGCTTGACCATGAAAATACAAGAAGTGTGATGCAGGACATAAAAACTGTACAACTTACGGGATCAGACACTGGCTCCTCCTTGAAATGGCCGCGTACTTGCGGATGTGAGGCCATAGTGACTGTCATAGAGACGGTGGTCGGCCAATTCAGAGTCTAATCAAATGGCATATTGTTAGCTTGCTAATGAATCATATTGAGCTGTTATATCAACGCTGCAAAGCAGCCCGTCAATAAAACAAGTCAATACAGTCAATCGCAGCGATACTGTCTTTTGCAAACCAACATCGCCTTGCTCGGCATAGTTCGGCTACTTCAACCAACGTTATGGTCACTAGACCGGACATTCTTTAACAGTTACGTACCTCCGATATGTACAGCGAATTGTCAGCCAACGTACGGTATTGGATTTTTTTTTCTCCCAGCTGAAACCAATATCTTGTTCAGACTAGACTTTAGAAACCTAGGAATAGGCGACGGACTTTACTCCTGGTGTACGATAATTAGCAAGTGTATGGGGAAACGGAAAGAGGGTGCAGCAGCTCAACACGAGCTCATCGAAAATATAACTCGGTTGTCCCCTGCCCTCCTAGATGATCTACTGATTGCTTTCTAGGGGTGATTGGACAGAAATCTGGAGTTTCACTTTCTGATTGTTGCAGCTTTAAGCATTGACCCTCAACGGCAAGATATCATCAAGGCGATATGGGAAAAGAAAATGAAGGTTCGCGATGAAACCTTGATTTGTTCAAAGCGGAATAAAGTTCGCTCATTGCAGTTCCGTAAGGTGATGCAGCGTATGGAACGTACCTTTCGCTGTTGTTGATGACCCAAAGCCGGAAGGAGCTACCTGCAGTCGAATAGACAGGGTTCTATCTGTTCGGTGCCACCTCCACGTGCGCCAGCGCGTATGCCTTTTCTTTTCCGTGGCTAGGTTCTGGGATAAGCTACCAAAACACGCATGCGCCGGGCTCTGTTCACAGGTTAGCCAGTGATGGAAAATTCTGGGTTGGGTGAGCAGAGAGAATGAAGGAGATTCACAGCGCACAGATAGATCCAGGAGCGCGACTTTCCAACGATGGACGACCTGGGCGCACGCTTGACGGTGCCAAAGCAACGCACCTGTTGGTTCATGCACGTCGCCCTTGGATGGGTGGGTGCTACTTCGGCACAACAGTAAGAGAAATGCATACCTGGCAGGGCTTGTGACCGAGTAAATGTAAAATATTTGACAAATGATCTTACTACTGAGATGGCCAGGGACAGAAAGGCAGCCACCCGTCAACGGCAGGCTGTGAGTCCTTTGATGATTTTGATGATACTCCGTACTCTACCCCAAAGCTGTCAGTCAGTCTTACTCCATAGGCTCGTGGACCATTCAACAATGACAAGACTGGGATGGCGCTAAGCCGGTGGGCTTGAACGTTGTAGAGTGGCCAGGTGCAGAAGGTGGGCGCTGGGCAGCACACCGCCCAAGACAATCCGATCTGTCTGTGTGTACTTCCGTACAAGACCAGTACGTAGTCAGGGACACCACGCAAGCGAGGACGCTCGCTGCAATGTCAGGTTTTGGTCAAGTCCTCTGCAGAAAAGCTCATGGCTGATATGCAGGCCCACAGCGTCCCAGCGACAGCCGCGTACCCAGGTAGGTAGCTACTCCGACAAATCGGCAGGAGCCCAAAGGCATCAGTGATCGGCGGGCAGACGGCGGGGCCGGGGTGAGAGCTCAACTGGTGCAAGGGGGCAGTGGGGGCTCTGAAAGAATAATGTAATGGCCTGTCCAAACGTTGTGTGGTCTCTTTCCCTGGACGCCGGCCAATGTCCCCAAAACCATGCACTCCACAACCGCAGCTTGGGGGTTCATTCATAAGCCCCGTGGAATGGGTTGGCGGCAGACAGCAGAGAGCGGCAATTGAGCGCGACTGGCTGAGGCCGACGGCAACAACGTCCCGGAACTGAATAAAATGTGGGAAATCTCGGTCTTACCTATGTCAATTGTTTCAAGGCACAGACTGTTGGTCTCTAGTCGATTGAGCTCGTCTGATTTCCCTCCTGAGTACTCGGTCGCGAAGTGGATCCGTAGACTGTTAGTGGTGTCAGCGGCCGGGGTTAGCACTAAACCCTTGTCTGGGAGGAAAGAGCGAGGCAAGCCCTGCAGCCCAAGAAGAGCACACCCGTACCTGAAAGAACCACGACCGTTTTTCAGTAGTGGGGGCACAGAAACGACCCGCGACGCCGCGACGTAGTCGTAGCCAAAAAAAAAAAAAGGCTCCAGAAAAGGCGCCGATGAGTAGATGCCGTGCACGTCGTGAATGGATTTGATCAACGGCAGCTCGACGAGAACCAATGTAGGTCGCTCAACGTGACCGTATCACTGAATACTCGATGGCCAAGCTGTATTTGTCGCGAAGCAAGCTTAAGAGGCTGGCGCACAGAAAGCCGCTGAATTCTCGACTCGATTCAAGCAATAAGTGGTACTTTAATCGTACGCGAACCGGTGCTGTATGAAATGGGACGGGAAAGTATTCCGTTGGAGGTGTGATGCTTGTCGCGAGGGCAAGGTCGCTGATGGCTGAAGTGTCAAAGTTGAGAGAAGCTCCGAGCTCGGCGATATGAAGGCGAAACGAGGTAGTTCAAAAGTCATACGATCCCAACGAGAAGTAGCAGCGGAGGCAGAAAAGATTGATGATACTAACTGATGACGTTTTTATCGCTTGCCTGGGCGAATCTGGCCGTCCAAACGGAGACGAAAAGAATTTGTCGTCCAGGTGATTTTGAGGGTGGTGACCAGGAGCGCGTGGACACAGTGTTGATTGAGTCTTGACCTAATAACATCGGTCAATATCACGGCGTGAATTCGACAGCCTTGTTCGCAACTTCAAGTCTGGTCGCGCGGAGGTTGGAGAGAAGCAAAAGAGAAGAAAGACTACTGTCGTCCGCAGCTTGGGATGTAGAAAGTTGGACAGGGATGGGCCAGGTTCAAGAAGAGGGACCTAGTCTGTCCCGGTAAAGACAGTCCCGTTGGAGTGACAAGGACTCGGGCTTTTCAAGTGCTGCTTATTCTGATAGACGACGTTCTGGACTGGGGCCGAAGGGCTGCGAAAAGATTGCGGAGGACTACTCCGATATGAAAGTCCGGCTATTATGTCTGCCTGCCTCATTTTGGGAAGATGGTGAACGTCTGGCGCTTGGGCGTGTGCTCGTTAGGCTCACCCCAGCCTGCCGAATACGAGTACAACGATACAATATTATTGTGCGTGTATGCAATATACCTACATGTAGCCTTGACGCAAATTGTCGGCGCTGTTGCGATGTATGCTATGTACCTAAGGAACAGAGTAGCTACCCACGTAGGTTGACTTGAGCATACATACATACATACATACATACATATATATATATATATATATTTGCATCCTAACAATACATACGACCATCAGGACGGACGGCAGCAGCAGCAGAGGCCATATTCATCTCCAACCCGGCCAGGACAGCATCCTGCGGAGAAGCCCCTGCTCACTCACCGCATGTGCCTTCAAAGCGACTGCTCGTACTGTGCATTTGATACAATGCACATGGATGGTGTCGCGCACCCAGCACGGATCCAGCTGCGTGGCTGGCGTGGCCGCCTGGTCGCCTGGTCGCCTGGTCGCCTGGTCGCCTGTGGCCTGTCGATTGTAGACAAAACGAAACAATTGGCAGGCAGAAACGGTTTCCTCAACGGGAGGGGAGGCCAGGGGGCCATCGCAATCTCTGCCAAACCACGGCCCTCAATTCCCACGTGCTGGAGGACCCAGTGCGATAGACAGATGCAGTTACGCGTATTATTAGATGCTGTGCGGGCAAAGTTGACCGTCCTAGGATGATAGGACAGAGGACATAGCCTCGTGCGCCTCGCATTCTTTCATCTCGATTTGGCATGCGCCTCTACCGACAGGCCAGAGCAGAGCAGGACGGCGGTTATGGCTGCGTGGCGCAATGGGCTTGACTCGGAAGACGTCAGAACCAGATTATTAATACGATGGGTGCAGGAAGTCAACCAGTTGATGCCAATTGCCGCAGTTGCTGTCAGCTCTGATTTGCGCCGTTTATATTCAAGGTGCTCCAGAAGGACTGCATGCTAAGGCTGGACAATCTCGTGGGTGTCATAGCTGCCAGTGATTTTTTACGTCACCAATTTCTAGTATCGGCGCGCAGTACGGATGTATACGAAGTATTGCACAGATGCGTTCGGTAAGTTCCCCACGTTAGAGCAGAAACGTCATAGCATGAATTGTTCGTAATATACGTCCGTATCTGTCAGCTCATTTCGGCTCGTGCTTGTTGTATGCATTCAACGTGCATCGTCTTTTCCTCGTTACGCGTTTTCCGCCCTTTTTGCCTTTTTTCTTCTTCCTATAGTTATCCTTATTCCTCTTCGTTCTTTCCTTTTCTTCCTTAACACCCACGCCCCCCCCACCACCACCTCCCCTTCCCCCCTTTTCTTTTCTGCCAAGTCTGCTGTCTGCGAACAGGCTCCAGCTGACAACAGTGTGCGCACTAAGTACGGTGTACATAAAGTGCACAAATTGCTCGGCTCTGGAGGGGTGCATCTCCTTGATACCGGGCTAGCTACAACCAAACCAGCCTGGTTACCTAATTCTTAGCCCCGCAGCCCCCTGGCTGGGGCGTGACTTTGAATGACCTATGGTACGGTAACCCTTCCAAGGTTCGAAAAGATTCTACGCTAAACCACTACAATAACGCGTTCGGGTCAGTACCAGCAACATTAGATTAGCCACAACGGGTTCCAGCAACGTCTCAAATTTAATTATTATAATGCATTGTAGGCATTGTAGGCATTGAAGCAAGGCCGTAACTTGGATTCTGATGATAATTTCATTGTTGACCAGAGCTGGGGGATTGAGAGGCCCTCGGACCCCTTTACTAACGATCATTCAATCTCTCCGGCGAGAGCCGCTACACATGTGAGACTTCCAATGTATCTTTTTGTAGCACAGTGGCTTGCTGGTACATAATCCATGGCGTAAATCAGGACTGCATAGAAGTGCCTTGCAGAGGCCTTTTTTAATTGGTGCATGATGCCTGTCGGCACCTCATTGGAGCTGGTTGGAGCCAGCGCTGTGTCAAGGAGATAATAAAAGAGATTGCAGTGTTGGGCCCGCTTCCTGGTGCCCAGTGAGTAATTTGGTCCTATCAGCGAATCGGCCCTCGGCTCTCGCAGCAGCTCATTTGCGACTGCAAACCTCGTTAGTTGGTACGTGCCTGCTTATGTCCAGTCCAGTCTCACACCTGCTCTACCACCTGCAAGCACCAATTGCCGCCAGAATCGTGTTTTCGCCTAAGGCACCTTTAATCGCGCATGCTGGACGGCAAGTTTCTAATTATGTCGGTTGCCCGCGGCCCGGCCTTGTGCATGCATGGCCAATGGCCATAGCAGACAGAGTCTCAGCTGGTTCGTCACAAATCACAGTCAACTCACCCAACTTGCAATTTGGTGCAGACAAGCAGGCACCTTCGTCTACTACCGCATCGCGATGCGTCTGTCACCAGTGGACAAGCATCGCACAAGATCAGAGTCTATCGAAGGCTTCATCTACGGCTTCATCTACATTCGGCCCCACATTCAATCCGTAACTCTTACGTGAAGATTGTGGGATCAACTGAGCCCAGCCTGCTCCTGCTCCTGCTCCTGCTCCTGCTCCTGCTCCTGCTCCTGCTCCTGTGCCTTGTAGTTAGTGAAGATTGCATGGGGCCAAAAGCCGGAGCCACCGGCATACTCATGGGTCCTGAGCTCGGATGAAATGAAGCTAACCTGCTCTTAGCAACTCATTCGAACGCTGTGGCGGCGTATCCTCGCAGGAGCCGGTGCTAGTATCTATCTAACTAATCATCATTCTCTTCGTCCAAATTCCTCTGGTATACAATAGGGTAGGTCGGTGTAGAAGAAACAGTCGCATGGGCGGCCAGCCTCTTGCACGTATCACTCTAGACGAAGACAAAATCGCGAGACTCGGATACCCCGTTTCCTTTACGAAGCAAACAAACCATTGTCAAAAGCTCCTTTGGTGGCCAGCATTTAAATAGACCTTTGTCGCATTGTGAGTTTGGACCTGGGTTGGATACGAAGAAGTGTGTGAAGTGTGTGAATATCCGCCACACAACTACGTCGCGTCACAGTTTCCCGATTCGCGCTGATTTAACCATACTCCTGACCACAGCACAGGCCTGTCGGCTCGGGGCGTTTTACTGCTTCCTGGCAAACTTGAGATAGATTTTGTCATTGCTGCTGAAACATAGCCCATCGGGCATCTGTTACCACAGGTGCCTAGGAAGCCATAGCAATTCATGGTGATGTCACAGCGATTCCTTGACTGACATGTCAATGGCGTGAGGCGTGAGGTCAAGCAACTCACTGCAGATAGGCTCAGGGTCGGCCCGTGTATAGGGCTGACGAGCTAGCGTCGATGCATGCAATGAAGACATTCCGACCTCCTGGCTTGACGCAGAAGCCCCGGTCCCAGGGTGCCTTGCTGATGCATCTGGGACTGACCATGCATCCCCCCCCCCCCAGCCCTTCCAGAACATAAACAAACTCACGGCGCGTAAACTGATGCGGGGCGCACCTGGGTCGGCAAACAGGGATGAAGCCAAACACCAGCACCTTGTCAGTGGAGAGCTACTCTGACCCCACGAATCCACCCTCGCCATCGCATCAGACGCGACTTAAAAACGTGAACGTTACAACTTCAATAGCGAATGTCCTCGTCAATGACACCTTCAGGAACCTTGCGAGTTGAGCAAAGTCCTCACAAGCGTACAAGAAGGTGTACAAAGCTTAAACTAGGAGTACACTCTGATGCATTGAAACAGAGAGTTCTTTGCAGGTCCATATCTAGCATTGTTAAACGCTACAATTTGCATAAAAGTGCCTTGAAGTGATGTCGATATAGGGCACTACTACAGCCCTCCAAGTGCAATAAACAGGCTATTTTTTTTTAGTTCCCAACCGCAACTGTTTTGTATGTAACGTTGGCCCGATAGCTTTAGAAGCCCTAATTACGGTTATAACAAAGACCTTAGTTAGGTAGCTAGCTTTATAAAGAAGGGATTCAACAGTTAACGCCTGAAGCTGCTTGAAGCTGCTTGAAGCCCTAGGG
Organism: Atkinsonella hypoxylon; assembly: GCA_000729835.1. Taxonomy (NCBI): domain Eukaryota; kingdom Fungi; phylum Ascomycota; class Sordariomycetes; order Hypocreales; family Clavicipitaceae; genus Atkinsonella; species Atkinsonella hypoxylon. The sequence goes on along the minus strand of JFHB01000003.1, from coordinate 384,700 downwards.
GAATCTATGCCTCGCAGACTCAAAACTGTATCATCGCAAATAGCTAGGACAGTGTACGGAGTATAAAAGTATCAATTGCATGTCTACGGAGTACAGTCGCTTAGCGCGGTATATTGAAATATATGTATGTAAAGATCCTGGATTAGCCGAGAAACTCAAAAAAAGAAAAAAAAAAAACCGATTGCGTGACTCGATATGAAGCTTTCGCGATGTGGTGGGGGTGGCTCGACGCTTATTTCCATAACTGTACTCCGTACACCCCAGGCATGCTACGCAGCCGTAGGCAGCCAGGGGCGCGGGCTCGTGCCACCACCGCGCGCGTGTAAAGGCTGTCATCACATACGAGCATATCGATGGCATCGATGACGACCAACACCCACGACGGCTCACCATCAAAGCAAACCCACCAACCAGACCAGGTCTTGCTGGTGGATAGGCATGACAAGCAGCCATTCACCAAAAGCACATCACGCGGAAACCAAGGCGGAAACCAAGGCAGTATCACCGAGACAACCCTTGGTAAACATTTTCCGCGCCGACGTACGAGCATGATGTCATACGCGGTCGACAGTTGAGACGCGATGCGGAAGAGCCGTGCTGGCCACGTCTGCTCTGTTTCGGGAGTACCCACTTGCAAGCTCTCCGGGCATTACTATGATTGAATAATAAAAACGAATTCGCCCATCATGGTTACAAACTCGGTAAAGCCGAACGAATGATCATGTGCTGCCATATTACACCATGAATATCCAGACTGCGCGTTGAACAAACAGCCTTGGTCATCGACGGAAGAGGACGGCCTAGTCTTGGACTCCCTTTGGACTCCCTTTGGACTCCCTTCGGACTCGAGGCATGGACCCAATCGAAGCGTACGAGTCAGTGGCACCCTGCTCCATACATAAAAATAATACTTCTAACATTTCCGTAGTTACTCTTCTCGCGTTATGCACGCCTCGACAATACATGTATGCTATCGCTGTTGACTCGCGCGGCGCTTGTTCTGCATCTGACTCTAATCTTGCAATTGTCTCCAATAAGCAAGCACGCAAGTAAGCCACAAAAACAGTCTGAAATGGTTGCTTGTTATGATATGAAGCCGCAGCGATGACGATGCAGACGCGCCATCTCGCATGCTTCTTATTACTGGTAAAACACTGCTTCGTCAAACTCGCATTCCCCTTGGTAGACAGACAATTGTTGGTGTGCTTTGTGAGGACGCTTAACGCAGTTGATCCATCCACAACCACGTCTCGACCTTGCTAACTATGGGACGAGAGTGAAAAACAGGGGTGGCGTACTTGGTATTATAGTCGTTACTAAAATAATTACCTATATACTCTGTAGACGCGCAGCAATGAGCCCAGAACAGAGGATATACTTGCACTCGACGCTGACATAGGGACAGTTAGACACAATATTGATATAGTGTAGTCACCTTTCAAATGCTGTGACACACTATTCCGTACATCTAGCTAATATCTGAACCTCTGATGTTCCCTATAGGAGAAAAGTCCGTGCTTTCTAATAGCATAGGCATAGACTTAACCGTAATTATAATGCATGCCCCGAGGCCAACCCCCCCTCACCAAATCTGATTGCACAACGAGCCCTGCGCTATGTTAGTTATGTATGTACTGGTGGGCCGGACGCGTCGCGTATTCTACCACCCGGCGTGAGGCCCGCTCGTCGGGCATACTGAAATTTCGCGAAAGAGGCAAGTGATCCTGGATAACCAACGAGGAGGTTTGCTTTACAAATGAAATGTACACTACTATGTATCGACGAGGTCTAAAGCTGGTCCGCGGAGGGCAAGGATCCCATTTCAACTGCATAATCGCAATGCCAACTGTGGATAACGCGACGTGGTGTTCAAATATGACGGAGCATAATACTGCCTCTTTCTGCGAAATGGGAAGGTATGTGCGTGGGTGGTGTTTCCTTTTCCACTTTCACTTTCCTTACAATGCCAATTATATTTTTACTTCCTCGTGGACACCCCCCCCCCCACAGCTGCGACTATAGTCCAACCAATCAATGACGCTGGGGAAGTCGTAAAACACAGCCGAGTAGTGCCAAAGGTCCCTAAAAAAAAAAAAAAAACCTCTGGAAATTGCACCAGACTGCTTTGCAGTGCGCCGTCCGTTACAAAAAAAAAAAGTAGTACGAAACCGACCCGACCCAAAAAGGCGTCATACTGGCGCATACAAGCCCGGAGCATTGTCGCTTGGAAAGGAACCGGGAGGAGGGAGGGGGGGGGGGGGGAAACGGTAGATCCCGACAACAATCACAAAGTGGATCCTGGGACCCCCTCCCTGGTAATTTGCCCAGGCGTATTTATTATAGACCGGCGAACACGAAAGCTCCCCACGAGTCAAACCCCCTGTAACCATGAAAAAAGAACGTGGTTAAAAAAAAAAAAAAAAAATATCAAACCGGCTCATCACGCGATCGTGATAACGCCACGCAGGTAAAGGGAAAAAAAAAAGAAAAAAAAAAAAAAGTGGCTAATCGTTATTACTCACAGCCGAGTTTGCAGGATCGTCCAATGAAAGGGGGTAGAAAGGGGGGAGGGAAACGAAAAGAAGGAAGAAATGAGTTTATTTATTTTTTCTTTTTTTTTTCCCACCTGCATTGGACGCGTCGAGGCAAATTTTACTAGCACCCCCTTTCCTCGAAGGGCGTTTGTCCTTTTTCTTTCCTTTTGGTTTTTTTTTTAAAAATTTTTTTCTCTTGGTAGGTGCTTGATGATGGTGTTGAAGGCGGCGCTGAGGGACCTCTGCATCCGTCTTGTCTCGTGCATGTATGCGGTGGTATTGTGAAAGGGAAGATGGTCGACGTATGTAACTATCTCTGCTCACTGCGCTGCTCACTGCGCTGCTGTGGGCTGCTGTGGGCTGGTACTGGGGTGTGAACTTAATGGTCCTTCTGGGCCGATAGCCCCGAGACACCGTTGGACAAATCGCCATCTCTCTCGTCTTTCTTTGCGTAAAGCAGCTTTGCGCTTGGGATTAACTAACTTGTTACTCAGTTCCTGAGTGGCGCTGAGGGGTGGTATTTTTTTATTTTTTTTTTGGTTCTTCAATCCTTGTTTCCTGTTTCCACCTGATATCCCCTAATATGGCACAGAGAGACTTCTGTGTACTCTGTTCCATGTCATCTATTCCCATTTACCCAGTGCTTTGCTTTATTTTTTTTTGATTTTTTTTTGGGGGGGGACAAAAGTCCCAGTGATCTGCGTATAGCAACTCCGTATCATACATAGCCACTGCTTACGAAGCCACTGCAAAGAGCGGAATGTACCGCATATGGGCTCTGATGCGAGAGCCAAGTGTTCAATGAGTTGAATTGAAGGGGTTCGAGTGGGAGGGGTGAGGGTGGTGAGTGCGCCATCCATCTTGAGTTGTCAAGTTTAAGTCATGTCATGGCCAACCCCCCGCGCACAGAAGTCTTGACTGCATGTACCATATAGTACGGAGGAGTCGCCTCAACAAAATGAGGTTTGATTAATATAATTAATGCCTCACATGTGATAAATGCTACATATACTCCGTTAGGTAGGTAGGTATATAGGGAACGCGCGATGAAACTCAAAAAAACAGCTACTACAATGGCGCGCTTGGCCGTCCGACCGAAACACCACAAGGCTCCCGTCTGACCACGCGAAGCTGTGGTGTCTGTCTGGTCCCTCTCGAAATCGACAGCTTGACGCATCGTCCTTCCCCCCCCCCTCCCTTTCCGCCCCATGCAAGCCGTCTCTTTCGGATGGGATCGTCGGCAATTATTAATAAAGACATGCATACTCCGTATGTACATGCCAGAGACACAGATGGTCATCATATTACGAAGGGTGAACTGCATCATTACAAAGGCAGAGGACAGCGAGGCATGACTCACACGTGTTGTCACCCGAAGAACTGGAGGACGTCTACGGAATACTCAGGACCATGGTTACATAGTCATCCCGTCTAGTCTATCCGTAGCGTGCTCCGAAATTGTTCGTCGACAACAATCAGCCTTGGGGGCTAAAAACTCAAGCTTTTTGCATTCACTGTCATAGCGCGTCGCGTTTCTTATCGCGAGGCTTTGGCCCGTCGGGGATGGGGATGCGAACGCGAATGCAAGATTGATGCGTGGCGAGCGGGAACCGGAGACGGGGGGCCGCTGCTTTTCTTGTCACCTTTTTTCTTTCCACTCATGGGGGGCATTCTCTGCGCTATGCAAGCACCATGTGGCCGTCGGACATTTCGCAACTCAATACGCCATCATCACCCAGCCTGTCCCGCCCTCGTGGTCGCGGGATTCACCCGGGTCGGAGGTCCTGGAGGCGGAAGGTCCCCCCCGTTGTTAAGCTGATGTCCAGTTCCGATCCAGACTGTGACTGTGACTGTGACTGTGGTAGGTGGTGGGAGAAGTACGTGATGCCCGGGACTTGAGATCAAGGAAACGTTGGCGTTGTTGAATGGTTGTCGAGCTTGTCGGCCTGTTGGTTTAACCCCTTGTCTCGCCTCGGGTCAGGGGAAGAGGGGGAGGGGGAGGGTGGGGGGGGAGGTTCTACAAGGCGGTATCACTGGCCGGGTTTTCAAGGCTGTAGATGCTGGGCATGGCCTCTTTTGCCGTACGTGCTTCCTACATTCAATCGTACCACCCGCCTTGGAGCGTTGGGAAAAAAAAAAAAAAAAAAAAAAAAAAAAAAAAAGTCTGGGCGTCTTCACGTGGCGTCTTGGCAGCAATTGCGCACAGCGTGGCCCGGACTGATTATGGCCAAAACGTATAGGAGCAGTGCAACGACGAATGCGCAGCTACTTGACTAGTGTTTCGGACAGATTGGGTGGCTCTAAATAAGAAGAAGAAGAAGAAAAAAAAAAGGATAAAAATCAATGTCAGGGTCAAGGGACACCCCATGCAAGCAAGATTGCTCTGCTCCCCCCCCCCAACGTACCATGCCCAAACAAGCCACACCGGGTATTATGACACAACGACCCTGTTACAAGTAGATGTCTGGTATCTTATTACTTTGGTGTATGTACAGTCTGTGGTGTACGGAGGAGTACTCCGTGAGAACCTAGGGCTAAGTTCCCGGTACATGCCTGGGCAACCCACACCGAACCAGCCGAGTGACTATGATTGGCCGTGAAAATCAAACAGATACGCGCTCACACACAGCGATCGCAAGTACACAATCCATCTACGTCTATGTACATACATCTATCGAACCCCTTGTCCCCCCCTCCTCCTCCTCCTCCTCCTCCTCCCCTTCAAGGGCCACGGCAAATCCAGCCTAGCGAACGTACATAGAGGCGGATATTTCCTCCCTACTTGAGTACTGCTTGCTATTCGGGCGCCTGAGAATTGCTATCTGGGCGAATGTTCCCCCAGCACCACCACCTTCCGATTCGAAACTAGTTAGTGTGTTACTAATACCCCACTATGAATTTATATACGCCAGAGAGGCACAAAAATTATGATATAATTAAGTAAGATACTACTTGCACATAGACTACTTGCACATAGATCTAGATACGACTTGTATGTAGATGCTGCTTGCACATAGATGCAGATGCTTCTTGTATATAGATGCAGATTCTGCTTGTATATAGATATAGATGCTGCTCAGAGATAAATTGAATGTGTAGGCTACTCTTCTACTTTGCCTGTCTAATAACCCAGGTCTACCGTATCTAGGTTAAGTTACCGCATACTGGCCTACCGTGGCTTATGGCTTGTGGCTTATGGCTTATGGCTTGTGGCTGTGGCTGTGGCTGCTTTCCCCGTCTCCAACCCTCACTCACTCCTGACTTCTTATCAATCTTTCCTTACTGCCCCTTGCGTCATGCACATACTACCTATAGGGTGCAGAAGATGAAAAAGTCATCTGTTCCAATCTCCCATCTTCCTTCTTCGTTTCGTTCCTTTGGGCCTGAGACACAGCTGGGCCAGGGTCGCACATTGAAACGAGCCAAGGAGGAAGACCCGAGGCTCAGCGTCTATCTCACCCACACTCACACAAGAAGCGGTCAAGCACATCGGGCAATGCGGTGCAGAGCTAGGCACATCTAGCTTCTCCTCTCGAGACCAGCTCGATGGGTTTTTTATGCGCTAAGCGGTTTATCCTTTCTCTCTGCGTGGAAGACTTCGTACATCTCCCGGTGAATGTTGCCATGGCCTCCATATGGTCCCTAGGCGTGTCCGCATGTCAGGAGTAAAGCTCAACGGATTTAGTTGCTTTCTTTTGACTTTCGAGTCACGAAAGTTGACCTTGATTTCTTTTCCCATGAGGTAGATGGAAGAGAAAATCGTCACTTGCTTCGTATGTCTCTGCCGAATTCTGTACTGAATTGTTGGCCTGACCTCTTTTATGATTGCAAGACAAAACACGTGGTGGTACAAGAGGTTGTATCTCGCGAGGTAGAAGAACATATGACAATTGGTCTCGGAAAAGTGTACCGCTGAGGGCTGTCGAGAGACATGACTGGATACCAAGACGGGTGTTTGTTCTCGCCGCTCACACAGCAAAACATCATAACACCAAAATGTGTCCCTCAAAAACCTCGTATTGCAACTGGATCCCATCCCACGTGTGCCTCTCGTGCACACCTCACGCACATAATCCGAGCCCCCATCCAGACGCCTTTTACAAGTGCAACCGTTACCAAATCAAATATGCGTCAAGGAGGACGAAGGCCGAAAGAAAAACCTCATCGAACAGTTCGGCTCCTTACATGAAAGATCGGGGTTTCACTGGGTGTTTCCTTTCGCTCGGGTGACACCAAAGGAGTGACTTTTCTTTTCTTTTTTTTTTTTCTTTTTTGGGCGATATACGGGATTCGCGTTGTACGTCGTTACGGGTGAGCAAGTGCCTTTTTGGTGAAGCGGCTGGTTTGTCTGCCGAGAGGTCGGTAGGCGCCTGCGTTTCCAACTTTTTGAGGAGCACCGACTCACTGGAGTAAGGATATCGTGACACCAAGGTCCGTGCGCGTGTGCGTGGTGATATTGTTGCTTTGTGCGACGATCTGAGAGTGAGCTGAGAGGCTGTGCTCATGGCGTTGTAGCATGTTTTTGGATCCTATTAGCGTCATGGTTGGTGCATCCCGACCGACATTGATGGGAGACCGAGTGGGAGTTGGATGTTTATGCTTGATGCTGGATAGTAAGGTGGTTGACTTGAACACATTATAGCTGCTATGCTATGTGGGAAGTGTCTAGACAAGATCGTACGTAGATCGAGTATCAGAACTCCGGTCTCGAGACGTGGAAACGCCGACCTGGGCGACCAACTCGTGATCTCTCCTACCGCCCAACTATTCAGGTACCTTTGATCCTTGCGCATGCAAGCTGAGCCCGCTGCCTGTAAAGCGGCGTGAATACGAGGGTAGGATGCCGAGAGACGGGGCCATGATTGCGTCGTGTGTATAGCGGGTGAGTTTCGAATTTGTGGTCGTTGTATCTTGCGAGGCGAGGCGAGGGATGTAGTCGGGGTTGAATGAGTATTTTGATCATAGCTGAGGCCAACTGGTTTGTGGGTGAGTCCCGGGTAGCTTGCTGGCGGTTAATTGACTATGGCGTGAATGTTGGCGTGAATGTTGACGTATATTAAGACTGAGTGCAATGTTTCATGGTAGATACTGTCAAGAGGGTGAGCATGGGAATTGCCTGACCTTTTAAACCATGAATGACGAATGTCGCAACCTGTTGACTCGAGGAAGGAGTTCAAGAGTATTTGGTGGCGATGACATCTGCGCTAGGTCATGCGTCGTTGTGGTAAACTATATTTGGCATCAGCAAGATATGTCCAGCATGACGATTCTGTCTATCCCATCGTCGTTTCAACGACTATTCCATATTCGACCATAATTCATCTGTTCTGCATATATCTTTCTTCTTCCTTTTTAAAAAAAAGTATGAAAAAAGGAAAGAGGACGAGCAGCTTATGAACACCCTGACCTTGATGCATCGCTCTCTCGATCACGCCCAATCAACTCTTTCCTAGACAGACGATACTGATTCAACTCGAAAGCGGTCGAGTTTCTCTCCCGAATACGAAATGAGGATGTAAACACAAAGGAGACGCATACATCCACTTACAAGATTTCTAAATCAGCTACATATCCATTGATAGGCTGCATGAACTACGGGAGCCATGTCCATCATCCACATTCGCAACATCATACCAAGGTACCAAGATAATACGTCCCAGAGCCAAAGAGAGTCGACCCAGAAGCTTCTGCGCAGGATCCAGAGTATGCTTCGCCGACCCCAAAGGTTGATGAACCGTACTGGACACGTCTGCATAGGATTAGCGTCTGGTCGGCACTTGAGAAGATGCCTGAACAATCTTTCATGGACTTATACCACTTCAACCTGCAGGTGGTCGTCAGAATTTACTGGTAAGATTCGTGTACCCTTCTTATACCGAAATACTTAGCTAGTCAAACACGTATTTCAACCACGTCAAGGCAAGTACGATAATGCGACCATGTACACCGGACCCGTACTATAATTTGCTGACATATTTGCACACACCTCTCCCAGCAACAGTAGGGTTGAGGATAAGAGCAACTGGAGGGTGAAACAGGGTTATCGATTTCAACCACATAATGTTTTAGTAGTCTCTTGCTATGACCGGATCGGACGTCTCTCAATATTGTATGAACGCGTTGTAGCTAGGTCAAAGTAAAATGCCGAGCAAAGCCTCGTAATTTCGCCAATACTTCAGCCGCAAGCGATCAATCGAATCACTTGCTGACTACCATATTAAAATAAATCATCACTTACAAGGACATGAACGTTCCTGATCAACAAACACATAAAGGGGACGGACGGACGTCCATGTGGTCAAGGCGGATCGTCATACTGGGATGCTTTGTAGCCCAGACGGTGCAAATCCAAAGAGTGCCATCAATAAGGATTCGGAGCTCTGTTCTATGCTGTTGGCGCCAATTATTCCTCCTTGTAAGAGAAGAATCTCGTGGGTCGAGCTTCTCACTCAACGCTCTAGGTAAAGCTTTTATTGATGAACGAAGACGAATCATTCGGGAAACACCTAGAAGTCACCAAGGCCATCCGCAGCTTTTCAGATCGGATGAAATGTGACATGCCGCAGGCACTCACGAAGCACGTCCGAGTCTTTTTAGGTGAACAAGCAAGGACCTCGGACGACGTTTGCGCGTCACGTCGCCCCAGTCAAGGCAACGCCTAGTCTCAGGCTGAAGCAAGGCACTGCCTAAATATGCCCAGACACAACTTACCAATATGGGATGATGAAGGTAACCACAGAATGATCTTTACTTAGTTCCCCGAGAGTCAGCTGACACCTATTTGCCACCATTTTCAATTGAGTAGCGGAGGCAGATTAATCGCAAAAAGCTACGTTGCATGCTTCCTAGGGCCGGGATGAGCGTAGTCCTAGTTAGGTCCGCATTAAATGCAATTTGTGGATTAATTTTTTGGTCTCTATTTTCAGTCTGTTCAGTCATGCTTGCATCTTCTGGAATTGAGGACCACGAGCTGGTTGGTTAGGCTAAGTACGACACCTGAGACGCACGTTCTATTGCACACAGGCCAACCGTCATATAATCGTAAAGAGAGCATATCCCTATATCATGACCTGCACTACAAGCAGTGCGAAAGAATGTAGTGCTAAAGGCCCTAACCACTGAGTTGGAAGCCTCGTAACCACAATCAGGAAGCTCGGAATCACGCGGAGGAGCGCGTCATATAATATTACTTGCGTCAACTCCGCTATCAATATAGAGGAGTACTGCAAGCCGTTTGGATCCACAGCACGAAGGTAGTGGTTTCAACCAGAGTCAAGATTTTCTAGAGTCGCGGCAGAAATCATGTCCAGATGGTGTAGATGGAAGCCCATTGGGACTTGTCTGGCGGTAAAGCGGTTAGCTCGGGCTCCGATCAAAGATGAACGAGCATAATCCGTAGTCACTTTTGGTGTAAGGAATACAGTCTTCCGGCCTGTCTCGCGAAAAATGCCAAGCTAGTAAGACAGCCCGTTCAATAAATTCTTAGTGCTCCTAGACCATTGGCAGGGTGCACTGGACTAAGGCATAAGCATTGCATCCCTTGCGCCATATTTCATCTCGATGGCTTCCTTCAAGAATGACGGTGTAGATCACAATAGCATGTGGAGAGCAGCCACTTCAAACAAGGGCTTCCCCTTAGGGCGGAGGAGAGTTTGACCCTGAGACCAGAATTGAACTCGGCTGAAGATAAGTGTATTCTTGTCGATGGACGACGGACACGAGGAACCCGCTTGCATGAATGACAGCCCAGCACATCAAGCGTCGGCAACGTCGTGGCAACATCGTGGCAACATCGTGGCAACATCGTGGCAACGTCTTTGGCAAAGGCTATATTCAGTCGTCGTCGGGTGACGGAACAAAAGCTTCATTAGCACATCCTGGTAACATGGGGACAAGACAGAGATCAGGCTGGAGTCGGCGAGGCTCACGGGACATCCAGTACGGGGTGCTCGCATATAGGAATCAACATGCAACGCTCTGCGTAGGAGCACGAGAGGTATTAAGATTTGGGAAGGAGCAGCTGTAAGCTTATTATTATGCTGCTGGTGCTGTAGCGTTCCATGTCTGTTACAAAAGACTCCTGGCGATTTTTTTTTTTATCATGCCATGCAAGCTAAGCCCAAAAAAGGAATATATGGGTCTTTCGGAAGGGCAGCGAGGGAGGTAAGGAGGTCTGACAGTGACGACCAAGGTTCCGATTGGTGTTAGAGCAGCTCTACGGAGTAGATTGACGAAAGTACTGATTGATGAAGGCTGCTGACTGACAGAGTTTTTAATTGCTACCAACTGATGAAGCTGCTAGCCTGTTATAGATTGTATAACAGTTCGTGACCATTACGTAGAGTTCTATCACTATGTCTACACTGTTATCCAAGAGCGCTTACTCTTACAAGCTGTCACCAGGAACCGGGTTGGCGCACGAATAGGTACCTACCTAGACCTGATAGGCAATGAATGGGCGGCCCTGCGTCGTCATGCCTGCATCTGGCGTGGCTCACCCATGACTTGGATGCTATGCGACTTCATTTTATAGTTGGAACGCGATGGATGGTGTTCCTGACGATTCCTACAACCCATTGTCTCCTTGTAGGTACCTAGGTAGGTAGGTATTCAATGACTTCTGAACGCTGGAGCTTCTATTGAAGACATAAGTGACTGCTACAAACTCACCTGTAATTGGCGAAGATCCTGGCTGGTGATCACTTTGCGGCGTGATGGCTGTCTAAGGGATGTAACTCAGAGGGCAGGCGCGACTTGAATTAGTCCCACCGCGTTGTTGTGGTTGGGATGAGCAATTTGGCAATCTTGCCTGGAATTCAAGCCTGGGCGTTCTTTTGGTCCGCCGCGCTTGCCCCCTTGTTCGCTGTGGGTACCTAGGTACCTAGGTGCATAGTATCGGGCCAGGACACTGACTGGTAACCAGGTACACACATATTAACCCACAGGAGTCCTTTTCAGCCATGTCTATGCCGAGCGCCCTCGGTGGTTAATACACTTGGAGGATCCAATCTCCCTCCCTTGGAGCTAATATAATAACTACGCAGTTGTCAAACGCCAGCATCATCTTCTGATCGTGAACGAGATTCTCACTCTTTCAAAAGTGCTGTGTTTTCTTTAGAAGCTACAGACTCGGCCTCCGCTCTTTTGCCTTTTCCTTCGAGTTGGACCAGGCATTGGGCTCTCGTGCGCGACGCTCCTGCCGCAAAACGGGCAAGCTCTCAGTCGCCGTTTGTACCTAACAAGTGCAGGTGCAGGTGCCTACCAGGTAGGTACCTAGTAGGTAGGTACCAGTGCCCGCCTGTCAGCCGCCAGCTGGCCGAACCTGCTGCACACCTCCTTCATATACCTCATACCGATCAAATCTTGACTCGACCTTGATCATTGATCAATCGAGTGCAGACAACGCTTGACAAGACATAGCGTGAAGACATAGCGTGCGTACAAAGAGACGAGGCTCGAGCCAAGGAGCCAAAGAGCCGAAGAGCCAAAGAGCCCGCGAAAATACTTGGCAGGACGAATCAGCCGCGAACAGACGAGAGTGGGTTCCGATTGACCCCCGTTGAGGTTACCTGCCCGCGGCGAACAGCGTTACGCCCATTACACCACGCTTGCACGCCTGCGCGTAGCGCCCACCCCAGTAATTACCGATCCAGACTTGCGTGAGATTGACACGAGTGCCATATCTATCCACAACGGCCGGAGCGACAGTTGCTTGACTTTATCAAAACTCGAAGAATTCGCGTTGCATCTTGACTGCTTTATCCCAGGCCAGGCACTGAGAAAACATCGAAGCGACTTAGCCTGCTATTTGCTGTCGACGTCAGCCCCCTTGACCTCTTACTGCCCCCTAGGGACCTCATACACTCGTCGCGCGCTTCGTCTTCAGTCTCCAGCCTCCCGTTTCTCGCGACGCCGCCCCGTTCAATTTGTCCACTTGAACGCCAGGCCTGTCCACCAGTCAGGGGCTCGCAGCATATTGGCCTCGACGCTGGACGAAACAACAATTGCCTGTGGCCCGCGACTTCTTTTTGCTGAAACCATGAAATAACGGGGCCTGCATCATTGACTCAGCTCTGGCCGGACTTTCAAATTTTTTTTTTTTGCTGCATACGGTGCACACTCCAGCTTTGCCCCAGTCCCGTGCAACGGGCTCGTTGATTCTGTTTGTTCTGTTTGGCTGATTTCTCTTTTGCCGTGTTGCGTTTCGCGCGTTGATGCAAAGCAGAGGCAACACAACGCAACACAGACGCATCGCAGCGCCTCGCAGCTGTGGAAAAGGCTGAAGCCACCACAGAACTGCTTCGGCTTCGCCCTATCTGCCTACTTTGCATCGAATCACTCACTAATTGTTGGGATATCGCTTACCTTAATCCCGAAACGGCCCTGATAATATCCTTACTGTCCTTGTCGCCGTCATCTCGCAGCAATACCTTGCCGCCTCTGAGCTCACCAACTCGCAGAGGCTTCCACGCAGGTGCAGCAAGGGAAGATGTCGTCGGCAGCCTTGCAGCCAATCCCTCATCAACCAAGCGCCCTGGCTTCTCCTCCACTGAACTCGACCTCAAGCCGACAATACGGCTCACCGCATTCTTCTCCAACCCGGGAAACCTACAATGGTCATCAGGCTGCAACTTCATCCCCTTCGTCGAGGCGACCGCCCTCCCGCAAGACGAGCGGAAGTGGTGGCACTCACTCTGTCGACCCTAGTGTATCAAGATCGAGCCGCAACGGTACAAACCCTGTATCGCAAGAACAGCGTACGCCTAGATCCGAACGTCCGACGACAATGCCTCCTGTTGCTCCCCCACGGACATCCTCGTCTGGCCAACAAGGTCCGAATGCTGGAAGGAATCAATACTCGAGTGATGCACTAAATAACACCCGGGGCCATGCACACGCGGACGGATCACGAATCGGGTCGCGGGGTGACGCAAATGGTACTTTTGATGTCCCGAGAACCAAACGAGCAGCACAGACTTATCAGACACAAGAGGAGGTTCGTCCGTCTAGCAACAGAGAAACTCGAGCACAAGATATGTCGATACCAATTCGCACGAATCCTGCGACGAGCTCAAAACATATGCATGATGCGAGCGATAGTCTAGCACGAGCTATTTCCGGAGCCCCGACACCAAATGGTCGCGCCAGCCATCAGGACTCTTCTGACCATCATGACTCAGCACCAGCCCCTGTTGTGGCCATGAGCACAGCAACTGATGAACGCCGTGGTGGTCGCAGCAGACAAGACCACAGCCGCAGCCACAAGGGTACCACCAAGTTTGGTGATTTTATTCTCGGAAACACAATTGGTGAGGGAGAGTTTGGGAAGGTCAAGTTGGGCTGGAAACAAGACAGCAGCGTTCAGGTACGTAATGACACGCTGAACATCACGTGCTAGATCTTTGGCACTCCGCTAACCATGGCTGATTATCTTTCTTCTCCAGGTCGCTATCAAGTTGATCAAGAGAGACACAGTGGGTGGAAACCCATCCCGTTTAGGCAAAATTAGACGCGAAGTCACCATTTTACGAGGCGTTCAGCACCCCAATATTGTGCGATTAATAGACATGATAGAGACGGATCGGTACATTGGTATTATTCTCGAGTATGCATCTGGCGGAGAACTTTTCGATTACATTCTGAACCACAGATATCTGAAAGACCACTCAGCTCGTAGGCTGTTTTCTCAACTTGTCTCCGGAGTTGGCTATTTGCACAAAAAGGGCATAGTACACAGAGATCTGAAGTTGGAAAACTTGTTGTTGGACCGCAATCGCAACATCATTATTACTGATTTCGGCTTCGCCAATACGTTTGATCCAAACGAAGAGCTTCTGGAGGAGGAGGAGCTTAACCTCACGGATCGTGAGTTTGTTAAGAGAATGGGCCTAGACAAAATCAAACCTAATGGAATGAGAAAAGGTGATTTGATGCAGACAAGCTGTGGTAGTCCTTGTTATGCCGCACCAGAGCTAGTAGTGAGCGACTCACTCTACACTGGCAGGAAGGTAGATGTTTGGAGTTGTGGTGTCATTCTGGTGAGTGAAGGGATTCTACTTACATCTTCAGGCTTGTGTGATTACATCTGAGGATCGACTTTAACATGTCGAATAGTATGCCATGCTGGCAGGGTATCTTCCGTTCGATGACGACCCAGCGAACCCCGAAGGAGACAACATCAACCTGCTCTATAAATATATAGTCTCAACACCCCTCACTTTCCCTGAATACGTCACACCACATGCTCGAGACCTACTACGGCGAATCCTGGTTCCTAACCCGCGAAAGCGAGCTGATTTATTCGAGGTAGCTCGCCACAGTTGGTTGAGTGAATATGCGCATCTTGTTGAGTTTATCACTAGCTCTACAACCCTTCCTTCGGATGTCCAGAACGCCACAGCCACCACCCACGAGTTCGTTAATGCGTCCATGGTTACCAGAAGTGCTTCTGTTCGAGAAGCGCCGAAGCAGAAACCTCCCTTGCAGGCTCCTGTTGGCGGACTCGGCAAAGCGCACGCCAAAATTGACACCGAGGCTGAGCCTTACCGAACACCAAAAGATGCCAAGCGCCGAACTGTCCAAGTTGAATATGTTGCACCAATTACACAGACACAACGTGGAGGAGATGTTGTTTCACGGCCAACGGTTTCTGTCAATCGAGAACCCGAGGAAAACCGCCCAGTCTCATCTACAAGAGACAAAGCCCTCCCGCAAGAGCCGCAGGACGTCTACAGCAGGTCGTCTCAACCTAAGCGGGCACCCAGTGCCCAAATTTCTGGGGCAGTTCGTCCTCGAGAGACTCGTGCGACAACGGACAATGCCTATATGACTGGAACGGTAACGGCAGCAAGACCTCATACTGGCGGCTCTATGCAGTCGGCTGCATCCATGACTTTGCAGTCGCGGGGCAATTATGGGCAGCCTGCTCCCCCAACTTTAGCCGATACCAATGTACAGGGACGTATCCAGCAGCCGGCCAATGCTGATGATGACGACGCCATGGGCCGAACGAGTATGAGTATGCCACCGAAATTCGCTAGAGTGTCACGTTTGCATGACGGACGGGTCAACGAAGGGCGCGGCCACAAAAGATCAAGCACAATAGGAGACCTTGGATCGAGGCTTCTGGGACGTAGCGGCTCTGTTTTTGGTGGACGAGGAAAAAAGAAGCCAGAACCCCAGCAAACTGAGAAGTCCAAGAAGTATCCCCCTGTTAGCATGGCCAACGCCATTACGCAGGTAGAAGACTCAGCGGGTAGGACCTCGATGGATTCGCGAGCTTCTCGGCGGTCTTTTTCACTGGGAATAGGAAAGAAGCGAAGTGGCAGTATGACAGGATCACAGGCTTCTACTGAAAAGAAGGAAGGGAAACGGTTCTCTCTGCTACCGGCATCCTTCTCACTGAAATCTATTGGTCTGGGTAAAGAATACCCTGAGCGGATGTCATCAGAGATCGGCTCTCATACGGACTTAGCCATCCAGCCCGGTCGACTGGATATTACAAGAAATGTGACAGCTCCTGAGCATGCCAGAGGCAGTACTCCGTTCTTCGACGATGCGTATGGCCACAACGTGCGACAAGACACATCCGACTCGAGTCCTGTACGCCATCAGCGCTACGCGTCAGCACAACTAGACAGCCAACGACCAAATGCTATACCACCTTATATGCAGTCCGACTCCCACTTCAACAGCGGCTCAGAATCTTCGATAGATATGCGACGACCGCCAACCGAGCAGCAGACCACATCTCGAAGCTACGGCTTCTCAGATGTAGACAGCCATGGAAACCGACGAGCTACCACGAGCCGTGGAACACGAGGTATGCTGCAGAAGAACCATAAACGTTTTACCGACGCCTATGACCAAGAGGAGTATCGGGGTCATGAGGGTAGCAGCGGAGCTGCCAAGCGAGTCATGGACTTTTTTAGGCGACGAGGCAAGGCTCGACAAGCCGGGGATGAGCGATCATGAAAGTCATGTCTAAAAGTCCATGTCGAGTGACGCTTCGGATCCGGGGCCCCTGTTCTTGGTCCGAAAACCAGAACGATGATAAGTCGTCCATGATTGACGTTTGTGCCCTCTTATACAAAACTTTGATTTCCGTCTGGCATTATGCGGTACAATACTTCACGGAGGCTGTGTGAGACGTGTTTTACTGCGCGCACCTTGACACCCAGTTGTCGTCCCCAGGCATGTCATGCCTGAATCCAGTCGGCGACAGGAATTTTTTATTTTTTTTTCTTAAATCTTCAGTATCAAGCTCCGAAAGAAAGCTCTCAGTACATCGCGGCCGTTTGGTTTCTGCACAAGACATCTCATAGCGCCGGCAGGAGGTTAGACGTGTTATGGTTATATTTCCCAACACATTTGGCCATATTCGGTCTTCGTGTTCTCTGCCCCTTTCCGATTTGGTTGCGATTTTTTTTCTTTCAGTTTCCACTTTCCTCGTTGTGCGTCCCTCATAACCCTCTGTAACTCGACTAGAATGATACGGCGACATTAATGGCCTGTTTTTGATTTTCATCTTGGAACGAGGCTCGCGATTGACTACTATCGATCCCCATTGAATGCAAGTGTGCCCTGTTGGGCGCATATACGACCTGTAGGCTCGAAGAAGAGCCGGTTCGTTCAGAACAAGGCTTCTGATAATAGCACCCTCGGGATGACATCTCTGCAGTGTCCCGCTTGTTTGGAACGTGTATTAGACGGCATTATTGAAGCGAGCAGTCAAGGCGTGTTCTGAAATTCTTCTTCTCCCCCGCTTGTCTTACATAGTTGACATGGCTTGGGGGTTATAGGGGAAAAGGGGGAGGGGTGGTGGTGGCATGTTTGAGACAGATTAAATAAAGATGCGGTGAAATGGGGTTCACTTCTACGATTCATCTTGAATTGACATGACTACGATTATCATGCATTCTTCAATTCTAACCATGTGCCGCGAGTGAACTGGATCTAGCCCTCCGCAGACTGCATTGGTATGTGAACAGAGGCAGTCGTTGTCTTTCACCGAGCTACGTTTCTGTCTCGTCCAAGTAGAGATACAGCTATTCACTTGTCTAGGGTAAGGGTAATGGCCCAGACAAGGGAGGCATTCGTGGACAAGGAGATTCGATCATGGTTGTACGATGGTGAAGTTTGAAGTGGCAGAAAGCATCCGTGTTATAGAGGCATATCGCAAGTCTCACAACTTAGCTGCTTAAGGGTGTTTGACTGAATCTGCAACTCTGATACGTAAAGCAGTGGGATTATCATGGCCGATCCATCGTTGCTTGTAGTGGGCTAAAACGCATGGATAGCGTAGAATGGATTCGAGGGGCTCGGAAAGCAAGGAAATAGACAATATGAGAGTCTACGGAGCACATCTCATCTAATAACTTGAGTGAAATCTCCCCGGGGCTGAGATGGCTTCCAATGGTGAGGACTGCAGGGATGGTTTCTTCAGTTTAGAATCTCTTACCTCAGGTCTGGTACTTTTGCACCAATTGACGGTACAATTATAATAGGCTAGAAGTATCGCTTTATCTCGGATACCTGCTAGTAACGTAGGAATCCCTGTACTTGAGCAACAATGTACAGAGCAGTCGCCACTGTAAAGTCAAGGTCAAGTCAGCCGCAGCAGTCGAGTTGCGTCGCAGTTTGCTGTGTGACGGGTTCCCTGGCTACGGCACTTAGTGAGTGAGTGAGTCGCCACAACGCGTGCTGGGGCAAGGAAAAACAAGGGAAAACAAAACGTCTGTCTGGTGGTCCTTTTTGTGGCGCCGTCCCGTGCTTTGCTTTGCCATGCGATTGTGTCTTGTGTCACGGCAGAAAACTGATTGTTCGACCAGACACCAAGTTCCAAAGTTCCATGACACAAGATTGCACCTGTACAAGCTTGGCATTGCCGTCATTCTCGACCTGTATGTACCATGCAGGATTGGTCATGCTTTACATTACTTGATTTGATGCAAGTACCAACCAGTTGGTGGGCGGACGAGGATTCACCTCTCACCCAACCCATGGCACGTCGACATTGTGACATTGGATTATTGTTTCTTACTCCCGTCAATTCATCACTCGCTCTAAGCACACGCTGCACGATGACACCGTGCATCTCAGAACCGCCCCTCCCATCGACGCTGTATTCCGTAACTACATCATCATATCCCTTTGCGTATGTTAAGGCAGCAGCCAGGTCACGGGACCCACCCAGCCTTCGATACCTCGCGGGTACCTTTAAATTTAAGCAGCTAGCTTAGCTCTAAACGGGTTTAGTGGCATTCCTTTTACAACGCTTTTCGCAATGCCCTCTAACGATAATAAAAGTAACATTTTCACGAACAGCATAGCGCTAGAGCTAATTATCTATATTAACTGCTTTACTTGTAAAGGCCTTAAAGCTAGGCAAATTCGTATATAAAGCTAAAAGGTGCCTCTCAGCAAGGCTTATAATGTAGGCAACCTGCAGCGTAAGCAGTTAACGCATTAGGGCTGCAATATATATATATATATATATATATATTGTATCTCTTTGTATCTCTTTGTACTAGCAGAGATTGCTGGTACTTCTGATATTCTGAGGATTCACGATAAACAATAAGTACCTTTTATTGCCCCTCGTTATGATTGGTCAACTAGCCTTTTCGTGACCCAGCTGCGCAAAGGGATCGTCGTCGCCGTTGTCGATCCACAATTCAGACATTAACGCTCTCTTGGCGCATGGCCACCAGATTCCAAGTTTATCTACTGAGTGGTGCATGACCGAGCTTACCCTAATCTGTCTAGGGTTCCTATTGGCTGTGTCCCAGATGCCCCTTCCCTAAGTTACAACTCTAATTACCATTATGGCGCCTATTCCTTCCTTGCTGGGTTCGACATTTCGTCAATTTCATGCTCGTGGCTCCCAACTCGAATTGCCCATAAATGACACTTGTCCCGTGTCCCGTGTCCCGTGCCCCGTGCCCCTTCTGGCAATCTGCTCTTTGATCTCGTCTTCGTCTCTACACCACTTGTTGGCTGTTTTATCAATCTTCAGCAACGTCCCGTCTTCGTAAACTCCCAGTTGCTAAAACAGGTCTACTTCACAGACCACTTCGCTTGGGTCCCCCTGTTTACGTCATCTGCTTCGTTTCCGTTACTTTCCACACAATCCAACGCTTCTCGGGCGCGGTCCCCGTGCTGATAACACCTCTTCGATGAAACAAACCTCTTCTGACCCTCCTGATATAGCCAACAAATACCCTGGTGCAATACCTCAAACCCATGGAGTGACTGACTGCTTGCCATTACAACAGCCTGTGCTTCTTCTAGGTGACTCGTCGTCGACCGCCCACACCACAGAGTCTCCAACTGCTTCCTTCTCATCCCCACACAACAATGGCAGCACGTTGCGTGAAGCTCGAAATGGCATCATCTTTGACGACGAAAAGGCCAAGAATGCCAAGCCTGATCTCGGTTACACCACCTCACTGCCTATCACATCTACGCAGATTGAGGGGCAGGGGTCTGTCTTAGAGACCAAGGAGGGTCATCTCGACCAGGATTCTGCAAATAACACAAGCCTCGCCAACCAAGGCAGTCATGGCAACACTCATGGCTCTGATGGCTCTGATGACCAGGCTCAGAAGCAGAAGCGGACTTTCGTGGAGGAGCTTCGTAGAAGTTTTTGGCTCGTTGCTACCCATAGCTGGATAAATGTCCTGCTGGTCTTTGTCCCAATCGGCATCATCGTCGCCAACGTGCACGGTGTTCACGGCGGCATCGTCTTTGCCATGAACTGCATTGCTGTAATACCTCTTGCAGGATTGCTCAGCCATGCTACCGAATCCGTCGCCTCCAAGATGGGTGATTCTCTCGGCGCCTTGCTCAATGTGACATTCGGCAATGCTGTAGAACTCATCATTTTCATCATCGCTCTTGTCAAGAACCAAATCCGAATTGTACAAGCATCTCTTCTCGGCTCCATCTTGGCCAACCTGCTTCTCATTCTTGGCATGGGATTTTTCCTAGGTGGGCTGCGATATCGAGAGCAAGTCCGTCTTGTCAAATACTCCCCATAAAATCGTGCAGCATCTAACTGTTCGTGTCCTGCTACAGATCTATAACAGCACCGTGACTCAAATGAGCGCTTGTCTTCTGAGTTTGAGCGTCATCAGCTTAGTCTTGCCTGTCAGTGAAGCGTCTAATCCAATGAATTTTTCTTTGCGTCTGTACTAACTGGGTTGTAAAGACTGCCTTTCATGCGTCCTTCAAAGATTCGGCCCGAGCTGATGAACAATCTCTCAAAATAAGCCGTGGAACTAGCGTCGTAAGTAACCTGCGTTCAATAACTTGAAATCACAAGCCTCGAATACTGACTTTACCGTTTGGTAGGTTCTCTTGCTGGTGTACATCATATACCTCATGTTCCAGCTCAAGTCCCACGCCTACATGTACGAATCTACACCGCAGCACATAGTGGATGCAGAATCGACACCAGGCCCAGCGGCAGCATGGTTGGATACTTCCAGCAGCTCCGATTCGGATTCTTCGTCTAGTTCGGACTCTGATTCCTCCAATCAGTCTCGTGATACTATTAGCCGTAAAATGAAGAAGGTCCTTCGTGGAGGCCGAAGACGAAAGTCGTCCTTCACCTCTATGGACACGAATGACGCCAAAGCTTTGCGGAACGGTTCTGCTGTATCAGAAACTGGGAATTCCAGCCCCAACGAGGAAGCCAGTCCCCAGACACCATCTTCATCGCGCAAGCAATACTTTCCTCGTATGCTTTCGAATGATGACGGCGATACAACCGATGAAGAACACCACAGTCGGTCTAAGAAACACCGAAAGCATCGACATTCGCGCAGGAAGCATAAGAAGAGCCGCCAAGCCCAAGAGAAAGGCAATCAAGAGCAAGCAGCCGGCAACGGAGACGGGAACCAGACTGGTGACACCTCCACTACTCGTCGGGTCGACTTTGCCATTCCCTCCACCAAGGTTAATTCCTCGACAGCCGCTGCTGTTAGCGGGAGTAGCGACGGACTTGCTACCCCTGGTGCACCTAAACGGCCATTGGCGGCAACCTTCAGGTCAATCTCCGCTGTTAAAACGCTTGCTCCTGCAGTCTTCATGCAAAAGCCAAATGCGCCTCTTGCAGTTCCCGCCACGCCCACAGGACCCGTGCCCCGAGTACGGTATGGCATACGCCGCACCAATTCTCTCCCTGACAGACTCGGTCATCAACAGCACATTCGCCCGGCAGGTGCATTGTACCCTGCTCATGTCCCGCTCATGTCTCTCAATACCGCTGCCACTGCCAGTGAAAATCCAAATGGCGGAGAGGAAGAGCATTTGACGCGAACAGCTGCCATCATCCTGCTTCTTGCAACTACCGGATTGGTTGCAGTGTGTGCCGAGTTTCTTGTTGACTCGATCAAAGAAGTTACGGAAAGCTCAGGCCTCGGCGAGATATTCATTGGTCTCATCATTCTCCCAATTGTTGGAAATGCGGCAGAACATGTGACAGCTGTGACGGTAGCGATGAAGAACAAGATGGACCTTGCCATTGGCGTTGCTGTGGGAAGCTCAATACAAATTGCGATATTCGTAACACCGCTGGTAGTCGTTTTGGGATGGATCATGGACAAGCAAATGACTTTGTATTTCACCCTGTTCGAGACAGTCTGCCTGTTCGTATCGGCATTCATCGTCAATTTCTTGGTCTTGGACGGGCGCAGTAACTATTTGGAAGGCGCACTTTTATGTGCCGTGTACATCATCATTGCCGTGGTTGCCTTCTTCTTCCCTGGTGACCAGGATGCCAACCACTGGGGACACTAAGCAGCAGATACGATTACTGGCTGGGTTAAAACAGTATTGCTATGAATGGACGATGGTTGGAATGGTGGATTGAGGGAGACAAAGGTAATGCGCACATTGAGTCTATAATCGGAGCAGGAGACAGATTGACACATGGTAAATACGAGAGCATACTGCATTGCAAGTCTTGTGGGTGTTTTTGAGCGGACTCCGCGTCCATCATGACAAATATATATGGGAATAAGGATGGAGACTTGCAAAGTGATTTGCATGTGCTGAACTAAGGAAAGCCGGAACCCTTTTCTTGAAGGGGCCATCCGTCTCGCCAATCTGAGAACGCAGAGTCGTGTTTCCCCGCCTCATCAGCCGTGTGAAGTGTGAAGTGATGATTGGTGACTGCTCCGCCACAGACTAGAGCATGATTGTCCATGAGTGAGTGGTTCATGTAGTGGCGCCAGAAGTGGAGAACGCCACAAGCAATTCTTGTGTGTACATGGAATGCCTGAAGAGCATGCCTGAGGGGACAGGCGCACACAGCCACACAAACTTCTTTTTGAAAAGAGCACATGCAGTAACTAGTTAAGAATATAATTAATACGGAACATAGTATGTACGGAGTATTCCGTATGCATGTCATTTCAGCACTTCTTCGTCCCTCCAAAAGTGACGTAAACGGCACCACCCTGCACCACAACTGCATCCTTGGACTTTGTCCCACGTCAACTGCGTCTCTGACAATTGCCCTGCCTCGTGTGTGGCGAATGCTGATGAGAACAGTTGATACCGAGATAACTGTAACCACAACTACAACCACAACCACAACTACAACCACAACCACAACCACAACCACAACATCAACATCAACTGTCAACATCAACTGTCAACAGCCGCCAGAGCTTTGCTCACAACGATGTGCTTCGGGAGTACATATGAGAAGAACAACGACCCGTCACCGAGGCCAGCCCAGGGTCAGAAGCATCAACGGCAGCATCAACAGCAGCAGCAGCAGCAGCAGCAGCAGCAGCAGGTGGCGGAAGAGGATAATCCGCATATCTCTGTAGCTACGGCTTCGACTCCTCCCTATCATCACCAGCCTACTTATGCCTATGCTTCCAATCGCCATCCGGCGCCTCATCAGCCAAATGAGCATATCCCTCCGTCCGAACCGCCCCCGGGCCAGCAGTCGTACGCTCCTCCTCAAGGACCACCTCCGTCCCATCAACAACAATACGCGCCTCCCACGGGACTTCCTCCTAGTCACCAAAGGCAATGCGCACCTCCGGAAGGGCCCCCTCCGCAGCATTTAGATTGGGCAAAGCCACCATCAGAGACACGGCCTTCGCCAAATAAAGCAGGTCACGACTGGGAAGCCGCCGTTCCTGATACTTCCTTATTCCCGCCCCCGCCAGCCATTTTCAGCGGTTATGACGCTTCGCCAGCAAATAATGCCACCGAGGCCGAGGCCCAAGCCGGAGAGGAGTGGTGTGCTCACTATCCTCTTATTCGGCCCATGGTGATCGATGCTCCGGCAAAGATGGCTCTCCAGGCAAGTAACATACGACTGATAGAACCCGTTGGCTTCAAAGGCAAGTTGGAATGGTTGGGCCCTGGGCATTGGCAGGGATCAACAGCGACAAAGTCACCCGATAGGTGTATCATCGGTTATCCGCCACTGTATCTCGTGAATGAGCATGACCCAGCCCGATATGGTACCCTTAAAACCATATACTATGAAGTCAAGATTCTTCCCAGAAGCTGCAACAATTCTCTCGCACTGGGTTTCATGGCACTGCCTTATCCCTCCTTTCGCCTTCCCGGTTGGCACCGTGGCAGCCTGGCTGTTCACGGCGACGATGGGCACAAATATATCAACGACCGCTGGGGTGGAAAGGATTTTACGCATGAGTTCAACAAAGGGGAGACGCTGGGCATTGGCATGACGCTCAAACCCAATGGTACACCTCGGCCAGATGCGTCCGTCTTTTTCACTCGAGACGGCGTGCAAGCGGGGGGCTGGGACTTGCATGAGGAGACAGATGCTAAACAAGACTTACCGGTAACGGGCTTGGAGGGCTTTCATGATGTGAGTTGCGCCATTGGAGTGTTTGATAGTGTTGAATTTGAGGTGATTTTTGATCCGGCGAAATGGAGGTATCGGCCGATGTAGGGAGAGGGAGAGGTGCTTGTCGTTTCAGCGTGCGACAAAGTCAATACAGCTAGCTACACAAGCTTAATGATGAATCATAATCATAAGCACACTGTGGCTGGCAATTATAGTCACAATATGTCACAACATGCCTACCAAAAAGTGTGATTTAAGCTGGTTTCTGGATGCGGCACGAAATATCAGGTTTTCCACATCCCGAGAAACAAACCCTGCGCCCCCACTTTAAATCCCACCCCACTTGCCGACGGTTGATGGGGCTGGTCCCAGATCACGTCAAAAGTCGCACGCGCCTGGCCCACAGCTTCACCATCTTCCCAGAATCCCAGCTCTCTTTGCGCAAACCGCTTCGCAATGGAGGTGGACAATGACAACGAGACACTGGAGAGGATTGCGGCTGGCGAAGCAGTAGAAGAGTACGTTATTGTTCACCCAATGCTTAAGGAGACATGGTTTACATTTTACTAATATTATGCTTTTTTCCCCCAGAGGCTCCTGGCGAAAATTGCGAGCCGATTTGATTTCCCGATTAGACAAGGTACGACGCTTCACCAACCACTCCCTGCGTTGCCGAGTTTCCCTCGCGAACCGACGATGAAAATTGCTGATACGGAAGCGCTGCAAAGATGGTGCATAATGAATTGCCTACCCCCAAACTACCGCCGTCAGCGCCGTCAGCGCCGTCCATAGAGAGCCGTTTGCTCTCGCCGCTGCCCTCATCGCCTCTCGAGCACCCTTCCTCCTCCCAGGAAGCCAACAAGGAGAACGCGCCCGCAGAGCCGGAACCGGAGAAACCTCGCGACCCCGCCCCAGGCGAACTGCCGAAACAGCTTGGCGACATGCTGGACGACATCAAGAAGCACCTCGAAACGTTCCAGAGCTCCCCGCCGCACACGATCCAGCGCCTCGCGGAACTGATTCTCCATCCGCGAGCGCACTACGCAGCTCTGGCCCCGTACCTGCACGCCGTGGACCGAGCCGTGCGCGTGACGTCCGGGACGAGCACGTACCCTCTGCCACCGGCCATCCCCGACATGTCAAGCATGGTGCTGAACGGGGAGGAACGAGACCCGGCCGCGAGCGTGACGTGGCGCAACCCGACCAGCTCGAGTCCGGGGCTCGGCACGGACGAAGCCCTCGGCGGCGCGCTGCTGACGCCGATCCCGTGGCTCACGAGAGCTGCTGGTCCGGAGGACAACAACGGGGAGACGGCGCCGACGACGTCCGCGGCCGGCGCGCAGATTCACAGCGAGGGCACGGAGACGATTGACGGGCCGAACGGCGTGGGCAGCATCGAGACAGTCTCTGTTAGTGTGAATGGCATTCCGTCCACGGGGCACACCAGGGGCGTTACGCAGGGAGAGCTGCTCCGCCAGGAACAGCGCGCTGGCGTGGTGCCCGTGAATCAACTGACGCGTGCGCAGGAGGCCGCTTTGGAAGACGGCGCGCATAGGGACGGGGACCAAGCGGAGGAGGAGGAGGAGGAGGAGCAAGTCCCTCATGCGCGCGGGCCAGAGGAGATTGGCGTGGGCGACACGGGGCCCCAGGGCGTCACGACAAGCTGCGTGGGCCAAGAGGGCGTGTCTGTGTCCGGCATCGATCTTGAGGCCGCGGTTGGGCGGCGCAGACTCGAGCACGCCGGGGACAAGCTGGATGCGAGCTCTGGCTCGGAAAGCACGGGGTCCAAGCGGGAGGCGCGGCAGGACTTGGAGGGCCAGGTCAAGAGGGTTAAGGAGGCGGATGAGGCGGATACGGAGGGAGACGAGGTGAATGGGGGCGGTGAGGCGGAATCTAGGTAGTTGGGCTGCTTGATTTTGATACCTTTTTTTTTTTTTTTTTTCTGAATAGCGTCAGGTTTTGTTATTTCACGTGATTTCGATGGGGGTAAGGTTTGACTGGTGCATGGGTCTGGTACCGCTTGACGAGGGACATGCGCGTGGTATCTATTGTGATGGAACCGTACAGTACAGCTTTTTTCGTAAAAGCTGACGAAGCTGCGAGGAAGGAGGAAGGAAGGCCACGGTAGTCAGGACCAACATGACGAGCTCAGATGCGAGCTCAAATGCTGAACGGACTAAGCCCTCACTATAACACTGAATACTTTGGAAGACCGGGTCCATTGGGTCTTATGGAGACGCACGCGGTAGAGTTGCGATAACGCAGAGATCAAAACACTCACATTCTAACTGCCATGACCGACACCAAACGAGTTACATTTGCGTTGTGGATGACGCTCTTTTAGAAAATCTTGGTGATGCTCTCCCGTACAATCACGCTATTCTGCCTCTCATCCCGCTTGACTCTGAAGAAGCTATCGCAGAAGTCGCTGCACCGCATGTACCGCAGGAAGTCCTCATCGTGGGTAATCACAATGAGCTGGAAATTGCTCTGGGCCTGGCGCGTCTTGATGATGGCGTGCAGGCTCTCGGCCAGACTCTTGATGTTGTCGCGGTCGAGGTTCGTCGTCGGCTCGTCGAGCGCAATGAGGCCGCAGTTGACGCCGAAGGATTCGGCGAGGGCGAGGCGGATGATGATGCTGGCGAGTACTTTCTGGCCGGCCGAGCAGCGGCCGCGCATGTCCATTTCCGTGTCCTGCTTGACCATGCAGAGGCGGTAGTTGTAGCTGCGCTTGCCCGAGTTGGACTCGTTGTCGGACCGGATGAGGATCGTGTCGATGTCGGTTCCTTGGTACGTGCTCTGCCAGAGCTCGCCGGCGATGCGGTTCACCTCGGCCATCTTCATCGAGTGAAACTGCATCACGGCCCGGTCCACCGCGGCGCCGCACTGCGCCAGGTCCTCGATGGCCGCTTTCGTGGTCTCGACGCGGATGTGAGACTCGCGGTACTTCTTCTTGGCGTCCTTGTAGTCCAGCTCCCACTCTTGCAGGAGCCGGCCGAGCTCCTCGTCCTTGGTCTTCATGGCTCCCATGACGGATCCGCGCTCGGCTAGGAGCCGGTTCGATTGGTTTTCCAGAACCCGCGCTTCGCTTTGAAGCCGTTCGTAGTCTTCGTGAGCGTTGCGGTCTTCTAGCTCTGCAATGTCTCTTCGCAGCACTTCTAGCTGGCGCAGATGTCTGCGGTAGTTGAGGTTATCGCTGATGTTCTTCTTTTTGCGGTCACCACTATCAATCTCTTGCTTCAACTTGTTCGTCCGCACGGTAAGCTCCGAAATCTCCTTGTCAGTGTTGGCAATGGACTTCTCCAGGGCGGCAATCGCACGTTCGTTGGACGCCAGATTGGACGGGCCTCCACGGTCAATGTAGTCTTGGAGTTCATTATCTAACATCTTGATCTCGCTGACCGAGTTGGCGATTGCATCTCGTTCATCCACAATCACCTGCTCTCTCGCACGTCCTTTGCGAAGAGTCTCGTCGCGAGCTGATCTGGCATCGGTGATGCTTGGCTCAATCTTCTCGAGCGCTTCGTCGGCACGATGGATGATTTCTCGCTGGTTGGCCATGTCTTCCTTCAGAGACTGAATTTGAGACTGAATACTGGCCTTCTTGTCTAGTTGCCCGACAGCATGGGCAATCTTGTTTCGCAGCTCGCTTCGCTCGAGCTCCAGCGTACTCAGCTGGTCTTTCATCCGCTGTCTGTCCATAGTGAGCTTGGAGACTCGGGACTTGAGACCCCTGAGCTTTTCCCCGGTGCTAGCTTGGAGCTCGTGTATCTCGTCTGCGCTTCGAGTGGTGCAACCCGACGTTTGCTGGGACATGACACGGTCCACCTGTGCCTCCGAATCCTTGATGTCTTTGCTTAGCTGAGACATGATCGAAACCGTTTTAGAAAGGTCGTCCAAGTCGCGAGCTCTCTCTTCTTCGCCTATGACCCTGGCCTCATGCTCCTCCAGCTGCCGTTCGAGAGCATCGAATTCTGCTTCGACAGCCTTTCTCTCATCATGAAGTGATGGCAATTCTGCGCTGAGCCTCTTGTATGTGTCGTAAGAGGATCGAACAGCTCGGAGGGCATTTAAGCCTACCATGGCTTCTGTCAGGTCTTTCTCCACGTCCACTTTGCCCTTGGGATCCAGATTTTTCTCAATCTTCTTGCTAAGACGTTCCAAGCTGGCACTCTGCCCATCATCGAAATGGCGCTCACATAAAAGGCACCGTTTCTTCGATTCAAGCATCCGCCGACACTTGGTGTAGTAGTCCACTAGCGCATCGAAGAGACTAAGCTCGTTGCGAAGATCCTCAACTTGCTGCTCCATAGCTTCGACTTCACCAGGGTAGTCTTCAATGTTTGCGCCATCTCTTACTTCCTGCAGTGCTTTGAGAACGTCTTTTTCGCACTTTCCAGCATCGCGGGTTCTTGTTTCTTGGGACTCCTTCAGGTTTCTGAGCCTGTACTCTACTTTTTGTTGCTTCTGTCTGGTTTGCTCGAGAACCTTGCGAGCTTCTTGCAGGGACTTATTTTGATGGCTGATGACACCCTGAAATTGGGTGTCCAAAGCGTCAATATCCCAATCGCCACCAATGGCAGCAGCCAGCTTTGGTTTCCATGTGTTCGTGAGAGTCTCGAGCTTCCTCTTCCTATCGATAATCTCCTTTTTTCTAAAGTCGAGCTGTGCTCTTTCTGATGCTTGACGAGTGCACTCTACAAGTTCTCTGCTCAGCTTCTCGGTCTCGTTTTCCAGTTGCCACAACTTGTCGTTCTCATCTGAAATTTGTTTGTCCCAATTTGCCTTTTCCAGCTCAGCTTGTAACCGTTCAAACCTGGAGCCAATGTCCTCAAGCTGTCCATCGAGGATAGCCTTGGCGCCTTCGTCGATGTCGATCAGACTGGCTTCGTTCTGTAGTACGCTGGTGCGATTTTCGATCGCCCCGATGCGCTGCTTGGCTGATACGCGGTCTTGGGTTCTGGCGGCCTTCTGCCCCTCCAACTCCGTGATCACGCCCGTTGCAGCATCGAGATGCGTCGCATTGTCCTTCTGCAAGCGCTCAAGATCCCTTTTTTTGTCGCCCAAGAGCTTCTGGACTCTCTCATTGAAGGATTTCACATGCTGATCCGTAAGTTCGCCATCGTAACCGCGAAATCCATGTGTGGCGGCAGCTTGCTGGATCATTTCGGCGCGGACCTGAAGCTGTCGCTCGTATTTGTCCTTATCAGATTGGTGCTTTCCTTGCTCCGACAGTTTGGTTGATAGATTCCTGCGTGCTTGGGCCAATTCTTGCTGTAATTCATTGTAATGGGCCTTGTTCTGTTCAGCTTCCTCGCGGTAGCGCTCCATACTCTGCTCATATTGCTCCAACGAATTCTCCAGTGAGACATCATCGCCTGGCAATTCATCAAAAGTCTGCTTCAGCTCGTTGACAGCATTCTGACGGTATTCAAGTTGCTCTCGCTTGTTACCAAGATTCTGGACTATTTGAAGATAGCTGTTCGCCTGCTCATGTTTTTGACGAATCTTGTTCTGGGTTTCATGCATCTCTGAGGAGAGAGACTCGCATTTCTCACGAGCGTCCTCAATCTCCGCCTGTAAGCCCGTCATCCGCTTCTCGGCTCTTTCGCCTCGATCCTTGTTGACCTTGTTATGTGCTTCATCGTTTTGTAATTTACCTAGCTGCTCCACATGTTTTTTGCGAAGGAGCTTTAGATTGTCAATAGCTTTTGTGTACTTGAGAGCCTCGAAGATCTCGTCAAAGCGCTTCTTCAACGCAGCTGGCTCACTGAGCGGCCAAAGAGATTCATCTTGGTGGCAAAAGATGACTGCATCAAGGATAGCAGGAGATACACCCAGTCGTTCTGGGATCATCTCATCCAACTGCGCTTGTCTGGTCGACGTCGTTGTCCGCTCACCATTGTTCACAACGACCAGAGAGCAGTCAAGTGTTTTCTGAGAACGAGTTGTCTTCTTGACTGTGAGTTGCAAGCTTCGTGTGGCAACATGTTGGCGATTATTGATGGAACAAAACTGCAACTTTACTTGTGCCATTACCTCTTTCTCTCCACAAAGCTAGCTGTTGTAAGCAGCCTATTCAAAGAGGACGAATTTATAAGATATGCAAAACTAAAGTACGGAAAATAGAGAAAGACAATTCCCACAACATACCTTTGGATCATGAATGAAAGCGCCGCCCTTGCTGTTGGGCGGCAGCTCTCCAGTCGTTGCATATTTGAGACACTCAATGATGGTTGTCTTCCCAGATCCATTATACCCGACAATTAGGGTCAGAGGGGTATTGAATTGAATAGCTTCCCTTACGGAGGGACTGAATGAACGGACTCCTGAGATGGAGAGCTTGTCGATTCTGGACATTATGTATAGGGTTACACATTGAAATCACGCCAACTGTATGGTTGACGACGGGTTGGTGGATAGTTTAACAATCTTGCAATGCAGTCGGTTGGCCAGCCTCGGTGTAGCACCTGGACGAGTCCGAGGAACGCGGGCCAGGCAGCTGGCCACGCGTTTGACCGCTGCGCTCCTTGATGCGTGCTCACGTGCGCGGTCTTGACTATGTCTAAATCGCCCCAGCCTTGGGATCTTTTGCCTGCGCCACATTCGGTCGCTTCATTGCTGCCACAGCCACAAGCCGAGATGAGAAATTCATTTCGCCCAGGTGGAGAAGGGACACACGATGAGCCCCTCCAAGTCCGCAGCATCCGTCTGTTAAATTCTGGCACCCATTACAAGAATTTTGTTTTGATGCGAGGAAATGCAAGACTTCATAGCGGCAAAGAAATATCTTGCAGAGTCTCCCTTGATACGAGGTCTGAGGTGGCGGGGCCCAATGTTCGAAAACGCGACAGAGCTGTCTAATGTCTCCAACAGCCTCAGCATTGCTGGTGCGGCTCGAGAGCGTCCAGTTGAGGAGCGTTGAGGAGCGTTGAGGAGCCAGGCCCAACGATCGACAAGAGGGTTCAATATTCTTTACTTTACTAATGGCTTGTTACCAAACAGGTTGGGCTCTTTCCCCACACAGCACTATCCACACAAAACTCATCAGAACATGAGACATTGACACTAAGACAACTCGGCTAAACCTAGTCCGTAAATGGTAGTCGTCTCAAGCTGTCTCGTGCTGAGGGGCTATTTCCCGGGTCTGCCCTATAACTAGGTAATTAATGATTGAAACAGGACAGGCGTCTTCTTTGGTCATGCCTTGGCGGAGTAATGGCCGAATGGACGAGCGGAGAGACCAGTTTTAGGTCAAGGGGGCCTGGCAAGCATGGCCATGGCCATGATCATGACAGGGAAGGATCCCGGATCCGGATCCCGGCACCCGAGCATTTGGGTTTGGAGCTCGCTGTGTTAAATACTAGGTAATAGAATAGTGGCCCTAGGTACGGCCAAGGGGCCAACCAAGGGAGGGAAGACGCACTGGCTTCTTCAAGAAGATTTTGTGGACTACCACCAGAGGACTGCCAGCGGACCATTCAGCCTGGCGCAGAGCAGAGTGGGCTACTGGCGCTCTGCTGCTTGGGGGCCAATGACTGTCCCATCTTCAGACATGGACTTCTTTGCTTTTCCCTGTTTTGCAGCATCGCGAATTTACCTGCAAATCGGTCGTTGCAGGCAAACCCGGCATCTCACATTTCGCCGTGCCTCTGCATGGAATTTTTCTCAATCCACCCGACATCGCTCTCCGCTGTCCATCCCAGGGGCACCAACTCACCTCATGTACGATGCCAAAAGGCGGATTTGCCAAGGTTTGAACAAGCTTGTGACTACAACTGTTGTGATAGAGTCTCCACTTCAAGTACCTACCTCGTAGGAGGTGCCTATCTTAGGTACCTACCTACCTAGACCCAACCTGGTAGTTCACGCAATCTTTAATCTGCAATACCACTGAGCAAAAGCAAGACTCTGCACCTGCCGCTTAATTGGGGGGACACCAGGGTATCGACGAGAACAAGACCGCGATGCTATATGCCGCAGGCATCTTAGGTACCTAGTAGGTACCTAGATACCTACCTAGGTAGGTACTTGGATGTGAATCCGGCTTTGGCGCTTGTGCCTTGTCGTACCGACGCCATCGCAGCGCCCAAGTAATAACTAGCGGAAAGTCTCACCATGACTATTTCACACTTGGCATGTTAGACCTACTATAAGAATGACAATAGAATGTTCCTAGGTACCTACCTAGGTATGTAGCAGCATCGACAGGCCTCCGGCGCAATGCAACAGAGGAGAGACCGGTTCAACTTCAATTTGTGCTCTTAGCTCAGACCCCTTGTCCAAGCTCTTGGGCACGTAGGCTGCCTGACCTAGGAAGAGACAGGCAGGACCGGGGTCGTCTCATGGCCGATGGTGTTGGTATTATAATCCGCTTTTCACCGGAGCAAAGCTCCCGGACTACTTCGATATTTGCGTGCAGCTCCGCAGGCAATCAAGTACCTAGCAGCCGTCGTGTCTGCCCTGAGTCGAGCTAGCGCCAACAACGACGTTGGGGAGCGACGTGGAGCACCACTTGAGTGCCTCCAATTCAATGCCCCATTCGGTGCCTCTACTGACAGCGCCTAGTGTCAGCGCCTAGTGTCCGGCGCCTATTCAACAGTCTGGTGTGGTCTGATCTGATCTGCTCTCGTCAACTGATGCTAACTCATGTCGGCCGCTGCTTGAGATTAGCTCTTGGTTGCTGTCTTACCCCGTCAAAATTCCTCTGTCACAGGCCTTGCTTTCATTCGTTTTTTTTCTTTGCGTCCTACAACCTTTGTTTTCTGTTCTTGTTCGCTCTCCTTTTCTTCTTTCCCTCTCATCTACCGTTCCGTCAAACATCAACTGTTTTTTTTTTTTTTTTTACTTCGACGGCCCCCTCCCGGTCGTTCCCCCGGGGGGCCCTACTGCGCGCAGCGACGGTATCAGCTATGAAGTTGCTTTGAGCCAAATCAGATTCTATCCGTTGCCAGACTCGACCGTAACAAACCCGAACGAGAACGAGCGCATCTTGTTGCTTTCTATTTACCAGGTCCTATTATTGCTCAAGGCCGAAACCTCGGCCCAAACGGTCAGTTTTGCGTGCGCCCTGGGACCACACCAAACTTTGTTAGCTCTGTCAGTAGCTGTTGCACGCCCGAGTCCAGGCGGCCGCCCGCTATGCCCCACGGTTCCACCGATGCAATAAGTCGAGCCTGGGCAATATACAAGCCATCGAGACCACTAAATCATCATGTCCCACAGGCCACCGCCGCCTCCGCAGCCCTCTGGGAACTTCTATGGCTTCGCACCTTTCAACCAGAATACCTTTTCCAATGCGCAGAACCCTCAGGTTAGCAGCCACACCTCATCTCATCATTCACCCTTCCATCTCTACCCTGTTCTGGTTGCTGTTTTTTTCGCCTCCATAAGCTTGGAACCTTTGGTGGGCTGACAGAAATCCCTGCTTCACCTTTGCTCTAGCTTCCAGGGAACGGGCAGGACAGCTTTGATCTTATGGCCTTTTTCGAAGATGGGGACGTACCAATGAATCTTGATGCAACTGGCTATTCCGTGGGGGATTCAGCCATGAACAACGTAAATGGCGACATTACCATGACCAACAGCCCCGACACCCAAGATCCGTCTTCGGCTGCCAGATCGCGGGATAATTCCATAGCCACCCCTGCTGACCATGTGCTCGGTGCCGGACCGTTGCCTCCTGGAGCCTTTGCACAGATGAGCTTGACGGGCATTGGAGGCGGCAACAACAACAACAACAGCACATTGACCGATTTCACGAAACGGCGGAATTGGCCTGCCAAGGTTGTCGAGGAACTCAAAGATTTTTTACATGTCCTTGACGCTAATGGGCGGATCAAATATGCATCCAACAGCGTTCTGAGCATAACGGGCTACTCATCTGAAGAAATCCAAGATGTTTTCCTGAAAGATCTCATTCACGCCGACGATCAGGGTGTCTTTGTTTCCGAACTCAACGAGTCAATAGCATCGGGCAACCCATTGCGACTCTTTTACAGGTTCAAGATCAAGGATGGCACATATATCATATTCGAGACGATCGGACATGCGCACATTGCCGCAGCACGATTCGCACCGAATCCTAGCAATCAGTCGCCATTCTGTCAGGCCGTATTCATGTTGTCACGGCCCTATCCGACGAAAAATTCCGGCTTGCTTGATTCATTCCTGGAGCACAAGATGGAGAACGAGAGGCTGCGACGCCGCATAGCAGAGCTTCGAAGGGAGGAGGAAGCGGAAACGGAAGAATCAAGCAGACAATGGATGCAAAGCCAAGAGGGCCGTTCGGAGTTTGCGTCATCAGAGACTACCGGAACATCGGCGAACACCCCATTCTTCTTCCGCAGCAACAGCTCGACGGGCGACATGCAAGACGGGTTAAATAACGCGCTGACAAGGGAGAACCTTGAAGGAGCTGTGGCCGGTCGACGGTCCGACTCGCTAGGCGACAAGATGGCACGTTATGAAGGCAACTCACACGCTGAGACAATAGAAATGTTGACGGGCTTGCGCTACCTGGAAGGCGAACGAAGTAGGGGTATAACCACCGGCGGCAGCAGTCCAACTTTAATCAAGGGCGATGCGGGCATTGCCATTCCTGTAGACCGAGATTCACGAACTGGCGAGAAGAAAAAGAAACTGAAGACTGCAGAGGAATACGTGTGCACAGATTGCGGTACGGCAGAATTCTTGTCACCCTCTTTCGAAATTGTTGGCCTCTGGCATCTGTTCTGGTTAACCTGGTCGAATCGTGATGAATCGTGATGTGCTAATTCATAGGGCAGGAACGCTCGATTCTCCTGAATGGCGAAAGGGACCTGGCGGGCCCAAGACTCTGTGCAATGCGTGTGGCCTGCGATGGGCCAAGAAGGAAAAGAAACGGAGCAGTGTTTCGCAGAAAGCTCCACTGGCGGACCAAGTTATGGGCTAGAACCGTCCATTACACTAACGACGAGGTGTATTGCTAAGCCAGCGTTCGAGACGCCACGAGTCTTGCACCGCCAGCTTCATGATCGGCGTCTTGCAAGAAATGAAAATCTTTGTACCAGACATGAATTGTACCAGCTATCTGAAAGGTGGGCACAGACAACAACTCGGCACCCAGGCAGTTCACCACATTCGGGCGATATGGGCAGATGGCTAGTGCGGAATTAACGGACGCCATCGTTGTCGTCCTCTGATGACGATTTGTTGGGGAGCTTGGGGTTATGATGTGATGTATATTTACTAAATTTCTTTTTTCTTTTTGGAAATACTTATATGAGGAATACGACGATTACCTTGAAGGGGGGGCAGTAAAATCCCGACACAGCATACGGAGTGATCTGGTTTGCCAGGGGAGCACTTTGTATTTACGGATTATGCATCGTATGGTGGGAAGCCGCCTCGGTAAAGGGACTTTCAGCGATGCCATCAGAAAGTAAGAAGAAAGCCATAAAAATTAAGAGTAAAATTTACATGACGATGACTGGCCCGACTGGTCTGTCAACGGGCACCAACAGCAAGCAATCCGCCTAGGGCACCTAATGTAGCTAGGTAGTCAGTGACACACTATGCTTGCTCGGCTGGACTGTGGAGCTGCCTGCGGTCCGTCATTGCTTCGGACCAGATGAGAACTTCCTGTTCGGCAAAGCAAAGCCGAGAGCCATCTTGGGACGATGGGCCGACGAATAGAACTGAGAGGGGTGGTGGGATGAAATGTCCTGAGTACCTGAATAGCTTGGGCCCTCGTGTGTTGAGACATAAAGATCTGGGCGTCCCTCTGAACCTTGGGTGTGCTGTCTGCCTCCATCAACCGCCTGCCTTTCGACCTGCTCCCATAACCAGCTCGATCGTCACTCTCGCCGCACACAAGTTCCGTAACACATCTACATACCATGGACCAGATTTTGAATATGGGTAAGGAAATGCTCCAGCAGCAGCTGTCCGGACAGGGTCATAATCAAGGTACGTTCGCCCTCACTAGCTACTTCCTACCTGCGGGGTACCTGAGTTATGAAGGTCCTTGGTAGGTAGCTCAAAGGTCAGCTCCTTCCACAGCCGCTCCATTTCTTGACGTCCTGTTTGAAGCTACCCCGCCGTGCCCGCCGCCTGGGTAGCAAGCACTGGCAATTCGCAGGCGTTGAACAAACGGAAGGAACTACCATGCTTGATGGATGAAAGTTGCCATCTTTTCAATGCATAAACTAACCTGTGGTCAAATTCCTCCTTCGAATTACAGGTCAATCAAATGGTATGTGGTGCCATTCTCGACAGATCAGGTCCCTGGAATTCTCACACGTTTGATTGAGCAGACCAGGGCAACTCGGGCGGCCTGCCAAACGAGGTGCTGAAGATGGCTCAGCAACATGCGTCCGGCGCGGCTGGTAGCTCGGGCAACAGCGACTTGTTCTCCAACATCATGAATGCTGTCGGGCGGAAACAGGACAAAATTCAGAATGAGGATATCGACGAAGAAGGTGCGTTCCTCTGTTGTTGTTTCACTCTTGGTTCGCCTGGACTTTGGGGCCGAAATGATAAGAGGAAAGATGTGCGTTGTGTGGTTTTATCACTTGCATGCTGATTCTTTCTGTGCCGCACCAGATGCCGTCAAGCAGCACCAGAAAGCGTATCAAAATGATGGCCACGGCGATTCCAGCTCGCTTGGCACAGCAGCCGCGATGCAGGCTCTGAAGAAGTTCACGCAGTCTAATCACAGTGCTAATTCTGCGTCTGGCCAGTCTGCGTTTTTGGGCATGGCTATGGCAGAGGCGAGCAAGGTGAGTGCCTCGTTTATAATCTGTTTTCGTAGTACAGACGCGTGTCTTCCAACCCCTGCTGTTCGTTTGGGGAAGATGACTCTGCTGACTTGTTATCGTTCCACTTATTATATTAGCTCTTTGATGTCAAGTCCGAGCAGGGCAAGGTCACGGATGGCGCTAGCAAGGAGAATGTCGTGCAGCATGCTGCTGAAATGGCCATGAAGATGTACTTCAAGAGCCAGGCTACTTCGCAAGGGGGTCTGGTCGGGATGGCTTCCAAGTTTCTGAATTAGAACATGCGCAGGATTCCAGTCCACATTACAAGCACTCACTAAGTGAAGCAGATATTCTTTCCCGAACTGAGAGACAAAAAAGGTTGAGGGAACATAGTTCCAGGCAAAGAACCCATCTATTCCGCGTCTTTGTGTTTCCAAGAGTCATGCTGCGTCGCGAGACTTGCAAAACGTTTGGTGTTAAGCATTCACTAAGGACTTGGTGCTTGAGTTCGTGCCCATGACAAGGCATTTGTGACAATTGGGCTGTGGCCAATATATCAAGGCCGCTCATTCAAATGGCATTAATTTAGGTTGGCAAACTAAGCAGGACATCGCGGCGGCCCAATGTCTCTTTGAATTTATCCACCGCGTGGAGTCGAGACCACCACGTGTGCCCCAGCTTCATGATACTGACTGATTTCGACCACAATTCCTCGCACTGCCACAAATACGCATGTCTAGGCCTCGCCTCCCACCAAAGCCATCACATCCAACCAGGCATCAGGTCGCCTCCGGCTCCCCTCGTACTTTGCATGCAGGTACTCCTCCACCTCTCCTGCAAACTGCAAAAGCTGCTCCTCGCTGCCCCATTCCCCCGTGGCCAACAGCCCAATGGGGACTTTGCCTTCTCCCTGTATAGGCGCAGCGTACCCGACGGGCACAGACACAGAAGGCGTGCCGGTCAGGTTGGCAAGGAAGATGTACATCATGTTTCTCAACGTGGTGTTTGCATCGTTCATGCCATGCGACTCGTCTCCGGGCGCCTTCGGCCAACCTGTCAGAGGCGTGGTCGGCGACATGATGACAAGACCGGGGTGCTTCTTGAAGAGGAAGGCCAGGTGGCGCATGAGGAGGGTGCGCATCGAGTTGAACTTGAGAAGGTCTGCTGCACCAGTCTGGGTGCCAATGGACATGAGCAGCCGGTTGGCAGGACCGACGAGAGAGAGCCAGTCTGCTGGCTTTGCGGTTCGACGACGAGCCGCTTCCGCCAGTTCGGTAATGCAGATGCCGCCGTGAGAGAGCTGCGCTTCGGCGAGATAAGGGAGGGATATATCGACAATTTCGTAGCCGCGCTCTTTCGCAAGGTAGTCAATGGCCTTGTTGCAGTGCTCCGCAACCTCGGGATCAGCCGCATTCCACCAGTCACGATAAACGCCCATGGTTTTCTTGGCGGACGGCTGAGGAGGCAGCGAGCGCCCAAAGACTCCTTGAACGCCATCTTCGGGGTCGGGCTGGGACATGACGCGGTAGGCAATGGTCAGGTCGGCGACATTGGCGGCAATCGGCCCCGTGATGCACATGGTGCTGCCCATGTAGCCGGTACGATGGTGAGAAGTCTTGAGGCCGTACAGACCGTTGAACGAGGCCGGAATGCGAATACTGCCCCCGGCATCCGTGGCAACTGCGATGGGTACAATTCCGGAACAGACGGCTGATGCAGGGCCTGAAGATGATCCGCCGGGGTAATAGTCATTGTTCAAGTGATTTGTAGGCGAGCCTTGGGCGACCTAGAAGAGACCGGTTCGTTAGCATGACAGAGGAGGGGAAGGGCTTTGTGTCGAGGCACGACAAACATTCAAACCGCATGTATCTGACCAGAAGACGTGTTAGAAAACAAATCTTTTGTGCACGACAGTCGGAATAGAGCAGACGTACCAGAACCAAGTTCGTGCATCCTGTTTTTGCCCAGAACTATTGCCCCTGCCTCTTGGAGCTTCTGTACACACCATGCCGACTTCTCCTGTCTCTTGAAGAAGGGCGACTCAGCATTGTACCTCATGCCGTTGTGGTTCCTGTAGCCCTTGGCGCTGACATCGTCTTTGACGCCAATTGGAACACCGTCCAGGATGCTCAATGGCTTTCCGGCAGCCCATCGAGCAGCAGACTCCCCAGCAGCCTCCAAGACCAGCTCGTCGTTTCCGTGATTGTCAGCCCAGGCATCCTCATACCTGGTCTTGTCGTCCTTTCCAGGCTTGGTGAGGGGGAGGAGAGCGGCTACCACGTCCAGGGGCGTTGCTCTGCCAGACTTGTACAGCTCATGGTAGTCATTTATGGAATAGTACTTGACCTTGGGGTCGACATGTTTGCCAGCCAGAAGCGAGGGCTCGAATTCTAGCATTGGACCAGTGTCGCCCAGGGGAGTAACGCATGGCTGTGCTAGCAACTGTCAGAACAATCGATTGCCCAGGGCAGCAGAGGGAAATTGGAAAAAAAAAAAAACCCTTTCACTAACATCAAATGTGTGCGGGACTCCATCAAGGACGGGCAGGTCCTTGATGCGCCCAAATCCAGCATTGCTCCAGAAGAATTTCTGCAGAAACCCAGACCGTGATACTCTTTTTTTTTTTTTTCCCCATCGGGGGCCCCCCGAAGCGGCACATGTCATCAGCTCATGCCCTCTGTTTTCGTAGTTTTCCACGTGTCCTCCCGCAAGAGAGCAGATGGGATTAGAACCCGAGACTTACAGAGCACCCGCAGCAACCAGCGCATAGCCACGCAGAACGGGATTACGCGCGGGAGGAGGCGCATAATTGGTCTCCGGGCCTTTGACGGGTTTAGGATAATTGGCAAATGCTGGTGTTGATCCCATGGCTGTTTTTTTTTTTCTTTTTTCTTTTTTCTTTTTCGGATCTTGCCTTGTTAGCAGGGCGTTCAGGGGCTGGCCGAATGGAAGTCGAAGCACCGTCCCGGCAGATAGATGAGCAAAAAGTCTGCGTACTGTCAATGGGCGTGCGTGAAGTTTATGGCTATCGCAGTCACAGTCAACGGGAAACGGGATGGGAGGTCTTGCCCATGCCGATGGGGAGACGGAGAATGACAGCTGATGGAGGGCCTCGGTTCGTCGAGCATAATGTAGGTAGGATTGCACCGAGTTACGGACAAGCTATGGACCATCGAGGCTTGCTTACTACCTACCTGTACCTACGCGCGCGAACCCGGGTGGTGACAGCTCCTTATGTGTGTCCAAGCCTGTGTTAAGGGTGCTTATAGTAATAAGGCTATAACTTGTGTGGCGACAAAGACAACTTTCTCTAGGGGGCTATTTCGGTGATTCGGAATTAGCCCATTAGGAGGCTTCACTCCACTCCTACTAGGGACCTATAACCCTGTCGCTATTGCACTACTGTTAGTGTCTTCTATAGTATAACACAATAACGGGTTTCAATGCCCTTAGCGTTACCGTCATTTCACTAACCTTATGCTCTATATAGCATAAATAAGTCTGCTTAATACTTGTCTACAGGTATATCACACTAACTCGAGCTAGTATTGTCACTATCCCTGTCACTAGCTGTCACAAGCTGTCACAAGCTGTCACTAGGATCCGGCGTGGCGCGCGTAGGTAGGTACCTAGGAGGCAGTTGACGAGCACAACCTAAGGATATAGAAGCCCAGGGAATTCTAGGTTTGGATATAATATTGTCGCTGAAGCTGAGCACACCAAAGCTGTTTGCCATCTTGCAGCACGAGTTCCCCAATATTTGGTTATAGTGTTGTACGTGCCCCGGTAGTTGTATATAGACGTTATAGATTTGGAGAGTAATCGGGCTTGTTTGCTGCAGGACGTGCTTGTCAATGCATGGAGTCATGTTGGTGGACGGCATACAAAGTCCAAGTACTCCTGCACGATGCGTTGGAGGTCGTTGCCAGGAGCCAGCAGCAGGAGTTACCGCTCCAATCGTACGCAATCGTACGCCGTTGTTGATCGCCAGAAATTGCGTTTGTCGGGCAGATGTACAATTTCTAGTACTTCGCATGGCATTTCTCTATATCGAAAGGATCTGGAGAAAAAGTGAGACTCCGAATGAAGAATTGAATTGAACTATCCCCGTGGGGACCGCAATACTTGCGGTGAAGCGTCAAATCGGATGGCTGGCAGCCCAGATTCTATTGGCGGCCTGTGTTTATGTATGTACCTAGGTGCCTAATGTATGTAGGACTGGCGCAGCTGGCGGAATCGGCCCCTGCCAGCCAAGCACAGGCACGAACGAAATCATGGGTTTGGCGTGTCAGCCCGGCGCTGGCGCGTGCAGTAAATCTGAAGTGGTGTCTCACACACCAGTAGAGAGAGGATTGCGCTTTCTTCGTCTTCGCGTTCTCTTTTTTTTTTTTTTTTTTTTTTTTTTTTTTCTCTTGACTAGACCCACCCATCCATGGCCGTCCATGTAACGTACCCGACTAGATCGGGGCATCATTTCCACCCACACCGCCATTACTAAAGGCGCGACGTCCCAACTAATTTATCGACCGCGCAGTACGGAATAGGTAGGTACATAACTAGTTCCTGCCCCAGATTGCTACGTGAAGCGCCGTCCTTTCGTCATGGGCAATAGCGCCTAATCGTGGCAGACTGGCTGACTCGCTGGTACGGAATATTCCTTGACCGATTAGGCAGGCGCAGTCCGTACCAGCCTTGCAAGGTTGAACTAGTCTGATGGAGGCAAGCAGGCTACACCGTGCCTGGCTGTTCATGCTAATAAAAGCAAAGCAATAATACGTCAGTGTTGCTGTGCTGTTCTCGGACCATCCTCCAGGCTGTGCACACCCGACTTCACCAGTCTCCTCACTGCCCCATTGTCTGGAACCAATGGCGCATCTCCTGGCTGCCCACCCACTGCCCCATATTAGGTACCTAGGTACCTACCCATATATGGTACTAGTAATAATTCCAACACCCTAAAACCTCAAACATCTCATCCCTACATACTTGATGCAGCCCCTACCATTCCCTAGTCTTTCAATCCTCGTCCTCAACCTCAGTCTTTCGTTAATAACATTTGCCTATTCTTCTCGTCTCTGTAAGGGACTGAACTTCGCCGCGTGCGCTCAGGAATCTCGTCACTGCCTTACGACGTCCCCCAACCATTTAGGTTTCGTCGGCTCTTGCACATCTTCGACACGCGATAAATTCGTCCACCTCAGACCCTCTCAGACCCTGATTGTCGACGCTACTGTAACAAAAGTTCATCGACGTGCCAGCGCGACTGTGGCTCTCGAGACCGACAACAGATTCTCGCAATCATCGACACATTCATCCGCTAGACTCCCGGCTGGAGTCTTTTCCGTTACCCACCGTGGCTCGACTGGAATCTCGCAAGTCCCTGCTGGGGGCTGACCCAGGCTTCTCTCAGGAGAGACACCAACATAACTCACATTTCAGCCAGTCATCCTCACGCCGCGGACAAAGCAGCGACTATGGGCAAGCCTATCCGCAGCCTGCGTATCCTTATCCTTCGCCCGAATACAACCAACCTACCTATACCCAGCCGACATATGCCGAAAACGCAAACTTGAACAACTTCAACCAAGGCTATGCAGGGCGCCAAGCAATGGCCTCCTCTGCTCCTGCCATGAGTATACGTCGTGACACTTGGCGTTTTCTCAAGACCAAATGGTCAGCAGCCTTCATGGGTGTTACTGCACTGCAGGCCATCGTCTGTCTGGCTTTCGAATCATACGTTTTCGCCAA
This sequence comes from Atkinsonella hypoxylon, assembly GCA_000729835.1. Taxonomy (NCBI): domain Eukaryota; kingdom Fungi; phylum Ascomycota; class Sordariomycetes; order Hypocreales; family Clavicipitaceae; genus Atkinsonella; species Atkinsonella hypoxylon. The sequence goes on along the minus strand of JFHB01000003.1, from coordinate 341,834 downwards.
GTTCCAGACCAGCCTTGGCACCCATGTGGATGTTCCCCATGTTCAATCTCAGTACAAGACGATTCCAACCTTCCTGACCCTGTTCATTTTTGGCTTCTTGTACGAACTGATTATTGTTTGGGATGCCCTGCGCATGAAGAACACCATTCAAGTCATTGGAGTTTGCATCGCCAACCTTGCTCTCTTGGTCTACACGGCCATTCAAATCGACCAAATCTCTGGTGCCATTGATATCTTGGTTAGGTACAACGCGCTAAAGCCTGGTGACACGTATGCGACAATTTGGTCACATGTCCAGGCGTTTCTCATTGCCATTCCGGCCATAATTGCCCTTGCGACCCTTCTCATGGTATTTATTTCATGGAAGCTCTATCAGGAATTTGCTTGGGACATCTTGAAGAATATCGGCGCAGACTATCGCATGAAGAAGCGTTTCCTCCACTATCAGGTATGCCTCATATTGTAATTTCTGTTCTCTAATCATCTTCTCATGGACATGTCAATTAACCCGAGCTCCCTAGATTTTTTTTGCACTCCTGAAGTTTGACTTCTTCTTCTTTCTGGGCTTCATCATCCAATTTGTTGTCGTGGTGGCTGACAAAAATGACCCCGAGTTCGCCTTAACCATCGCCACGATTCCAGTTACGATTGTCATCCTAGTGGCTGCCGCCTTTTTCACGCAACGAGAGCACAAGCCTGGCATGATTTGCATAATCATCCTGCTCCATGGTGGCTTGAGCTACTTCATCTTCAAGTTGGTGCGAATCTACCAACCGAGCCACTCATCGTCGTATTATGCTGTTCGCAAGTCTCTATCCGCCTTCGCCGTTATCACCATCTTGTTGATCATCCTCACCATTTTCAACGCATTCATCTGCATGCGCAACTTCAATAAAGGTCTCAAACCCCATCTCTTAGCTTTACGCAAAGCTGAGGAAAAGCCAGACGCCATGTCCATCAGTCTTCACGACGTCAAGCCACAGATGCCCAGTCGCATGACCATCGACTAAGCTGCACCGCTAAAGTCCTCAGACGAATGTTCCTGGCATGCACAAATGACCAAGGAAAAGAAATTAAAGCGACGGCACAAGGATCCTTATTCCGGAAACCCTTGGCAAGTCTGCTTACCGGTCTGTACAAAGATATGAACTTATGAAATTATACCAACATATTCCCCCTCCCCCCTGCCCTTGGTGTTTACTTGATCGTGAGGCCGGCTCCACGGTCATGGCAGCCAAGGGCAAATGCAAGCATGGTTTTTAACGGAGCGTCAGACGATGTGATGGCAAGGCGGGAACGAGATACTAGAGTATGGGTTACCCCAACAGTTCGATTGCTCTTGCGAGCACCCCCCCTGTTGGATAAGCTCTCCTTGTGTACACTGGTTCCTCTTTGCGAAATTCAAGTACAAAAGGATGACCTGTCGTGCGTCAAGGGGTGGCGGGTGCCTGTTCAGCACCACTACTGGTTCTGGGGAGCTGCTGCACCAAAGGATGCATGCCATGTGGTTACCATCAAAGGAAGGAAAGTTTAGGCATATTTAGCGGTTTTTTTTCTCTCTTTTAAAAGTCTGGTGGTGGATTGGATAAACTGGGGATTTGCAACAGGTAGGGCTGCGGCCTGAACGCACGAAATATTTTCCATGGTCTTTTACTTATCGCTACTTGATTCCATTATCACAGTTGAAAATATGCCTCAATTCAAGATATTTTTTCCTTGTCCTCAACCTTGTGGCATGCTAGGCCCATCGCGACAAATTGACTACGAAAATGAAATATTTGAATCTGCTGTAGTGCGAAAGGAATTCCAAGTCAGATGATTGGGAGGGAATGTACCAACGCCAGACACCATACATGATACGAGCGTGGCCGAGTAGCCAAGTGGACAATCAAGAAGAAAAAACCACCCAAATAGTAAACACAGTTTCTGTATGAAGCTACCGTTCCATCCGCTGGAGGTCACAAAGGGAAAAAAACAAAAAAAAAAAATAGTAAGACGCCATTCCACGTCCCAAGTCTGCTCGGCTGGAAACCCCCCCCCGTATAACAAAAAAAAAAAAAAAAGCCAAACCAATTCCTCGCTCAAAATGCTCTCATCGAGCCGTACTGATTAGGCTTACAGGGTGATGGTGATAGCATCCTGCACGTGGCCTTCTGTCGGACAGTAGGGACATTTATATCGCGAAGCCTTGGTGGCAATGTTGAGCAGACTGTCTCGGCAGAGGACGTGGCCGCAGGGCAGCATCATGGGCGGGTTCTGTTCTGTCGTCTGCTCTTTGCTGACGGGACAGACGAAGATGGAATGGTAGATCATGGACGGGGGCAAGGGGGTCTCGAAGGCGAGTTCGTTCTGGGTCGTCCACTCCGTCTTCTTCTCCTTCATGTACGTCGTGTACTTGATGAGGCGGGGGAGGGCGATGGAGCCGGCTGTGACGGCCATGTAGAGGGGTGACTCGGCGGATAGGCCGAGGAGGGAGCAGAATTCGCGGGTGAAGGATGCGGCGACGTCTTCGAAGGCGGAGTCGATTTCGAATATGTGGTGGTAGGGAGACTGCTCGAGGTTGGAGGCGTAGACCATGGCGCAGCAGAGCTGCTGGATTTCCTTGATGTGGCGGGCTTGGAAGCGCGCAAAGTGCTGTCGGGCGTAGGACAGGGCCCCCATTTTGCCGTTGTTCTCGTCATCCGGGAGGCCGTTGATGGAGGGGCCCTTGAAGAGCCACACGAATTGAAGCTTGCTGAGTTCGAATTCCAGGTTGCTGCCTTTGGCCTCGAGCTTGAGGTTGTTGCAACGGGCCCATCTTATGGCCGGGACGAGATTGCGCTGCTTGAGTTGGTCGAGGATGCGATACATCTCCGAGAATTTATCTTGCAAGTCTTCCGAGTGTAGTCCTTGCATGTCCTCATCGCCGCGGTCCGCTTGCTCTCCCCCTTCGTCCTCCTCGTCATCATCCCTGTTCATGTTGTCGTCGCCGTCCGGGTCGAGCCTGGAGATGGTCTGGTGGCTGGTTGACGAGGCTGCTTGCTTCTGCTCGCGATGTTCTTGCTCCTCACGGAGGAAGGTAGATGCTACGGAGAATTGCCCTTCCCGGAGGAGATGCATGGCGATTGCGCGATTGATCAGCGCGGGATGGTCGGCCATGGCAGCGGCCTCCATGGGTAGCTCTCGGTGGGGGAGGGCCTGAAATGAAAAAGATGGGGGTCGTGAGTAAGTTGTATCATGGTGTCGAAGCGCACAGCTGGGACAAGGGCCTTTGGAACGAAGGTTTCCCACCACTGGTGCAGTGAAGAGGGGATTCGGGGAGGTTTACTCACTCTATCTAGTGCCTTGCCAAAGTTCCTCTGGGCTTTTGTCACATTCTTCAGATCGTCCGTCATGGCTTCCAAGCGGGCCTTGACAGGATTCTGTAACGTTGTCATTGCCATGCTGATCTTATGGGCTTCACCATCTAGCATTCCGAAAAGTCAGCCAATGGTTGAAGGTCTTGTGCACCGTCAGTTTCGTGGTAATCGGGGCAGACGGGGCTTCGAAGAAGGGGAGGGACGAAAGCTCCCGTACCACCAGCTACTTGTTCCCGTGCGGCCACGAGCAAATCCAGGATCGAGTCGACATCCGTGATGGCCGCACTCAGGTTCGACTTTCGCATACGGGCGACCTCGGCCAGCAGTGGCCCGAAAGGCGATGCAGGCAGATCATCCTCCGTTCCAGCCATGGGGAACCGGGTGTCTGTAGAGCTCGAGGCAGGGGGCAGGGGACAAGCTAAGCGCGGCGGTTTCCCTTGCAGAAGGGGAACGGAAGGGTTTGGCGTAGCCTGATGCCAGGCTCGGTGTCGTCGTTGCACAGAGAATAGGCTGCTTCAGCTTCAGCTCGGTGGGTTGAGAATTGCTCCGCAGAGGATGGGGAGACGAGTGGTTATGTTCCCAGGTGGGATGGGTTGTGGTGGGTTGTGGTGGGTTGTGGTGGGTTGCGGTGGGTTGCGGTGGGCTGTGGTCATCAACAACATCAGTGACCTAGTTAGTTAGTGACCTCCGGGTTCGGGAGCGGATCGCTGGTGGTACTTATCGATAGAAGCCGGTTGACGGCGGCTTGGACGGAGATGATGAACTGCACCACCCTGCTGCGAGGGAAGCTGGGAGAGTTGTGGGACGAGAAGGCGTGGCAGTTTGGAAGGAGACTTCGGTGTTTTATCATCTACAAAGTGTTGTGATGATTAGCAAGTTGTGCGCCAGACGGTTTGTATGAATCATTCAGACCAAGGCAGCATCATTCCGGCGCACGCGACCACATCAGACAGACCCCTGGTACCCGACATCATGTCCCACAGACACGGTTCAAAAGAACTACGGATGCGCGCCTTGCGTAAATGATGTGATTGGAGTCTGTCCTGTGCGCCGAGAAATCACGCACTCGGCCAGTGCCAGCATACGTAGATGCGCATCTCAAATGTCAAGGCACCAACGAGGCGCCAACAAGGCACCAACAAGGCACCAACAAGGCACCAACAAGGCACCAACAAGGCACCAACAAGGCACCAACAAGGCACCAACAAGGCACCAACAAGGCACCAACAAGGCACCAACAAGGCACCAACAAGGCACTGAACTCGGGTCAATCAATGTCCATTATTAAACTGCTTTCGTGTCGACGAGGCCCACTTAATATTAATTAATTAATACCTGCCCGCCATGCCCACCGTGCCTGCCGTGCCTGCCGTGTCCGCTCTCTCGCTGTCTTACATACAAGTGTCGACCGGCATAACTTAATACGTACTCGTTCACTTCACTATTAGATTATACATAAGCTTTGCGTCACATGCCACACAACACCAAACCGTGCTAGTGTTGAGCTTCGTCCGCATGGAGGCAACGCCCAGGCGGCCTACCTCGGAGCTCTCAAGGCTGGATGACATCACCCGGAGGCTTCATGCAGCCCTTGCCCCTAGACGGAGGGCAGTACCCACGAGACAATGAACTCGCTTCTTCTCCCAGCTCGGGCGCACCCGTGCAAAACTCACAGGATGCAGTCATGGACAACCTCAATATCCAGAGCCCAGCTCGGACGCGAGACGGTTCGCCTCAGCGGTATCTGGTCTTGCCGGATCCTCTCACCTTCCGGTACTGTCTGCCAGCTATGTCGTTGCCGTTATACTATATGATGACATATTACTGACACGACAGTCCTTTGCAGATTCCTCCAAGATGATTCTTGCGTAACCGTTGTCGATCGACGTTCCGTATTAAGAGGGTACGAGCTCTACATAGTTGAGCAGTGGACTTGCTCGCGGCAGTCGCCCATTGTAGTTGTCACAACTCACACTGGAGATGAGAAGCATTCCATAGTAGTTGGGGTCATATCCATTCCTGAGAATCAAGCGCAATGGTCCGCGAGGCTTCGCCTGTATTTCAACACTGCCACCCAACACAATGCCCGGCCGAAACACACGCAACTCGGGGAGCTGATGATCACCAACTTGAGCAGTTTTCCATCTGCTCTCACTGTCATTCCCGTTCCCGATGGAGACGCGCGCAAACACAGACAGCTATTCATTGTCAATGAAGACCTCAAACGGCTCGGCTGCTCCGGTCGGTCCGGTCTAGCACTCACAGACCCCACTGAAGCGACTCTAGCCAAGTTTCACCAGCTGTATAAAACCAGCCAACGCATTCCCATTCATCAATCAATCGTCGAACTTATCAAGTTATGTCAGATTGCCTTGTACATGTTTGAGAAACTTGACTACCAGTACATTGATGGTCTGTTGTGTGATGTCACTGAGAAAGCAATAAGCAACTGGTGGGCAGAGGTTGGTGTTGAGCACTATAATTTCGAGCCGACGGACGGCATTTTGGGACCATCCACTGTATCTGCGCTGCTGGGTATGTTGATGGGAGCAAGAAATCGGTTGCACTGGTTTGGTGCTCCCGTGTCCAAGGATGTCTTTGAGATCGAGGCCACGAAGCGCGGTGTGGCCTACTTCCAGAAACAACAAAAGTTGGAAAAGACGAGACGTCTTGACCGACAGACTCTATTTCGACTGCACACTGCCACGGCCAAGGGAGCGGCGGGGGAAGGATGGGGCGTGCAAAAAGCTGTTAAATCTACAGTGACGGAAATCGGTGGCAAGAGGGGAGAGATTGTCATGGATTTGGTTTCTGGCAGGGACAAGGGCGGTCTTGCTGATATAGAGACCCTAGACATTGACAGATTCATCAGTCTGGCTTACGGTGATCGCCCAAGATGGCTGTGGCACGGCAAATCTCGCAGAACCGGAAATGATGAGTTTGGTGGCGTTCAGGATCTGGGAAATGGATTTCTTGGTCGAAATGAAGCGTCAAACTTTTCTGCAAGACGCACACACACCCCACTGTTGGACGAGGAGCCGGATACGCGAGGACGAGAGGACGCACCTGCTGGACCATATTCTGAGGGTACCGCCGGATCGGTCAACAACATTGTGGACGCCTCCGGCGAACGAGACGCCCTTCGCAGGGGAGTTTTCAAAAGCGTTACAGACAAAATGAGCGATGCTCGCTCTGGTCTTGGTCGCATCAAGGACGCAGTAGGCGGTAATCGTCGAGGGCAAATGAGCAAGCTTTCAATATCCGCCAAAGAAGAGATTTCTGATGTCGATGATAGTAGTGGCGCTATTTCATCTGCTGCATACAACGCGGCTACGGGGTCGAGTCCTGCTGTGGTCGGTCGCGCTTTTACATGGAAGAACAAACCAGAGGAGTATCTTGCCGCAATAAAACGCGGCGAAGATGTGCTTCCTGGCCGACATGACGAGGCGCAACATGACCCCAAGCCTGATGAGAAATCTGGGGATGAGCTACTGGGTACCCCTGAAACTAAGAGCAACAGCCTGAGTCGCATTGGTTCTGAAATTCGCAAAGTCATCAGTCACAAGGGATCATCTTGTGGGCCGTCTGTTCCTGAAGATGCTGATCTACGTGGCCCATTACTCGAGGAGGAACAAATGTTGGGGCGCAACGCTATTATCATTGCGAGACGACACAGCTGCGGAACGGCCGACGTTGGTCTTGTACAAGTTACAAACGAGAGTCGTTGGCCACGCCGAATGTCCTTTGGAGATGCGGAAGAGGCCATCCTCACTTGGGAAGAAGTCATTAATATCACGGGAACAGCAGAATATGCCGCGTGCATGGAGGCCCACGCAGGGGCAGCAAGCCACCTGGACCATCAGATTGAAGAAATTGTCAACACTATTGGACCGTGGGCCGAAGACAAAGTCAAGGCTGTAGAAGCCCTGAATACTCGGTACGATCGGGACAAAGTCGAGTTGCATGACCTATATCATCAACTCAACGAAGCTTATCAACGAGTCAGGTACAACTCGGACGAGCTTCTCAGCGAGCAACGCGAGAATCTGACGGAGAGCGTCAATGACATCGAAGTCCTCGTTGCCCGGCTAGATTACGAGATCAACGGCCTGGTCCAAAAAGTTCACGACCTTGAAGATGGCATTCAGGGTTTTGAGAGGCAGGTGGATGATGTGGAGAGTAGAGCGGCAGAGCTAAAGGTGGCCTTGGAAACGGAGAGCTGGGCACATTGGCTGGTTCGGACGTTGACCGGTGTAGGAACGGGACCCAACATTACACGCGAGACGTGATGTTTCCCTGAAGTTGGCTGTCCTTCCTACCATAGTATTCCTATTTGTCTAGCGTTGCATTTCCGGCATTATCAAATGGCCTGAGCGTCGCCAGACCTCGGGCCTTTCCTCTTTCCTTCATATTTTCCGTTATATCTCGAAGCATATCGGGCAAGGCGGCGTTGGTTTCTTCATTCTCACCACAAGCTAAGATACCAGATAGTTCATACCAATTCATTAGAAAGGAGTGGCAGAGAAATTCATCTTAAATCCAGATAGTATATTCATACAAAAGGGGCTGCGTCGACCAAAAAAAAAAAAAAAAGCTCACGAGAAATGCCGCTCCTAATCTATAACAACCCATCGCCAGGGGGTCCTCCGCCCAAAGCCTGCCCCTGCTGCTGCATAATCTCACTGACTTTCATCGACGTATCGAGGAACTTGGCGGTGCACCGATCCAAGCACACCGATTCGCCCTTGTTGAGCTCGCCCTCGCGATAGTCCGTAGGGATACACTTCTTCTGGCACGTCTTCTGCAGCCTAGGGAAGACGCCTTAGCTCTTTTTACCTCCCGTGGCGAAAAGGGTCATTGGGGAGGGAGGAAAACTCACCGGTTGTAAGTGTCGGCCATCATGCGCATTTCGCCTTCTACTGCGGCGATTTTCTGCTCAGAGGTGGGCTGGGGACGTCCGAGGCCGAGGAAGGACATGGCTGCGGGCTGCGTTACGTGGGTTGTGGTGGGCGATCTCGATGGTGATGGGATTGATTCAAGGAGGTTTGACGTGGTTGAGATTTCACTTTGTAGTGCTTACGTTATGGGTCTTATCGATAGTGCTCATGCATACTACCCTGGAAGGTGGTTTGAAACAGGTTGGATTATATTTGTCTCGTGGTTCTTCTTAGAGCTGATGTGGTGTCTATGTTTGTTGCGGAAACAGAACTTATCGGTTAGGAGGTTGGAGAGTTGTTTTAGAGCAGGGCCGGTACTGCTTTGGGTGTAGAGCAGCTTAAGGTGCGCTGGTGGAACCTCGATCATTCATCCATGTCCTATGGGTACGGGAAGTGGAAGCGGTAAAATAGTTGAACGACATGAACACACTAAAAACGCATCGCTCTACACCAAATGATCAACGATCAAATGTCACGTTCTTGGTCCTCGTCCACTCCTCCAGTCCCAATGTGGCATTGAACCGACCATAACCGCTGGATTTAACACCGCCGTGTGGCAGGGCGCTCTCATCGTGCACCGACATGCTGTTGACGTGAACTGCACCGGTCTCTATCTCCTCTGCGAAACGCAAACCTCTTCGTAAATCCTGCGTGAAAACGGCAGATGACAGACCGTATTCGGTATCGTTGGCAATGCGAATGGCCTCCTCCTCTGACTCAATGTAAATGAGAGAGACGGTCGGTCCAAACGATTCGGTGTGGTAGATATCCATATCGCTCGTGACATTATCTACGACAATGGGACGCAATCTCGTCTCGCTGCTTTCCTGTGCATCGACGTCTCCATGTAAAATGGTAGCACCACGCTCTGTGGCATTGGCGATGAGCTGCTTGTTCAAACGAGCGGCGACACTGTCGATAAGAACTGGAGCTTCGCCGCTGGAAGGGAAGATGTTGGCGACTGCGGCGGCAAACTTCTGTTTGAAACTATCTTTGACGGCCTTGTGAACGAGGATCCTCTCCGTAGACATGCAAACCTGGCCGCTGTGGATGAAGGAGCCTAGAGCGCAATGTTGAGCGGCAAGATCCAGGTTGGCGTCTTCCCAGACGATAGCAGGGGCCTTTCCGCCGAGCTCTAGCACAAGAGGCTTGAGGTGCTGTCCTGCCTGCTTGGCAATGATTCGTCCGACATTGGTGCTGCCTGTGAAGTTGATCTTCCTGATATGGGGGTTGGCGATGAGCGACGAGGTTACAGCAGCGGCGTCGGATGGCTCGTGTACAAGCATGTTCAGGACACCCTTGGGGAGTCCAGCCTCGTGAAAGACATCCACGAGTGCCGAAAATGTCTTAGGAGAGGCTTCGGATGCCTTCAATACAACTGTGTTTCCAGCAGCAATGGGGAACGCAACCGCTCTGGTACCGAGGTTGTACGGCGCATTCCTGTCAAACTTGTCAGAAGAAGATGCAGAAAGCACGTTTGGTACAGAAGAACGGTCCTTTCATACCATGGGGCGATCGATAGAACTACACCAAATGGCTCTCGCAGTACAATAGCAGCCCTGCTAGGATCCGAGGTGGCAGGGAATGAGCCTGACAGGGTTGCAACACGACCAGCAACATCTTTCAAAAATCTAATGGCCTTGTTGATGTCGAACTCAGCCCAGTCCCAAGTAGCTCCGGTTTCATCCATAATGTAATTGCTCAACTCCCCACGGCGATTGGACATAATATCGGCCGCTTTGAGCAGGATATCCTGGCGTTCCTCGGGCGTGGCTTTGCGCCATGTCTTGAAAGCAGCAGCAGCAGCATCGACAGCCTTGTTTGCATCAGCTACGGATGCACCAGCGCACTTGTAGACAGTCTGCCCAGTGACCGGAGATTTGATGTCGAAGGTCTTGTCTGCAGCATGATGCTTGCCATCAATGACGAGCGGCACTGTAGTGGCTGCAGTCATCTTGCTTGTCTTGTCAGGATATTGTCGAATCTTTGATACTGAGGATCCCCGGGCACGCAGCTAATCTCAGCTTCAGCGTAGCTCAAGTGGTTTGGGGTAGCCAAGATGCTGAAGTGACAAAGAGGATGAGACGTGGCATGATGAAGAGAATTTATGGCTAAATCCAGTTCTTCATGTAACGGACACGCTAATTGTACTTACTGGCATGTCCGCTTCTCCAGTATTTCTTTATGCAGAAGCAACCTGTTAGGACTAAGGCGTTCTTGGCAATTGGAAGGTCTAGATGCAGGAGACGGTTGTACACCCCGCTTATGCCAAGCATTCGGTTCGAAGCCTAGATTCGAGCATCTAGATTTGCACAAGCAGATAAAGATCAAGAACGCCGCGAACTGATCGCGAAGATGTGTATAGCTTTCGAAGCCTACCTCGCCGCTTTGAAACCGATTTAAGCAATATAACTAATGGCACCAATGCACGGGTCTTCAGACCCTGCGGATGTTATGCTTCCTACTTAATCAAATGATGCGCTTGATGACAGACAATTACCGAATCCCAGCCACACCTCGCGTAACAGGTTCCGGAACGCTATGTGTCATGCCCTTTAGCCAGAAAGACATCAACATCTAGGAAGGGTTGCACTACATGCGTAGTGTTGATGCGTTTCGTCTCTTCAGTAGTTGGTTAGTATAGGACGATGAGCAACAGCGATAGCGATGCACGTACCGAGTTGAGGTTGGTGAGCAGGCAAAGAATACTGAACATCTGCCTTGACCTTTGAAGACTCTACATATGTCGATGCTGCCAGGGCTGGTTTGAGACATCGCTTCTGTGGCCTGCGAGGCAACTGTTTGGGTTCAGTCATTCTGGATAGTGTTGCTGAGAAGTAGAATAGCGTCGATTTGAATATGTGCCGGTTCAAAATGCGGAAAGCTGCTAGTTCTGACAATGTACGTTTGAGTCAGGCTGAGAACTGTTGTGCTGTGGCACACAATACAGGCCAATTAATACGGAGTAGTAAATCAATAGGTTCTATTCCCAGCGTGGGGGGATCGACGTGAATCCCCGCAGGAAGCTTCGTCGAATCGTACGATTGGCATGGAGTGGAGAGTGGAGAGTGGAGAGTGGAGAGTGGAGAGTGGGGAGCGCACACCAGTTTGCTGACTGAGTCATACTGAACACTGTCCATCGGGACGAGGCTACGGAGTAATTACAGGCATTAAAAAGGTGTGTATCCGTAACACAGAAATATTAGGGCACGGCAGGCGGTGTGGAGTGGAGCAAATGATACCAGCTTCCAGAGGGCGCCAATGGACTTTCGTTGTGGCAATGTACGGAATACGAAGAACGGAGTAGCTTACTTACTGTAGGTCGTACTTACCTGGGCGCGTCCGTACACGGAGCTTATCACCCCGCGCCTGCCGTCTTCCCGCTTATCAGTTGACAGAGCCTTGTTGGGGTGACTAGGTATGTTAGTTACGGAGTATACAAAGAGGGGAACAGAACGGACCCATTGGGTGTCGGCCACAATACCACCAGCTGCTCACCAACCCACCAGCCCGCCAGCCAGTCAGACGTGCCGCATTAACTATGCATTGTTCAAGCACAAACGGGAGCAGCAGAAGGCAGCAGCGTGTGCAGAGCGTGGCAGAACGTGGCACCTGGAACAACAAGAACGTGGAGCACTCGGAAGCAACACTGACGGCTGGCGAACAGCTGGAGAAGCGGAGAGCAGTGGGCAAGGCGCGCAGGCAGCCAGACCGCGCCGTCCGAGTATGGAGACGGAGGCTGGAAAGGCTGGATCGGCGTCAAGCTGGAAAAAGCCGCACACCGTGGTGGACCACGTGGGGTGTATGGTGAGCGGTGCTCCATACAATACAATACTATTTCAATCTCTTGCGCGGCCTTCTCTTTTTAATGGTGAGATCTAATAGTGAGATTGAGATCTAAGTGCCCCGACTTCCTACCTACCCTAGGTACCTAGTACCTAGTACCTAGTACCTAGGTGAAGGAGATAAACATAAACCCCGACAAAGGTCACCAGTACTCCATGCTGCACATAGTTCAACAGCCTCACTCCGGACGGCACTCAGCTTTCGGCCTTGAGCCGCCACCACCACGCGGACCACTGTTCATTGTCCTTCTTAGTCAATCATCAAATTCCCCTCTCCATTTTTGTCTTTGGCTTGCCGCCACCTAAAAGGTTTGGCGGCTCAAGTCCGGTGACAGGAGCCCACTAGCGCAACTTCCCCAAGAAGAAAGCATGGCGTAGATTCTCGAGCCAACCACGTGAGCCTTCGAGGGGCTCTCAAGGAAAACGTGCCAACCAGAGGCCCAGTCGACCGCCCATCGCGCATGGCGACCCCACATCATCTTTTTTTTTTTTGCTGCCCCGCTCCCCGCTGCAACGGCCGATGGCTGCAACGAAACACTCGTAATGAATGGTCTCGCTCAAAATTCTGGTGGGCCAGTTCTCCTCCACCGCGGTCAATTCCAGCCAGCACTTTTTTGCTCCATACGCTACCATACCATCTTCACCTCTTACCTCCGTGGTCGGCGCTCGGAGCTATTGCTGTTTGTTGATTTCTGCTTGCTGTAGCTCAACCGCCCAACCGGCACGACCAATTCCTCCATTGCTTTGCAGATAATATTGACGTCTCGCCTTCATCACGGCCTGCTTTTGATATCGTCCCGAGTGCGCAACGCAAGATCGAACCCGTGCAACTACCCCGCTGAGCGCGCAACGACTCTGGGGACCCGGCTCCCTTTTGCCGCTTTCCGCCCTATTTGTGTAGTTGTCCCTGAGACTGCGGCGGCCTTGACCAAGCTGTCGCTCTTTGCAGGTGCATGGACGGTTCTCCAATAGTCGCCCACGGAGCGGCGTCTCTCAGCCCAACGAGCCCTGCCGGCTCTCGTCATGGAAACGGTGCTCCCAAGCGGAAGAGAAGCGGACCAGTCACTCAGGAGAGCAGCCCTGGAAGTGCTTTAGACGATGATCATGGCGACCATTGCGATCATGATAAGAAGCGCCAGCCCGGCGTCAAAAGAGCCTGCAATGAGTGTAGGCAACAAAAGGTGAGTTGTTGCCCCATTCTTACCTCGGGAGCACGTTCTGTTCCCTCGACTGCAATATGACCGCTTTTTCCATGGCTCGAGAATGCCATAGTTCCTTTCTGGGAGTCAATTCCGCTGATTGCACAATGAAAAATGTTCAATAGCTGCGGTGTGACGTTGTGCAAGACCCTTTCCAAAGTTGCTCTCGATGTAATCGTCTGAAACTTGAATGCAAGATCGAATCCAACTTCAAGCGCGTGGGAAAGCGTTCAAAACATGCTGAAATGGAGAAAGAAATTGAGCGTTTGCGGCGCAACATAGCTCGAGCCAAGACGCAAGGATTCGCGCTAGACGAAGACGAAGACGTAAACTCTCCCGTGGCACCAAGCACGACAACCTACACGCACACTCGCAATCCTTCCCTCATGGGCTCTGATGAAGCTGTGTCTTCTCTGCTTCATCTTAAACGAGGCGGCGCATATGCCGTGCCGCATTATTCGTATGAGTTGGAAAACGTTCGATTGACAGACGATAATGTAACTCATCTGTTCAACGAGTTCTTCGCATATTATCACCCGTTTTTGCCGTTTCTCAACCCTCAACAACCTCCCGATCAGTACAATCAGCAACACCCGCTGTTATTCTGGTCCATCATTGCCGTCGCAGCACGTCGCTTCAGCCCCTTGGACTGTCCAAGCCTTCTTACCAACTTATCAGGGCCCATGACACGATTTCTGTGGACGACGATAGGCGAGGTACCTAGCAACTACCACGTCGTGAAAGCCATGTGTCTGCTCTGCACCTGGCCTCTGCCTACTAGCACAACCACCTCTGACCCTACGCACATACTCTGCGGTGTCATGATGAAGACAGCAACTGGCATTGGGCTTCACCGGCCGAACCATATTAGGGACTTTTCTCGAGTGTCTGTTGAGTTGAATAAGGAACAGCTGGCCGACCGCGTTACCACATGGGCTGTTTGCAATATTGTGGCACAAAATGTTGGAACAGGTTATGGCCAGCCCGCATCAACTTTGTACGACTGGACCTTGGCACTGCGGCCAGGTGACGACCCGGCGCTTCACCTTTCCACCGACCTCGAGGCGCGGCTTCAAATAGAACGTTTTTGCGACAAGGTGTCCAAGGAGATGTACAGCAACGCCAGTGACCCTAGAGGAGTAGCAGGAGACGAGCATCGTGCGATGCTCATGCGCGTGTATCGACGAGATTATGGTGAATTACAAGCCTCCGTTATGTCTCAGCAGCTGGGACCAATTGTGAACCTGCACCTGAGGGCCGCAGCGCTGCATATGAGACTGGCTGGCTTCTTTGACTCTAGCAAGACGCCTGGTTACATGGACGACCTAATGGGTCTATGGAGAGCAGCAAGCAGCTTTCTGGATGAGTTGCTCGAGTTCGACAAAGTGACGTCTCCTCGAGATAGCATACGAGGCACGATTCTACTCTACGCGACGAATTACTTGCAACAGATGCTTGTGGCTGCCGGCTTTACTCTGTTGAAGCTGATGAGGTCCTTCTTTTGCAAGACAATTGACTTCGACCGCGGACGTACCCTGTTTCACCATTCTGTCAAAGCTATTCGCGCGACCAGTGTTGTCCACAACGATTTGCAGTGGAGGTTGGCCGAACTGATGGTGCAAATGTGGAATGGCGCTCGACTTGACAGCCGAAACAATGCATACGATCCAGACGATGACACGGCTGTGCAGATGGATGACAGCCTGCAGCTCAAGGTTCGATGTCGCCACAGCATGAGCCTGGTATTCGATTCTGTCTGGCGATGGAGGGAAGAATACCAATCTGCAGGGAGAGGCGGCCTTGAAAGTGAGTCTATGCCAACTATACCCATTTGTACTATTGTTCACTAAAATTCACGTCTTGACCCTCAAGATACCAAACATCCAACCAATCCGGACTCGGCGAACGAGTCGTCGGCATCGTCGACTCATCTCGACAGCACCCTCATGTCCGCTCATCCCCTGCCCACATCCAGTATGCTCAATACGAACGGTGCATTGACATCAAGCACCACAGCTGGCTTGCCAGCACCCACAGCGGGACCCAATCCTTTGATCGGAGGCTTGCCATACGGAGGCGAGACGAGCTATGATTTTTTTGATCCCCAACACTGGATGCTTGACGGATTGGTGGATTTCAGTTACGCAGGTGCATTTGTGCCGCCGCTCGAGGGTGCATGAAAGTTGTCCGACACTCCATGGACTAGCTTTTGCCTCAAGGCTTTGTGACTTACTATGTTTTCCATTCTCTGCATCCTGCTCTGTCATGGCCGATCGGTTCTACCGGCGGTTATTGCCCTACGTTGTCGCCAAGTTACATACCCATGAACGATTGGAGGCACCGTGTGACCTGTCTTTGAGAGACAGATTTCTCCAAAATGGTGTACGGCTTCAACCTTGCCGCGTGTTGACCATCAGCACCCACTGCGACTATTCATGTATTTGTGCCGCCAATATCCCTTACCTATAATCCAGCATCTTCCCCTCCTTGGACATGTCAGTCACACGTGCTCATAATATAATCGACGCGTGAGATTGTGACACTTTTGACGCTTCTTTCTTCTTCTTTTCTTCTTTTCTGGCGCTGATTCATCGTGTCACGCAGCAGCAATCTTCACATCTAACCCTTGGTCTAGTAAGTAGGAAGCAACAGCGAATTTGGAAATTCGAGAACAGCATTCTTCGCGTTTAGATAGCGAGAAGGAAATTCCCATTTTGCTGCTGAAACCACTTCACCAGATTAGTCGTCACGCGCTTATGCTGTATGCTTTGCTTATTCAAAATAGCTTGCGTCTTCTTTTATTCTCCCAAGGGAGACTATACCACAATGTGTGTACGTACTACGGAATGTGTCATGTGTTTCACAAAAGGAGGTTTGTATTTCATTACAAGGAATTCTTTATTTAATATTGGTTATGATAGGGAAGGATAATGAATACAGTTTGTTGAATACTACACCTTCTTGTCTGGGTTGGCACGCGTTGTATGAGAGACTACTCGAAGGCACTTACTTGTCTTGTCCGTAGTCTTTACAAACCACTTACCCCTGGGTGTTGTAAGGCAAAACTAGACCTTCAAGCTCTTCTTCTTTAGTAGGAGTCCAACGTTGCTGCGCCACCAGACTTACAGGCCTCATGTAGTTCGGCTTGATCTAACATGAGCGTAGAAGACCTCAAATTGCTGGCATGAGCTTAAATTTAGGTCTGTATGTGTATTTGTGGATCATTGCGATTCTGCCCTCTTGATGTCGAGGACTGTCGATATCTTTCAGCTGCTGAATTAAGCTTGGAGAAAGTGAAGTTGGCTGCGTCAGTACAACATTCAACATAATCGTGCAGCAGGTAGAACATGTCGCGGCAGGCGGTTTCTGAATGACTTTCAGAGGGCCCTCGAGGGAAGTGTCGATGATGCTATTCATATCATCATCAACACCAGCAACAGCAACAGCGACAGCGACAGCAACAGCGACAGCAACAGCAACAGCAACAGCAACAGCAACAGCAACATTGACGTTCAAAACGGCTTGTAGTAGACATATGCTTAGTATGCCACTAATTAACACTCTTTCCCTTAGCATATTACCATTCTGCCACTTGAGATGCGCCCTGCCTGGACCTGAGCGTAGCGGGAACCCCGGTCATGACACAAAATCTCGGCTTTTCATCCCCCTCCTTCTTTGGCTCGCGGCTTTGCTTACGCCAATGCCAAAAGGCCTACGTTGGCATCGGACCCAGCCTCGTATTCTCCTTTGTCCTCCTGATTCTTCTGCCGTGAGGCTTTCAGAAAAGTGTGCTAGTTACTGCGGTGTCCGCCCCAAGGTGAAACGAAATGTCTGAATCAGGAGGATGCAATCACTCTCGTCTGGATTCAAACAAACACAGGATCCAAGCTATGACGGAAGTTCCATATCCATCGTTATAACTGCCTAGATAGGAAGAACCTAATATCCCACACAAATGTTAAGCTATTTCCGATACCCGAGTCTAGAGTACTTGAATGCATTGAAAAGTACGTCGCCAACACCTCCATCTCATGCCAAAGCCTCAGTGCCTCAAAAAAAAGCCGAGCTACACCATGCCATGCCGCCCATTCTTCTCGACAGGTTCATGACTACGCCCAAGCTCCCCTAGGATGATCAAATCAGTCCAACAATCTGCGAGAGACATTGCCCGTCTGCCTCAACAAGCCCTTTCAAGAAACGAAGGTCCTCTTAGATGGTCTGTGACAGCTCTTAATATAAACACGGCTGCACGGTCCGGTCAACCCCAAACGATGAGTAAACGACACGCGGAATTCTCCATCGGTGAGTCCCCCCAGCCTGGAAACAGCACGAGGCAAACTGACCACGCCTTCCTAGCTGCAATGCCCCCCCACACTCAGGATCAAAATATCAACCTAATCTGGTCATTTATGCTCATTGAAGCACAGAAAAATCCATGTCAAAGGAGCTAGCGCATAAACTTGGAGCTCGGATCTCTAACTGCCGTGAGCAAGTTGCTTGGATCTTGGCCAATCTGAGGCGCTATGATCAACGGCTTTTGAAAATGCGCCGAGGAGGTGTGGAGTTCAGACGGGAAGAAGTTGTACGCTATGGACACCCAAATACTTCCGAATTGCGATGGCTGGCTGGCTGGCTTGCACCAATTTCTTCTTGTTTTTGAAGCTCGTTTCGCACTTCGGCCTGATTTTCTTTCTCTTGATGTGGTGAAGAGAACGAAACGAAACCATGTGTTTGATTTCCCACCCTTTGCCCAAGTTCGAAAGCTTAGGAACATGGAATCATGTTCTCGAGCTAATAATACATGGTGATCATCGAGCCTGAATCCTTTCGGCCGAGAATAAGAGATTCCATTTGTCCGTTATCCATACCCCCCCCCCTTTTGAATGTTCATCATGCCAAGCATCATAATGACGGCTTCTATGGGGTCTTCAGCTTGGCTCGTCACAGTGGCTTGGTCTCAGTGCGAACAGAATGCCGTGGTTTAAATTCGTATCAGGAAGGGCGTCTTGACCGAGTTTCTCAGACCGTCAGGCTTGGCTTGGCATGGCAGTCGAAGCTAAGACGTACAGTGTGGGCCGCTTCACTTGGTCATGGAGGAGCAACGAGCAGCAAGGGAGGGGAAAAAGGGAGGAGGGGGGGGAGGGGGGAGGGGGGAGGGGGTGAAAATATCCTCGGTCGGTTTTTTTTCTCCCTGATGGATGGGATATCATCCAACACATCCATTATAGGCGTTGTGGTGTGGGTGACGTAGCCAGCCTTATTGACATGGCAGTTTCAAACAGAAAAAAGGTGGAGGATTTTTGCCACGATAGGTTTTCTAGCTCCATGAGAAATCATTGGCAGGCCATCATCTTATTTGAAATGACAAGTAACAGAGAAATTGAAAAAGAATAAATAGGATTGGATGTGTGTGTGTGTGGAACGATGAAGGGATCATCCGCTTTGTGGCGATTGGCGTCACCGACAAAGCTTGAGTCAACGCGAATAATCATAATTCCTGTGCCATAACTATCTTGGACAGCGCTCAAAAAAATATTGTGGACCGTATTGGGCGCTTTGATGTCCCTTCAATCTTGCTCAAGACAAAATCCTGCTGTATAATTGGCTACTGATACTTTGGAATCAGCTTGTGGCATCCCTGGAGAAGATAATGTTCAACTTGGATCCCGTATTGGCATGCATACCTGTGTATCTCTCTGCCCTTCCTGGGTTCCTGGGTTCCTGGGAAGAGGTCAAGAACAAGAAGCAAGGAAGCGTAGCAGCAAACAAGCATGCCAGACAGAAGCTGTTGGGAATGCCCTGCCTCTGTTGCCCTACCTCGGCGGGCTGAGTTCTCGTGCTCATGTTGGCTTCTCACTGGATCCTGCGTATCTAGTACAACTAAGCGCAACCAAAGCTCGCCCTGTGACGAGGCTGGCGATTCCTTGCAACTGCGTCTCCATCAGCATGCGCTTTCAAAGCTTTGGGGGCCGTTGCACAGCCCTGTTATCGTCCAACACCAAAGAGCTCTTGAATGGCCAGCTTTTGGGAGGATGACGCAGGAAGAACTAACAGACTTGTCATGGCCTTTGTCCTGGCCGCGGCAGAAAAATCGACAACATAAAAATGCCCACGCGGGGCGGTCCGCTCGGCATTTCTTTCTGAGTCGTGTCCGTTCTGTGAGAGTGTGCCTGGCGCACCAAAAGCTTGTCGTGGCCAATCCTTTCTTTAGTTGGCAGCTATGTTGAAACTTGCTACCTGGCCACGCGGGTGAATGAATATTAACACAACCCCTCAGTTCACCCAATCTCAGTGGACCGAAGAAGGGTCGTGGTTTCCTTCACCCACTTGTTGGCTTCTGTCCATCGAGTGGAAGAAGTTGATGGTGTTGTCTCGGCCATGGTCACACCGAGGAGTCAGACGCCCCTGCTTGGCTTGAGCAAAGTGCAGATAGAACGTTCAATTAATTGTTGAGTAAAGCCTGGATAGCCCCCAGAGTGTTGCCAAGAATGGAAATTGTACTTGTACTTCAGTGCATGGTAAACAGTTGAATCTGGAGATTGACGTATCGCCGTTGGTCTGCCTCGATCATGAAGACAGAGGCGTATTCCGAAGCATGTCCTTGCAGATGCCTCGCTCGAGCAGGCGCTCTACCTAATCAAAAGATACAGCCTGAATGCGGCGCCAAAAATCCTGTGGAATAGTCGCCTTGGAACAAAAATGAGGCTTCATTGGGTGTCAGGCTGCCATAGAAAGTCACCGGAGCGAATCATGACGAACTCCTCTGCTTCTATCCCGACGCTTTCTATTCCAGGGCTGTCGGTCACCGGTGAACCAGGAAGAATGCAGCTCTCGGCATCTAGTGAAAGCTTTGTTCCCCCCTGGACCATAATATTGTAGCACTGCATAACTCAAATAATTGCCGTACGGCAGGCAGTGTATGCTTTACACTAACCATGGACATACCCCCCTCCCCCTTTTTCTTTTTTGAGCGAGTGAGGGAGAGAAAGGACCGAGAGGCTATTGTGCGTTTCGCAGCAGGGGCCACAGCCGTCCAAGTACGACTCTCTCCACAAAGTTCCCATTGATTGCCACGGGATCATCATCAAGGAGAAGATGGATATGCATCCTTGCCATGAGACGTGGTCCGATCGCGTTCCCGCTCAAGCACCGATGTAAAAATCAACTTCCGAGGGGGTACCTGCCCACAATTTGCAGTGCCACATGGGAAAGAATTTACTTGCTGATGTGATTAGTTGCAAAATTCACGATCAGAGACCCCCTCAAATGGGATATCGCCCCAGGTAGGCAAGCCAGAGCTTGTTCCGATTCTACAAGAAAGAATGAAAGAGGTTTCATAGTCTAAACGTAAACGGAATCTTCGGAAAATCACAGATCGATCCTGCGGCTGTGTTTACACCGGCAATCGATGGGTGCCATGGAAACCCCAGGTGGAAAAGGAGAATCTGGAGCATTGCTGGGGCATTGCTGGGGCATTGCTGATGTGAGATTTGACAGAAGATCAAGGCCGGTGCTGCTCTTGCCCACACATCTTGTGGACGTGCTTGATGAAGGGTACGCCCTGCCGATCGATTGGTCTAGGATGCCCTCAGAACATGCCTGCACTGCTGCTTATGAGTGGCAAGAGCTGGGGCCAAGACAAGCTTCGCGCTTTCATCACCAAAGTCCATCTCCTGGTGGCTCGAGGGTTCGAGGGCGTGTGACTAAAGTGGCAAGACCGCTGCAGCCTGGGTGTCCTCCTATATTCTTGCTCTTCCTCAACAAACGGGGTGAACACAAGCCTTTCCAGAGAAACAGCACAGTAACTATCTTGAGGCACGAATTAACATGACCTTCTCGTGACTCCGCTTGGCAACCTTCCACATGAGCGCGCTTGGCCCACACTCGCCACTATCGCTACGAAGGATAATTTCTTTCTTTATTTCTGCCCGCTTTATCCAAGCGCCCTCTTGCCTGGGCGCGTGCTTGTAGTGAAATTTAGGGCAATTGGTTGATGTGCGACCCGTTGGCGCTTGGGCGGCGCCTTCCGCTGACACGGCAACCGCAACAGATTACAAAGAGTGGGCGAGCAGAGCAAGTAATATGAAATGTGAAGAGCAGTCTGGTAATGAGAAGAAAGGATTCGTCAGCGGCGCTGCCTTCCATCGAAGGCTGCCCGGCAATTGCAATGCGGGCCGGAAAACCTGCCAGGCACGTTAAAACATATGAAGATGTCGTTAATAGATCCAATGAGAGATGCCGGTTCTGGGTCAACATCCTCCGATTTAAAGCGACGAGCTACCTGATTCTAACTCTAACATAGGAGTGCAACCAGTCGGGGATTTATGTGGTATTGGAAGTCCTTTAGTTCGCGTCCAAGCGCTTCACCCCATGAGCCGGTGTTCGTGACGCACCGCTGGGCCGCCTCCCACTAAAATACATCGTGTCACTATTGTCAGACAGAGTGTTGGTACTGTGCCTACTTCATGGCCTTCGGCCCTGGGCTTGAGATGGCACCTTTGTAGTTCAGGTGAGAAGTTCTGCACGCTCTATTGCCTGTTGTTGCCTGTTGGGCCTCTCACAGCTGGTTCCATACCACCGGTAGCGCTGATGCTGCGCGATGAAATACGCTTCCTGCCAGCAGCAGGAATTAAGCACATCAATTGGTACGGAATGGATGGAAACTGGGATACAATCTCTTGGGAAATGAGAGGAGGTGCTGGGCAATGCGGAGGCTGCCCTTGTGACAAACTATTCAGGGATGACTTGTTCTGTCATGTGTGCCGAGAGCTTAGATGTGGGAAATCGCTTGTGACTTGTGACTTGTGACCGACCGACCTACTTACTACACGCTGAAGACACCATGGTAGCCGACGGCACCGGGAGCAGAGCCCCAAGTCCGACGGCCGAGCTGCCCTCGCCCGTCAGAACAGTCGGGTTGTTAATTAGTTCTTTGGCCCGGGAGTGATGATAATCAATGAGCATCACACCACTACAACCGCGAATGGCCCTCTTGATCATCTGCACCGACTGTGAGTCACGCATTCAGTTGGGCCAGATCTGCCATGAGCGGGCGGGCGAGATCTGGTTTCCGCGACCGCTGGAGAACAGGGAAAAGGTAATGGATATGTGACTGATTCACAGTCACCATCGCCGGAGTGGCTCCCTACCCAAGGAGGAAAAGAAAAGAGGAGGGGAGAAGAGGAGGGGAGAGAAGAGGAGGGGCCTCGGGGGACCACAAGGGGACCGTTGTCCGCAAGAGCGATAATGCCCACGTCGGGTCTTGGTATCCATTAACCATTAACCATTAACTAATTAGCACCTTCACAGCAGACGACGCGCGCGTCTGGGCTCTTGCGTCGCGACTAGCGCATTCCGGAGCCGACGCCTATTGGGCTGAGCAGGAGCCCTCTGAGAGGTGTGAGGAAAAGTAGACTGATGGCAGGCCTGGGAGCAAGACTGACCGACCAATGATGCTGCTTCACATCCCTGCTAGCGCGTCCCGACAGTTCGGTTCGTCCCGGTCGGGTCTGACATGGCTCTCTTCCCTGACTGGTCGGGTCTGGGGCCAGCCACTAGCTTAGCTTGTGTTTGGACTCGAGTACCTCATCGTGCCCCTCACCTCCTCCATCCCTGAGCCTTTTGTTTCTCCACACCAATTTCCGTCTGGGCCCCCGGTGAGGGTTCCCTGCCGTTTATAAATTCAAACAAAACAAGCGTTGCCCGTTCATTTGGCGTCGCCTGACGTTGTCCTCGAGCCGCAGGAGACGCTGTGTCGGGGGGTAGGAGGGGAGGAAGCGCAGGTGATTCGATTCGCTCTATGTACTTGTATTGTAGCTCTTTGCCTGGGGTTGCTGCGTTCTAATCTCATGAAATCAGCGAGAAAGGGAAAAATGAGATCTGGCCCACCAGCTTTTCGGAATAGAAGAAGGCGGTCTAGAAGATAATTTGCCCGCAGGACTAAAACAACCCTCATGCTTGCCAAAGCCCCTCCCCACCATGTTGGCGTCTTGTGAGTAACTATCTGTATCTTTTAGTGCCATGCACAGACTGCACTTGCACTATACATGGCATGCCGTCTATGAAATGCACCAACTACGTACGGTACAGGCCCTTTTTCCCTGTAGATCTGATTCATTGAGGCGTACAGTGAAGGATGAGTCATTGGGCCATCTCCGATGCTCTTTCCTGTAACCGCATTCTCGCTCTGCTGATCGTTTCTCCTTCGGTCTCTTTGCAGTGCGACAGTGGACGGTTTTTGCGAATGTCCATTTTTTTTTTTTTTTTTCTTTTTTTCTTTTGGATGGGGCCCTGCTGTTTTCCTGCCTGATGACACTGCATTGCTGTACCCGCATTAGTTCGTATGCATGTCCATTATTGACGCCATATCTCTAGATTAGCTTGTCACGCGGGGGTCCGGTTTCACGACGGGTCCCGCAACTCGCTGCTCATCGGGGACGCGTCATGTAACATAACCGCCGTGCTTGCATGACGGTAATAAAGAGTGCTGGACAGTAATTCCAGCAGATATACTCATTGGTAGGTTAACGAGAATGTAGTTTTGCTCGGCTTTGGGCCGGCATGGGGCCACGTCGTATTCAACACGGTGCCCGATACAGATTATTTACCACGCCATCTAGCTAAAAGATGGTACTTTGAAGCGCTAATGCACTAACCTATCGCCAAATATGCACGATGATATATTACGCTAGTATGACTGGTACTCCTACATCTGATTGCGAGAAGAAAACTCTTACTAGGTTGCCCAAGTTTGATAAAATGCCTTCTATGGCTTCCGGAATATCAGCTGGTTATCCCCATCATGCGTTTGTTGACTCTTGCCACCTTCTAGTTACACACACACTTGATGTCTTCCAGCTTGCCATTCGTCTCCCAAGTCCCACTTGGTTGCGCAGTGCGCCTGCTGCAGGCGGCTCAAATCGTAGGACCCTACAGCTCTGGACGAAAACTAGCCAATTCATAACGCGGAGTAGCACAGAATCCGCATGCCAACTTTACATATACGTATAAACGGAGATAGCTTGTCACCTCCAGTATGGTACTTGTGCACGAAGGTGGGGGTGTCGACTGCGCATCGAGAGCTCGTCTACATGTGTATCTTATATGATTCGTGCTGTCTCCAGGACGTCTTTGAACGATCGGAATAGCCGAAACCGTGGCTGCCAGTTCACTGCACTTATTTTTTTCTCTCTCGTGAAGATGGGGTGGCAAAGTCTGATAGCAGCCGTACCATGTAGCTGGACATCAAGGACCAGTGACACTCTCAACGTTGAGCAAACGGAGCACAATATAAAGCAAGTCAGAGCGCGCAATCCGCTGACTTGGTCCATACTGAAAACGGGTCGAGATAGGAGGCGATGGGTCCCGAAGCGAGAGGTAAATTCAGAACTCGATCCATGTCATATCCTCCTCGGCCGGCGGCTGGCTTTTGTTCGTGCTAGAGCGCCCGATAGCCCAATCTTAGCGCCCCTCAATGCCATTGTTTGATGATCCACTGCCTCTGCTAGCACGAACAGGCTCTAGTTCCGAAGCCCCCAAATCGGCAATGGCTGTCACTGATTCCTTCTGAAAAGATCCGGGCTTCGGGCAACGAAGCCTTGGGAATCGTTGGGAGGCAATTATATAGGCCGACACCACTCGGCGACTGCTTAAATGGAGAGCTGGAGCCAGACACGCCATGGCGAAGCGTGGGAACTCTTTGTCTTGCTGTCTTGCTGTCTTGCTGTCTTGCTGGCTGTCTGCCGTCTCCGCGACCCCGTGACTCAAACGACCTGCCGACCCGTTCCCACCCGGCAACTGCTCGGGCGTTGGACCAGACGTCACCCCGGCACGTGCATTGGCGGCTGCCAAGAACCGTCAGGGACCGTCAGTGAATGGCCGAGGGCTTACTAGGCCGAGGGCTTAGGGCCTGAAGTGACATTGTGCAAAATCTGACTGCCCGGCGTCTCGTGTCTGAGATGTCTAGGGGCAACAGGGCCTGCCTGCAACACTGGCAGGTGCGATGAGGACTGCTCGACAATAGTTAATAGTTTGGACGAAGCCGTTGCGGAGCACGGACAGCGATCACTGGCAAATGAGCCAATCAGCGCCTCGAGTAAGCGTATCGTGCCTAGCCTATTCCGCATTTTCCGCATTCCACAACTCGTTCATTCATTCATCCACCAGAGCCTTTGGTTGTGGACGGTGGCTTGTATTCAACCAGCAGGGCATGCGGGTGGCTTGCCAGTGGTTCCTGCCTGGCATGCTTGCTCATTGACAGCAGTGCACTGTAATTACCTAATTCACTTCCAGCACCTACCTATCTAGGTACCTACCTAGGTACTTAGCTTAGATACCTACATAATTTCCCCCCACTGTAGATAGATAGGTAGGTAGGTAGGTAGGTAGGTAGGTAGGTAGGTAGGTAGATAGTCTCACTCAGTCAGGGTACTGGCCACCTGCTGGACGTGTCTGCGTATGCTGCCAGAGTTACACAGCGCTGCAACACTTCCCCGTGGCTCGCAACACGAGCTTGAAAGGCTCGAAGTCGCCATTCCCATTCAGGCGCCAGCTAGGCTGCACGTAAAGCGGGGCCAATGGGCGGGTCTAGGTACAGTAGGCATGTACATAGTTATATACAGAATACTAACGTTACTCCGTACGCGCTCAAATGCCTCCTATGGGTCAACAAAAAAATTGAATCCCCCTGCTCACTTGGAAGCAGCCTATTCGTCGCACCCTTCCGCCTTGCCTTTCGTGCCTGCCTTCGTCATTCAGCCCACCGGCCTCGACTCGCGATCCTCATCCCTTGACCTCTCATCCTGAGTCAAATCCTCTTCCTCATCTAGCCTATCCACTGGCCACTACCAGAGGCTTGCTAACTAATCGGCCTCTTGACATTCCCTTCTTGTCTTGTATACGGCCGGCCAGCCATCCACCAGCATTCGATCGGTTGCTCATTGCTCTCGTTCGTGCATTCTCGGCGCCATGCTTGCGGGCGCTCGCCGCACACCGATCTGAACTTATACAGCATTCCAGGCTTTTGACAGCGCTCAAATGGTCACTCGCCACTGACAATGGTACAATGGTTACACTTGAAACTGGTCATGGATGTGCCTGTCAGTCCAGATTGAAGCGGCCCTGGTCCGAGTGCCCTTTGATGAGCTCTATGGCAGAGAAACTTGGTCACCGCCCGTCAACCAAAACATTTCAGCTTTCCTGCTCTATTGTTGTTGGTATTGTCTCCGCCATTGATGGGACACTAGAACTAAAATCATGGCTGGCCGCTGAGTACGTCCAAGGGGCCTCTCTCTACATTATTACTGAGCTCTCGCTCATATTATCAACCTGCGTGATGACTGTGCAACAAGGGCATCATTGTACTCTCTCTATGGCTTACACAATCACTTTCCCATCTCTTCAGACCACGCTTACCAGGTGACAGCCAAATTTAGATGGTCAATAAAGCGACATCTAAACTGCGGCCAACTTAATATTTCGGCTGAGATCCAAGTCGGTATGGATTCCCGATAAATGTTCTTCTCGACAGCAAAGATTCACCTTTGTTGGTAAGAGCGCAACGTTTTGCGGAGTACTGCGGAGTATCGGCATGCCCACTTGAGACCTGGAACATTGAAGCCACGAGGCACTCTAAACTACTCAGCGTCAAGGACTGTCATAAATCAAGCAAGCGGCTAAGCAGCTTCGGCAGTATAGTTATGATCTAACCAAGCGGGGTGTCCTCGACCCTTTACCTTTCCCCCCCAAACTTAGTGACAACGCTAATCATTGATGGAGCCTCTCTGCGACGGTGCTGCTCATACATCTTCAAACCACTTAAAATATGGCGGATCTTTTCAACCGACAAGCTCAATATTAAATCTTAGAACTACCACGATTAATGCGCGATTGCGATCAAATCCGCAGGTGTCGCCAGCATGTCACGGATATTTTGACGACATGTCTAGCCATAGTTCTGATGAAGCAAAAAAGTTCTAGTTGGCTGCCTCTCTAGCCTTCCTCTCAGCTACGGCGTCACAGTCAACAGCAATCAAATTCAGGTTATATCAAATAGAACGTTACAAGTTCATGCCATCCTACCTCTTTTCTACTCTTTTCTAGCACCTGGAGCATTACTATAGGCATTTTCCGCCTGTTATTTCAACAAGGCCTCAGAATTTGAATTGACTATCAATCTGCGTGGCTCAGAAAATTGCGGTACAGGACGCCGGGAAACTACGTTGGAAACCACGTTGCTACACATGACTCGCCGCAAGACTCATTTCTTGATGCAAAGCATGTCTTTACCACTGTGGCATAAAAGGTTTTTTTTATTAAGAGAAATAACAGGACCAGGGTCTATATGAGTAGACGTCATTGGGCTTCAGGCGTCATAGGCATTCCAGTGCCCAGGTGGTTATGCTCTAATGCGTTGGCAACCCTTTGCCTTCGAGTAGGCAAAGTGAGGTCACGGGACCCACCTGTCTTCCATGACCGCATCAGTACTTCCGGAGACTGCAATGGCTGCAATATCTGTCAAGTATCTCTTTTGTAGATTAGAGGTAGTGAAGTGCCTTTGAGCTCCGCCAGTCTTGATTGGTTGATTAACGAATCCGAGACCGAGCGTGTTTGTTGCCTTACTTGCCTTACAGCACTCCAAAAGATGGGACGAATAGAGCCAGACGCAGACGCTGGAGGACCACATCGCCCCCATTGCTACATCGATCTTCAAACCCTTGCGTGCTGCCTTGGCAAGATGGCAAGGCATGCAGCAGCCTTCCCCTGCGGCTATCCGTCGAATGTCGAACACCGTCGTCGGCGGCCACCGCGCTGAACGAGCAGCTTGGACTGTCAACCCTGTCCGTCTTGCCCGGCCATGCTGTGTCCTGTGCTCTGGTCTTCCCATGCCATCGTCTCTGTGGCTAAACCGGGGAGGAAAAAAAATGAACTGGGGGCTCTTGACGCTCCAGCCCCCCCCCCCCTTCTCCCCTCCCCTCCTCCTTCCCAACCCACCCCTGCCTGGGCCAAAGATGCTCCAGACGCAATCAATCACACACGCCCTGGACGACGCCTTGTTAAAGCTCGTTCCCTTCAAACCCCTGCTCCCTGAAAGTGTCTTGTGAAGGAGTACATGGAGGTTTCTTCCTTACTAGCTACCTGCTCTCCTGCTCCGTCGAAAAAAAGATCTACACCGCATGTCGAATCAACTTAGTATTTATACCAACAAGGTCAGACCGTCTGCAGTCGGCCAGGTCCTATCCTCATCTCTTCACTTCTTCACTTTGACTTTCCGTTTGCTCCTCCGTGTGAGTAAGGCAGACAGCTTGTGCTCAACGCCTGGTCGATAAGGCTGTTTACTTTCCGTCGTGCCTTGAGTGCTGCTCGGCCCCCGCCAGCTATTGCTATTTCTGTACCCATCCATCGTATCTGGCCAACGTTTCTTCATTCACAAGCACATATCATAGACGACTCGCCTTTGCATTCTCGTGACGTGCTTGGGCCAAAAGCCGATGGTGATCTGATACGGATTTGACTTTAGAAGTTACACCTAATTAATCCAGTCGCAGAAGTAGAGCGCTCCAGCGCGACGCCTGTCTTGGCAGCCTTCTCTCCCCGCCTGACTCCAAGCAAGAGCCGGAAATACAAGTCATACAAGAACGCTGATTTAAGTTGTCGAATTTCTTCGATCAATAATCTTTCCAAAATGATGGTCGAGGAGCAGCCTTACATTGATTCTGTTCTATCGCCTTCAGACGCTCTTTCAGAAGGCGCTCCGAGCCTCTCGGACTGCACGAGATCCTCAACGACCAGTTATCCAGAATTCACGCCGTATTCTGCGGTATGCCTCTTATAACCCAAAATGCTCAAGTTTCAGTCTCTTCAACTAACGCAACTCAATATCAGGTGTCATCTTTTGCTCTACCGTCTCAGTGCGACCCAGACCTTCTGACTCCGGGCTCCACGGTGGACTCTCCTCAGAATCACAAGCTCATGGCCAGATATCCAGAGCTAGACAGTCCAAACGGCCAAGGGCCAACCCCTTCGGGAAGCTCCAAATTATATAGCCAGTGGAACAATCAGCTCGAAATGAACAGTCATCACAGCGAGACCAGCTCTCCTATGCATACTCCAAGTCATTATCCAAATGAATACTACGTCACTAGGCGAACTCGGATACCTCCAGAACCTTATCTAGGGGTCTGTGGAGTCTCAGATGAATCTTCACATCCCGGTCCATCTTCACAAATTGATTCACCGTATTATTTGCACCCGATGCCGGATCAAAATCCCCTTATTATGCGTGCAGGGCACTCCATATCTATGGAACCACAATCTCGAGAATTGAATTACGAAATTACAATGTCTGAGCCAATGCTGCATGAGGTTCCCCGAGGATCATTCCATTGCCACTCTGCCAGTCGTCGCAGCTCGCACGATGTGGCTATAAAGCAGGAAACTCGGGGCTCAGAAACCCCTGGCTCTCGGCGGGATCCCCGTCGCAAACGCCCAGCGGTAATCGGAAATCATCGGATCAAGAAGTCGAACAATAGAAAAAAACCAAAGAAACATTCCCATCCCCAACCCCAACCAGCTGAGGATTACGTCAATTGCAACGGTGAGGAAGCTCCTCCGTTACTGAAAGACACGTGCCCTGATGAGGAGCGATACATCTTTGATTCTTGCTGGCGGCATCGCAGCAAGAGAGGACAGGACATGTGGGACAGTATCCAGAGCGATTTCCGCACACAATTCAACAGAAGCCATGGTAAAGAAACGCTTCAGATGAGAGTCAGCCGAGCCCGCGCCAAGTACATACAGTGGCTCCCCAAAGACGTAAGTTGACATAGACACCTACACAAATCATCTCATAGCTCTCCTTGGAAAGAAATAATATCAAGGAACAAGGAAGGCGAAAGGGTTCGATGGCTTGATACTGACAGGGACCATGTCTACAGCTAGAACTTCTTCACGAAGCTTGGGAGATAGTTGAGCGGAGGCGTTACGAGGACATTCTTAGGGCCTTTCTCAATATAGGCGGTTCTCGGAACATGCATCTCAACTCAAAAGACATCGAGATCAAGCTGGCCAATGACACAAAGCTCGAAGAGCAGATCTATCTCGACTGTTTCAGAGACTTGGCAGTCCGACGACGGCGAAAAATTTCACGCAAGAAACGGCCAAATGGACGTGGTGATGATGAGACGTTCGGAGCCGATGGCATGATGACCATGGAACCTCGTCATGTAATTACCGAAGACGAGTTGATAACTCAAGTGTATCTGGCCAGAGACCCTGAATCATGCTGGGAGGGAGCACCAGCTGGCCAAGGGGGACTGATTGACGTGCCCGTGTGGCAGAACAGGGCACCGATGAAGATCGAACCTGGTGCAACGTCTCAGGCACTTGGCGGCCCTTACTGAAGGAGCCGATATCTGTTGGCTCAGGTGTGTCCTTTCAGATACCCGACACCGTACATGGACAGGGCCGATGTTATTTTGTTCTCTTGGCTATTCTGCCATGTTTGATATTATTCTATGGTGGGATATAAAAAAAAAAATTTGTAGTGGGAGAGATTTAGATAATGGACGGTGTTGAGTGGCATGGGTGCTTTCAGCAGTTCCCTTTTGTCTTGGATACTCTCACACAAGTCTGTTTGCCCATATCATTCTCAAACATGTTGCGCGCATTTCCCGAGATGCTATTTATTGGTTTCATCTTTCTTTCTGTCATTGATTTCGCACAAGTTTATGGCTGTTATTCAGGTTGCTTTCATCTTCTCGCGAAGAGCCCTCACTCTTTTTATTGACCATGAGTACATAGCCAGTTGGTACCCACGTTGAAGACTACTGTCATGGATCTCTTGCAATCGTTGTTGGAGGGCATCTTTGTTCAGACAGATGCATCCAAGTTTATGCCATGCCCTAATCCATGTGCCGTGTTTGATTTTTGCCGCACACGGCGCTTGTCTTGGCTCTCTGTTTTGGACCCTGTCAGAAGGACAATGATCAGCGCTGGTGGCGACGGCAGAGCGGATTTGTACAGCGCAATGCATCTATCTGGGTGGGAGCCAAGAGTCAGAGAAAACGACATGGCTGGCTCACGGCCATGAAGCACGAGCGAGTGGACCGTTGGACAAGGACGGCGCCCGGCACTGATGCGGCTCTGCATGATAAACCGCTCGCCCAGTGGAGGGATTCCGTGCCCCGATATCACCATATAGGAGTGAGTGAGTGAGTGAGTGAGTGAGTGGGGGGTCCAGTCGAGTCGAGTCGAACCTGAGCAATGAATGATTGCTTGTGGCAAGGCAAGGCAAGGCCACACCGCACCACACCACACCACACCACACCACACCACACCACACCACACCACAAACCACACACCCTCAGATTCTGCCGCCCCTCTGCTGGTTCACACAAATCGAAAGCCAAAGTGCGGCACATCTTCTGTTTCACTTAGCATCCTGGATCTGCAACACAACGGCTCTGGATATGGATGTTTTTAGTCTTGATGCCGCGATGCTTGAAGACGGCCATAGCTACTTGAGCGAATGTGCAAGGCAGCACAACGCAGGTTAACTCTACAGTGGCTCGGCCGCATCATCTGTCGCGGGCCAGCTCTGATGGTCCCAAGCCCGTTCTAGGTTGCCCGTAAATCCATTTAGTTTCGCAGATTCAGGTCAACGATGTGGATTTCAAGATTGGGCCAATTGTCTGCCTGTCTACCGACATTCAAGGTACCTAATGTACATGGTTTAACCAATCTATAACTCGTGCTGGGTCTGGATGGTTCTGTTGCCTGGAGTTGCAGGTCCCTTTCCTAGACTTTTACTGGTTGATGAACTTGAGATGCGTGGAAATGCTCGCCTATCTACCTATTGAGATACCTGGTAATTTAGCTCAAGGTTTTTTCCTCTTTTTTTTTTTAGCACTTTAACCCGTGGTGACGACACGACACGACTATAATGCTGACCAAGTACCCAAGTGAAAATCTTAAGTGTTCCAGAGGTGTCGCAGTTTGTGGTCGAAGCCCCCTCCTTGCCTGATGACGAGACCCTACTGTACGAGTAACTACAATGGCATAGCTTTGTTTTCGCAAATTTATTTTTGTATTAGCGCCTGGGACGGGGGTATGATGAGCGACTTTCGGGCATCGACCGTTTCTGCCACTGCATGCATAAAGTACTAGCAAACCTACATCTATTACGTGCCTACCTACCTGGGAAGCTAGTTGGCTAGGTTCCGCCTCGATTTTTCACGTCCACCTCTACAGATGCAAGGATCCTGCCTGTCGCACGGTATAACTATAGGGGGAAGGGAAAAGGGGGGCGGGGGGGGTTTCTAATCGAACATCTACTGTGGCGTGGCCACGTCGAAGTCGCGGCCCACAACCCTGGAAGAAGTCTTTATCTTTGAATCGTACCACTGTCCGGCGTGGTATTGCACTCAACCCGGCGCACATGGATATTTGCGCCATAGATATGGCTTTTTAACTGTCAATCAAACTAATATGATTACCCGGTCAATCAAAGCCATCCTGTCTGTGGCCTGACTTTGAGGGAAGGGGGGGGCCATCTCAAGTTGGCAATCGCGAGACCTAGACGATCAAGTATATTATTTTTATTTTTATTTTTATTTTTATTTTTATTTTTCCTCTTCAACGCCCTTCATCCAGACGGCCGACTGGTTCCTGGGCTGCGCCTTTCAAAAGAGAGCAGCCTAGTATACAGAGAAAGACAAACGCTGTTCTTGGCGGCGCTTGCGATGTTGACGCAAGATCTGGATCAGGGGGGCTCCATGGTTCATCAAGTCGTCGCGGCGGGATGCATGTGGCAGCCAATCGCTATGTGAGCAAAGCCTGTCGACATTAAAAATGTGAGGTCGACTAGTCTCAATTGAAAAGTCCGGTGGGGTAAACAACGGCGTCGTGATGTAGATGTGCGGCTAGGTTAAGTAATCAAAAATTGCGCACCGCACGCAAATGGCAGGGGCACAGGCCGCCCCTCCCCAACCCAACCCACTACCACCCCGTTAACAGCCCCTACCACCAGGTAGTAGGTAGGAGTACCAGGTAATACCAGGTAATACCAGGCAATAGTGACCAGATAGTACCAGACAGTAGTTACCAGATAGTACCAGGTTGGGCGTAGGGGGCATGGGCAGCGTCATGGCCATGTACCAAGGTCAAAGGTACCAGAACATGTCATCGTGCAGGTTCCATCCAGCCCTCTCGCCGCACCCATTGCGTGATCCAGTTGCAGCAAAGCGCACGACCGTCACGTCACGATACATAGTTAGGCAAGAGCTATCTTGGGGGGCATGCCCGCCAAAGCGCTCAGTTGCCGTCCTCGCCTCTCTGTACTTTGCGGATCCTCGTGCTATCGTGCTATCGTGCTGAAGACGAACAAGACGCTAATGCAATTGTAATGCAATTGAACTGAGCGAGGGCTGCGGTGTGCTGGCGCGCAGACGGAAAAGCCAATCGGACGAGGGGAAAATCCAAGCGATGTAACTATGCTCCAGCATCATCCGGGTCATCCGACATTCGGCCACTTCCTATTTAGGAAGGGGCCACTTATATGAGCTGGAGAGAGAGGAGGGGGGGGGGGGGGGCAACGGCGGTGGATGGGAGAAGCGGGTGACATGGATGGAGATGCAGCCAACAGAAGCACACCATTAAGCGCAACCGCCCCTCCACGTGCGAATCCAAAGGAGCCGATGACACTTGAGGCATGAGGGCATTGAGGCTCTGCTCAACGAAGGCCAGGTCCTGGTCCTGGTGCAGATAGCAAAAACTGTAGCCCGTACCTTCCACTTCCAAGTCATGTCATGTCATGTCATGTCATGTTGCTGATCTATACGAAGACAAGCTTGATACCCTGTTGCTTTGCACGCCGGGGTGGGCGCATGCTGTGCAAACACCACCGGCTATCAGGCCTGGCAGTTGTCTAGAACTCGAGTGCATCCCTGGCGGGCCGTGAAGTTCGGGATTGCACTGCACGCTCAGCCCTCAAACACGTATGGGCCCCTGCTGCAACCGTTGCCGTGCCCTCTGCGTCTCTGCTTGCGACAAGGAGTGTGTGTGATGTGACCCTTAGCCAGCTTCAAACATTGTGCGTATGGAGTCATGGCAGATCTCTCTACAGACATGGTATTCGGGGGCCCTAGCCCCAATACCTGTCTTCTCGTCTTCTCGTCTTCTCGTCTTCTCGTCTTCTCGTCTTCTCGTCTTCTCGTCTTCTCGTCTTCTCGCCTTCTCGCCTTCTCGCCTTCTCGTCTTCTCGTCTTCTCGTCAGACTCCACTGATTTTACTAACCCCTGTGGTTCTGAGCTGCCGAGTTGATAGCGGCCTGCTGGGTCCTCCTCGACGTGACTCAAGGTCCTTCCAGCTTCAGACAATCAATCATATGCAGCAACCTGAGTTGTGAGAAAACATTTTTCGGTCGTATTTTTGGGTACATGCGATCATGTGAACGTTTTCCAACCTTTTTTGTCATGGCTGAATCTGGCTGTCGGAGATCATGTCTATCTACACTTGTTGTTCATTGCCATATTTTCATCTCTCTTTTTGAAGCCAGTTATGCTGCGCCGTGCTTCCTATTTTATTTTATTTTATTTCATTTCCCCTTTTCTGGATTGTTTAACACAGCCCAATGGCGTAACTCCAGGCAGAACAAAGGTTCCCTGGAGATTCAAGTGTTAGGGTCAGTTTTGTACATTCACGTAGTCCCTATAATCCATCATAGACCGTATTATCGACCTCTGCTTTTAGTTAGGCAACAGGCAACCTGTCACAGCGAAAAGTGTTATTTCAATTCTATACCGCACATTTCTTACCAATTCTAATACAACCTTGTCACTCTTGTTCTACAAAAGCAGGAATGATGGGAGTGTTGTTTACATTACGACGCTGGAGCACCTTGGTAATGTAAAGCAAACCGTGCGTCTATATGTAATCTGGAGAGACCGTATCGATCGTCAGATGTACCTATATCATTATCACTGCCTGCTGCTATAGTTTGACATGTAACTCGGTACGTATCGGGTCTCTTTGTGATTTTCTCATGAGCTTCGCCATGGCCATATTATATTGAGGTAGGCATTCATGACATCCATCGGAGGCGATGCTCGTACCGTCTTCTTGGGAATTAGCCTGTCTATATTCTCACTCTATATGGTATTTGTAGAACTGAACTGCCAGCCTGTGCGCTTATTCGCGCAAAGCTGTCCCAGAAATGTTGATGATGTGTGGACAACATGATTTACAGAAGCCTTCCCAAAACAGGGCTTCCGATGGCGTGTCCAGCTTCTATACTGGGCCAGCTGGTCTCAGAGATTACAGAGAACAAGCCTCATATCAGAACGTGTAAGCAAAGATGTATGTAGCTTATAGTAACAATACAAGTAACGAAGATAGTTTGAGACATGGTTGCGGTGCCTGTCACAAAGCGGCGTGTCTGATTTCTGGGCCATCAGCGCAACGATTTAATCCAACACTTGGATAAATGAAATTGACAGATTGTCATGAATTTTACAAAGAACAAACAGTCGTGATCTTTTGTGATCTGGGGCCTTGCGATGAGCTACATGCTAGTCAACGTCCTCGTTGATGTTCATCTAGGCAGGGTTGAGGACGAGGCATAGAAAGTAAGGGGTGAGAATTCGATGGTATATACACGCTCCGTTGAGTACTCCAAAAAAAAAATCATACATTACATCACGGCATTGATGAAAATAGCTGGGAAACGTGGATCTGAGGATTTGACGTCTAACTCAAGTTTCGAAACCGTTTGTCGAAAGTGCTGTAGGGTAATGCGTACTCCGTACACTGCTGACTAACGCAAACGCCACATAGATACCGCCACACTTCAACGACGTGCTGCCATGTATGGCGTCACTTAATGACACCTGTGACGATTTGCCATCAAGCTGGCTGATGATCGTGACAGGCCTCGAGTGACACCGAGCGTCGACGCACGTTATCGTGCAGGTGGGAAGATTTTCCGCCCCCTCTGTTTTCAGACATCCAGGTGTTATTTTTTCTGCGCCTTCGCTCCGGTCAGCGATAGCGTAGTTCCGCTCATGACGATCTAGAGCAGGATGTTGATGGCCGTGGTGTTCTGGCTATGCGCCTCTCTACCATGGCTGGCAGTATCGATGCGAGCAGATCGTCTGGCGCAGTTGCGGCAGGAAACAGTGCATATGTTCTATCACGGATTCAGCAATTACATGAAGCATGCGTTTCCGGAGGACGAGGTATGCTAGACCGCGCGATCAACGAAACATTCTAGAATTCAGAAATGGCTAAAATTATCTGGTCCTGATAGCTGCGACCGCTGACGTGCGGCTACTTAACTCGAGACGCCAACGACCCTTCTCGCATTGAACTCAACGACGCACTGGGAAACTACTCCCTGACGTTGATCGATAGCTTGTCGACGCTGGCGGTACTGGCTGGAGGCCCTCAGGACGGATCATATACTGGACCACAGGCATTAAGTGACTTTCAAGATGGAATCGCTCAGTTTGTTCACTACTACGGCGATGGCAGGCCTGGCCCGTCTGGAGAGGGAGCCCGTACAAGGGGATTTGATCTCGACAGCAAGGTGCAAGTCTTTGAAACTGTCATCCGGGGCCTAGGTGGTCTGTTGAGTGCTCATCTGTTTGCCATCGGAGAGCTGCCAATTCCCAGGTACGAACTGAAGCAAAAGGAAAGATCCGAAAGCGATGATCCTCTGGAGCTTGCGCCAATACCCTGGCCGAATGGATTTCAATACGATGGCCAGTTACTAAGACTGGCTCTCGACCTTGGAGAGAGATTACTACCAGCATTCTACACCAGAACAGGTATTCCGTATCCGAGGGTGAATCTTCGAACTGGGATCCCGTTCTACGCCAACTCTCCATTGAATGGCGGACCCTACGAACAAGGAGAGCGGGATGAACGGGCGGAAATCACAGAGACTTGCAGCGCTGGGGCTGGCAGCCTAACGTTAGAGTTCACTGTACTTAGCCGACTGACGGGGGATTCGAGATTCGAACATGCTGCGAAGCGGGCATTCTGGGAAGTCTGGCGAAGGAGAAGCGAGATCGGACTGATAGGCAACGGTATCGATGCCGAGCGTGGGCTGTGGATGGGCCCTCACTCTGGTATCGGTGCCGGTATGGACAGCTTCTTTGAATACGCCTTCAAAAGCCACGTTCTACTGTCCGGACAGGCAACACCCAACGCTACGGCATCGAGGAAGCAGAGCTCTACAACATGGTTGGACCCAAACTCACTTCATGACCCCTTGCCGCAGGAAATGCACTCGTCCGAGGCATTTCTGCAAGCATGGCATGAGGCACACGCATCAGTGAAGCGTCACATATACACAGACAGGAGCCATTACCCCTACTACTCCAATTCGCACCGCGCCACGGGCCAGCCCTATACCATGTGGATTGACAGCCTAGGGGCTTTCTATCCCGGTCTGCTCGCACTAGCCGGGGAGGTGGAAGAAGCCATTGAAGCAAATCTTGTCTACACCGCGCTGTGGACGCGGTACTCTGCGCTCCCCGAGAGGTGGTCTATTCGGGAAAACAATGTCGAGCCAGGTATAGGCTGGTGGCCCGGTCGGCCAGAGTTCGTCGAGTCGACTTATCACATATACCGTGCCACACAGGACCCCTGGTATCTCCACGTGGGTGAAATGGTGCTGAAGGACATCCAACGCCGTTGTTATGCGCCGTGTGGATGGGCAGGATTGCAGGACGTCCGCACGGGCGAGAAGCAGAACCGCATGGAGAGTTTCTTTCTCGGCGAAACCACAAAATACATGTATCTCCTCTTTGATCCCGAACATCCGCTCAACAAGCTCGACGCAGCATTTGTTTTCACCACCGAGGGCCATCCCCTCATCATACCGCAGAAGAAAAATGGTGCCGCAGCAGGTCCTCCGCACCGACGCCAGCCTCGCGCCGTTGAGCAAGAGACGAGCGTCTCTATCCCGGATCGCAGTGACAAATTCACGAAATCATGTCCAGCAGCCCCGCCATTGGAAGACCCCTTAATGGGATCTTCAACGGCCGCGCGACGAGATCTCTTTGGCGTCTCTCGTTTCACCAACCTTTACAACACGCCCAACATCCACGGCCCAATGCAAGAGGTCCTCGTCCACGATGAGAAGAAGGGTCTCGTCACTAAATTCCGCGCCACCTCCAATCACACCATCTTCCCCTGGACGTTGCCGCCGACGATGCTCCCCATCAACGGGACCTGCGCGGCGCCTCCGCGGCGTGTCATCTCGGCCATCGAGTTCCCTGTCAACGACGCCGCAAGCTCCTTCATGTCTCTGCTCGGCGCAACCCTCACGTGGCACAGCTACCTCGGCCCTACAGTCACGAATATCCAGGGCCTAAGGCTGCAACTCGAGCGGGAATTCAGCGACCGCCTCGGCAAGTACGTCTGGAAGATCACGCACGCGGGCAACACGCAGCTCGGCCGGCACGAAACCGTCTTCTTCTACGGCGAGCACGTCCGTCATCTGCACGACGAAGCGTTTACGGCCCTGCGACGCAAAGACGCCGTCGATATCCAGCTCCTGGTCGACGTGCCTCAGCCGGCCAACTCCTCAGCAGCCCGAGCACTAGAACACGCGCCCCTCCGCGCGGCCAACGACGACGACGCCGACGCGGATCTAGGCGCTCTCCCCTCCAAATCTCTCCTCAAACACATCTTCCGCGCCGTCACATCTGTCTTTGACCCCTCCGAGACCGACCAGCCCGACTCTCTAGATCTGCACTCCTCCTCCGCCGCCTTCCACACCTGGCAAGCCTTGACGGCCGCCGGCGCAGGCGCCTACCCGGTGCCCGCCGTCCGCGACACCCCCCTCCCGGACGGACCAAGCTACGACGCGGGCAACCACGTTTCCAACTTTCCCTGGACAACAATCTATCTCGGCGGCCAGGCATGCACCGAACCTCTGCCGCAATCCGCGCCCCGGGATCACCAGGTTATCATTCTCCGGAGAGGCGGCTGCTCATTCAGCCAGAAGATCGACCACATCCCCGTCTTTACTCCCCGGCCAAGCGCCCTGCAGCTCGTCATCGTCGTCGACGAGGCTGATGAGCAAGAGGTCCTGCCCAGACCGCTTCTTGAGACAGAGCAACTGGTTCCGGGGGGAATGAAGAGACTGCATGGCATTCCTATGGTTCTCATGAGAATAGGACAAGAGGAGTACGAATTGTTCCAAAGAGCGTTAGCCGTGGGTATGAGGAGGAAATATACCATTCAGAGCCAGGGGCTTCTTGTCGAGAACGCTGTCGTGTTGTAGGCTGCATTTTGCATCGATACTACTGGTTCACGCAATACAATGGCGGCATGGTTTTTTTTTTTCTTTCTTTTTTTTTTTTCATCGCGTAGACTTGTGGGATTTCATGTAGAGCGTACTTGTCAAAGGGCTATGTTTTTCATCCATTTATTCTTTCTTTCTTCATTTTGTACATTAAAGGGGTAGATATACTGCGATATGCTAGAAAGTATAAGGAGATGCGCGTTGGAAATGTATTCAAAGTTGGGATCTCATGTTCTACAAAAGCATTTCAGTTACTTATTCCTCCACATTACAAAGCAAAAACAATTATTGAGAAAGATTCTATTATTTCCTAAAAGGCCTCATTAAAGGCCATCAATCGCCATATCCCCAAAATGTTGAATATAGTAGTTGTCATGATAGAAACCCATCGCCAGATGTCGGTCGTCTATAAATCGCTGCACATTGGTTTCGCAAAACTTGGTGAGGGGGCTCCACAGAAAAGTCTGTTATGGGATTCTCCAACTACCTTTGGATTTTTTTTTTGGCCTTTCAATATAGTTCGGTCTATAACTCTGAACACAAAGGCTGGAAAATGACAGAGGAAAGATCGCAACCTCCCAAGACAAGAGCAAGACAACAGGAAATAGGACAAAAGAAAAACGACGTTTTTTTTTTAAGTAATGGGAAGAACGTGACTTCCTGAACTCTATCGGATTTGGTACGTAAAAGGTGACGATGCGATATTAACAATGACGAGGTACGTCTAGAAGAGTCTGATTGGATCGCTGAAATCCCCGAGGAGTTGGCACATGAAGATTTGAGAGTCTTGGCCAGCTTTTGGGTTTGAGATTTAGTAGGATTTAGGATGTATGGTCGTCGGATGGAGCAACGGGTGATACCAAGTGTTTCATGGCGTCTTCGAGCAATATGGTTATAGGAACTACACCCAGCTTATCACGGCCATTGAGACCAGGGATCTCGAGGATAAATAAGTAACCCACGACATGACCCTTGAGCTGGGTAACAAGGTCGGCTGCTGCCTTTGCGGAACCACCTATTACATTCACAGGTCAGCGGTCACTTTCGGTATTGGACGAGCGCTGTACAAAGCAACGTACCAGTAGCAATTATGTCATCAACAATGAGGACCTTCTGGCCCTCCTTGATAGCATCCTCCTGCATTTGGAACATGTCCTTGCCGTATTCCTTGACATACTCGGCAGTCACACAAGGACCAGGCAGCTTGCCCTTCTTTCGAACAGCAGCGAAGCCGACGCCGAGACGCAAAGCAAGGCCAGGGCCAAAAAGAAAGCCGCGAGCGTCGAGGCCAACAATGACATCGGGCTTGGAGCTGGCACACATTTGAGCAACCTGCAGTTCGAGGGCGGAGATAAGCGTAGCATGATCATCTGAGCTGGTGAACAAGGGCATGATATCTACGAAGTCGATGCCGGGGATGGGAAAATCGGGGAACTGGCGAAGAGATCTGCACAGGCTCATCTTTGCACTGGAGAGTTGGGGGGCGGAGGGGGAGGAGGCGGCGGGCTGTCGTCCCGAGGCATTTTCAGCAGCTGAGGCAGAGGTTGTCTGGATAGTGGACGACAGGTCTGAAGTGAGGTTTGGCGAGGTCCCCGTCATTGTGAGGCGGGAAGAAAGGAAAAGAAGAGGAGATGAGACGCAGAGCAGACAAGGCAGTATTCAGCACAAGCAGACGGGAGGAAGAGAAAAGGGCAAGAGAAATAAAAGCAAAATGAAATAGCCCAGGCCTGGACAGCAGAGCAGTCGCGGACTGCGGACTGCGGACGGCGGACTGAACGAAGGTTACAACTCAACTTATAGATTGGGTCGACGGGTGTAAGAGATTTTAGCGGGCTGGACGGCTTGGCTGGGCTGCGTGCGTATGCGTGTGTATGCGTGTGTATGCACATACATGTGAGGTACTGCATGAGGAAAGCGTGGCCCAGCATCCACCCAGCATTCGCCCAGCACAGCGCACCCAGCAGCACCTGCTGGTACTCGTCGGTACTCGCCGGCTCTGGCCAGTTTTCGCCATCACTTGCCATCACTTCGCCAGCTGCTGTCTGGTGGACAAGCGCCGGTGTGTCCGAAGCGCTAGAGCGTGCCCACCCGGAGTAATAAGCGGCTACGGCGAGCGTGGAGAGTGCTAGGCAGGTAGCGCAAGGTGGTGGCAGGTAGTGGCAGGTAGTGCTGTGTACCTTGGCCAGCAGGGCTCTGGGAGGGGTGGTGGGGGAAGCACGCTGAAAGGGAAGGAGGGGGAGGGGAAGCAGAGACAGACACCACACACACACACGCACACACACACACACACAGATAACACACACTTCTCGCTTCTCGCTTCTCGCTTCTCTCTCTCTCTCTCCATCTCTCTGCCTCATCAAGGGGTTGCAGCAACACACGCCATGTGCACGACGCCAGACAAGCCAAGTGCATCTGTCGACAAGTCGGTGTGCAAATTTGTCCATGCTCTACGCTACGTTACGCTTGAGATGAGACTCCCCCGTCTCTTCTGCACAACTGCACAGCCGTAATCTCCATCTTGCAAAAGGAGGCGTCACCGCAACCCAAAATGCCGTTGCCCGAGTATCGATAAGGTAGAAACCGAAACTCTAGATGATTCCACGCTTCTCACGAGGCGATCCGAGTCTAAATCATACGGCTTTCAGGTTTTTTTTTTCTCCGGCCTGACCGACTCTGAATCTGGGGCTACAAATACACAAGCGCTTTGATACATGCCTTCTTTAGTTATCACGATTTTGCAAATACGGTATTTATGACTCGACTACCTACCTGCGCGCGCCAAGCTGGTTCCTGGTAACAGCCAAGCACCCGTAAGCTCTCATAAGACAGACCAGGAACTGTCACCGCACGCTGGTAAGTGTTCCGTAATAATTCTCAGCGGTCTTAGGATTGACGATGAACTGTATTGTCTCCAGTGATCCGGCTTGGCGCGCGATGGTAGGTAGTCATACCCTCGATAATAACGCGTCCATGATATAATATACCTGTCCCAGTTCTTACATACAATCAACAATCGTGCTCACAGCATCAACAGGGCGCGGGTCGCAACATGGTGGATCGTAACACAGCCTGGATGGCCAACAGGTTCCCCTCTAATCCATCAGAATGGCAATCCGGCATTAATTTATGGTCCAACTTGTTCGGAATCCCAGATCCAGTCAGTATGTGTGTGGGGTTCCAACAGGGTATATGTGTGGAAGCCGACAGCTGAAACAAGAGAAAAACAACAATTGTGGAAGAGACGAAGGAGACGCAAAAGATGAACTGACATGACAGCTCCACGAAAAATCTTTCGCCTCATGGCTCGACTCCCAATCATGTCCTTCAAGATGCTCATGTAGATTGGATTGATCACGTCTGGTTCTACCAGGCCGACATATATCACAGAAGCTTGCGCATACGCCGTCCAACTGCCAAGCTCCGGTGGAAAGCCGATGAGATGATTCGGCCTGTGTATGTCGTTTCCATCGTGCTGTTCCGTAGCTTCCTCAATCCGCTGGACTCGAAAACATGATGAGGGATTTGAGCCTGGTGTACGGATTAATAGCAGGTGAATCATGGCACGACAAGTGTCTGCCTTACGCCTACCATCATCTATCTGCTAGAAGCAGAACAGTACTACTGCCTTCAGGAGGCCCAGCCCCGGCCCGCTTCTCAGGCAGGCGGCTGCATAATTTTCGAGGCCCAGGTATCTGTGATGACTTGAAAGCACACTTCTTTACCTCTGTCGGCCATTTACATTTTGCAAGAGACGCTTGAAGACAGTGGACTCGTTCATACGGAGTACACGGCCAGCAACACACATCATCCTGGCTATCCGGATAGTTCATGGTGTGGGCGGGTGTTAGCAATGCGTTTCAAAACCCTTTACCTGCTGGCTCAACGATTGAATTTTTTTTTTCTTCGCTCTTCCTTCCAGCGGCCCACGAGGCATTTAGTTCGAGATGGTACCTAGCCTGGCCCTTGTCGCCATGAATATGTTACGGATGTTAACCCCATCTATCATGTCCCTGCGTGTTGCGTGTTGCGGGCCACGCCGATAACTTGGTTCCCTGCGAATGCTAACTATTGGATCCTGTCCATGTGTTGTCATGTTCCCCGTATTATCCTCGGTATAAACCCACGAATGACAAAGAGCGCTGGTGCTCGCCTGTTCAGCTTCGGTCGCCAATCTCCTCGACACCAGACTTGATAAACACTAATAATGCAATCAGATAAATGTACGCCCGTACAACACCAATGTACATCGTTCCCGACCCACAATCGTCCAAGGGACCGCTTCACAAGGTTTTCCAGTGCGGTGCACTGCGCAAATCAATTAGTCTTCAGCTTCGAGAAGGTTATTAGTAACCCGAATACCCGAATACCCCAGTCCAGGAAGTAACGGCCACACGGCGAGCTGGTCCAATGTGGGGTGGGGGAGTCTATAGTTAACTATAGGACTGTAAAGTTGAGAATGATTCAGCATGTTCA
The DNA here is from genome assembly GCA_000729835.1 of Atkinsonella hypoxylon. NCBI lineage: Eukaryota > Fungi > Ascomycota > Sordariomycetes > Hypocreales > Clavicipitaceae > Atkinsonella > Atkinsonella hypoxylon. The sequence goes on along the minus strand of JFHB01000003.1, from coordinate 297,731 downwards.
TGTCCATCCAGAGCATAAATGCGATCTATTTGCTCATACAGATTATCACAGCGATCGCACGCTTGACACGGTGCATATGACAGCCACCAAGCTGTACGCATACAGCACCTATTACGCTGATACTAGCTGGATCTATAGGCGCAACGAAAACTCAGCTCATGAGTACGATTATGCTCACCATGTTTGTGTAGCGCATCTTTTCGAAGGTCCTCTTACTGATGAAAGTCTGGTTGAAATGGCCCCGTTGATTACGGAGGTCCCGCCACTGATGGGTCTACGATAGACCCGACCCAGGTTGCCAGGTTGTCACGAAGTCAACAATCAAGGTCCTCAATCCAACTAATAATAAAGGTCTCGATGATTCCTTCTCGAACCATGGGCTCTGCTACATCCCATGTCGCGGGTGCAGCAGAATCTCACCGCCTATTCTAAGTTTGTCAAACACTACATGATGCAATACCGCAACATACCACATTCTATAGCCGATAGCGAAATACATAATTGAAATTCCAGCCCCAGAGGCTAGACGCCGTCTCCACGATGGCCTCTGTCAAGATGCAATGCGGAAAGCTACGCCCCTTCATTTACCTCGCCTCTGCTATGACCCAAACGCTCGGGCAAAGCTTGGCGAAAATTCTGCAAGCGGATTGATGAACATGATGAGGAAGCGGAGCTTCTCCGTATCTGCTTCACTTCTTCAAATGTGTTGCCTTGATAGCTGCTCGCTCCATTGTACTGCTTCGTGAGTGGCAAAAGACACGGCAGCTTCCAGGTGGACTACGCGCATCTGGGCTTGTAACTGTGTCCCAACCGCCATGTAAGCATTATGCTGACCGGGACGCAGACGCAAACAACAGTACTAGCTTTCCAATAACATGTGCTACAGTTTCTTGTGACTGGAGTGAAGCAGCAATGTCATTAATATTACTAGCACGTAACATGTGCTCTATGTGCAGTAGTTGCCATCTAAGCGCTGGCCAACAAACCAAGCCTGTCTAAAAAGAAGAGAAAAAAGAAACCAACGCGGATAACATCTAATGCTCATGCCCCAAAATTTATGAAACAGAAAGGAAGCACCAGCTCAAAACTAAAAATTGGGTATCACTGTCGTTGACAGAACCAGAAATATATAGACCAAAAGTCGCTCCGCCATCTATCCATATTCCAAACCAAACACGCAAGTACTGCATTCAACTCTAGTTGACGGCACTTGCATCAAACATCAAGCAAAGATCCAAAAACAACATCCACTCAGTCTTCTCCATCAAAACCTGTTTCTCCCATCTTATTCGTAGCACAAGCGCGGGGGCGTTGCCTGTTTCCCCGTGGAGGCTGCATGCCTTGGTAGCACAACCCATCTCCTTTGTTTGGCAAGGTACGCGGGTAATGTGTTTCTCGGTTGTCAGGATTCTTGTACTCCGTGCAACTGCGCGACCCTTCTCAGCGGAACTGAAGCCGGACAATGGAGAAAAGCATATTTTGCAAGACATGCAGCATAACAGCCACACAGGTAGGCAGCATCTCTGGCCACACCGTAAAGTCCAACTTCCCCTCTAACCCAACATCAATCTTGAAACAGAGCTTGATGAGCAGCCGAACCGCCAAACTAGCCACCAGCTCGCAGGCCCACGTCACCGAGGACGCGCGAAAGGTTAAATTGAAGTCGTACGGCTCATCAGGGCGGTCAAACGCAAAGTGCGGATACACAGCTTTGTTTGCGCCGTAGTGCAAGACGGCCACGCTGCCCAAAAAGGTGGCCATCGAGGTATTTTCGGCGAGAAAGCGGATAAAGACATTGCGAGTCTGGATCTTCTGATAAGAGCCGTAGCTGAGGGCATTTAGGCCCAGAACGGTGAGGATGTGATGGAAGTAGCGCGTCATCATAATTGGTGTCAGCAGGACTAGAGATGTGGACGAAAGAATTTGGAGAATTATGAACTGGGCTGGTGAGCGAAGACGAGCATACAAGGCACGGACATAAGTCTGGTAGGTCAACATAAAGTATCTGTCACACCTTGTCAGTTCATTCAAGTTGACCCCTCGTGAGCCGCTGGATTGACCAAGAAATGGCAGTTCCTGGAGTTGAAATTCCACAAGGTACAGAGCAAGACAGTTTCGGAGAGACGTACAGCTTGAAGACCCAGCTTAACGGGTAGCTTCCAACTCGCTCGCCTTCTCGGATACCCAGAACCCAGCCTGTCAAAGCATCCAACAGATGCACAGTCGCAACCCATCCGTACACGTATACAACCGTTTCCAAACTGCTATGCGGTAAGGTACGCAAGTACAGCTCAGCGTAAGCCTCCCCAATGACGTAAACCCCGAGTCCAACAACCAAGGCGACACAGAACCACAAGAACCGCACAAAACTAGCTGGTAGCCATCGCCGCCTCAGGGCCACTCGTTGGCCACGGGGTGGCAAATTGGCCAAAAAAGTGTCCACTTCCGAATCCACGAAAGGAAAGTTATTCCGCCTGCGTCTGTCCCGCCTAGAGGAGAGTGTATCAGGCTCGCCGGTCCACCATGACGTGGTAAAGATTCGCTGCGTTTCAGACAAGGAGTGTCTTAGACCGATGTGTCTTTCATTTGTCATGATAATGAGGAAAGCGATTGCTACAGGTGTGGCCATGATGATGAACGTCCACGAGATCCAAGATGTGTTGTGGATGGTGAGAAAGCGGGTCTCGGGGAAGTAATAGATCGGAATAGGAACAGCGATCGAGAGGATGGCGATCAGAAAGACGGTGAGAGGGAACCCTAATGATTGCGGCCACCAGTTGAGGTTATACAAGTTGAAAACCTTGGTAATCCATATCAAGGCTGTGAGATTGTAAAGGCCATAGTATATAAAGAGAAAGAACCAAAAATTGACCTGTACGCGCGCTTCCCCACGACCGGGAATTTTGTGGTGGTCCTCAGGGTCTTCTAGTGGATCACGACTTGGTCCATCATGATTACCAGGTAAAGGATATTGGGGGAAGGGTATAGCACACCATGCCACGGCCTGCCTGTTTGTGATTAGTACAGAGATACAGCGCGTCTCGCGAGGGAGCCCATGAGACAATGTCGATGCCGTCAATGAACAATACGTGATGGCTGACAATCCCAATACACCAGAAAAGGGAAGAGCGGGAGTTATAGGAGAAACGCACCAAAATAGCTGGCAGAAACACCAACAACCCATATCTAGTCCACCAGTTTTCCACCATTCTCTTAACTGCGGCCTGCTTCGGGTGCACCCACAAATCCATGATCCAACCTTGCCAGATCCTCTCTCCGACCCAAGCATCCTCATCATCGTCATCATCGTCATTTACAGCATCATCGTCATCATTAGAGGATAGTTGCGAAGCTACCAGAGCTCCGTAGCCAACATGTACGCTGCCTCTGCCATCTCCAGTCACGGAGGAAAGCCGGTCTGCCAACAGGCCGAGCTGGCTGGACCTACGATGGGATAGCCCAGGTCGGGGAGGGACTGCACGGAAACGGCCTAATAATGGGGAAGAATCGTTGGGTCGAACGCGGGATTCTGTACCTTGAGTGAATTGGAAGAAGCTGGACATTTGGACGACGGGCGAATACCCGGAACTGCGCACCGGATATTGAAGCAGTAGCGGAGGCCCACGGCCTTCTGGGAGGGAGGCAAGGGAGGCAGTCGGGAACAAGCGATGCTATCAGTGCAGCAAGCTGTTGGAATTTTACCGACTTTGATTTCGGGGCATCTCGTGGTCGTGCTGCCTGCTTTCAGGCGTGTCCTATCGGAGTTGGGTGCAGATCGGTCTGAGGCGTGTTGGGTTCCAAAGTTGATAAGGCTTTTTGAAGGGATGAGGGATGAGGGATGTGACGAATGAAGGCCTGGATGCTCCTGCATCATGGCGATTGTTGGCAGGCACCGCGCCAGGGAGGAAAGGGCGTGGGAGCTGCAGCTTTCGTGACGCGACTGGCTGCCGGTGCCAAGAAGCCCCGCATCAAGGGACCGCGACGGCACTTGTGGGCCGTAGCGCCTGCGCCTGCGCCTGCGCCTGCGCCTGCGGTGTTATTGTGTAAAGCGTCTGGCCGGTTCTGCTAATGTCATCTCATTCCTTGAAAATCTGGCAAACCCGGCAATATTATCTGGCGGCATACTAAATGAATCCATGGCGTTTCTTTCTAAATCCAGCCCTGGTACAGGCAAAGAATGTAGCACCCCATCTCACGCAAAAACCATGATTTCGTTGTAAGGTAGTGTGGCAGATCCCTGTGAGCTTTTGCACGGCATCGTGACAATAAGCTTCATCCAGCCTGCTGATCGTCCATCAGGGTATGGTGGGCATCTTCTCGCAACTCTATTATACATGATACAGGAAAGCCTCTGTCTATAGCGCATGGACTTTTCTCCTACATCGCCATCATCATCCTGTGCCACTCCTGGAGGCCTTCACAGCGCTCGGCTTCACAATGATGTACACCAACAACTAGCACTTCTCAGTCGCCTGCATCCGATCCGATATCAGATCCGGCGTCAGAAACGTCGTCTACTATATCTGAGCCCTCATCGCATCCATCATCGTAATCTTCGGCTGAATTCTCTGCCGAGCTCTCCTCAGGCTCAGCACTTTCACGTCGAGGTACCTCCTCTTCCAAGATACCACCAGTCACGTCGTCTGTGAAGGCGACAGTCTTGGTGGCGGGGGGGCTGTAGGAAGGCAACGCTGGCTCCAGTACATCTCCGCTCCATGGCTTACACTTATTGACGTGCTCACCACATCGCAAACATGTCCAACCTTCACCTTCTTCGCGCTCGAGCCGTGTCGCCAGGCAAACGAAGCAGTAAATGCAGCCGCAGGGGATCCCCTCGTATGGGTTTGTGACATCAGTTTGGGCAGAGCCAATAACGCCACTTGATGCAGCGGCAGCCATGATCTCCATTTCGCTCGTTGCCGAGTCATTCTGGTCTTGGTAACAAATGGCACATGTTCGTTCTGGCAAGAAGGCATACTCTCCACTTGCCGACTTTTCCTCTTCCCCATTTGTATTGATTATTTCTTTTGTTTTCCTCCACGTCTTGTTCAACCAGCGTCGCCATCTATTGATTCCGATCAAGGGTAAAACGAAGAGTAAAAACTCAGTGAGTGCATGCCAGACGAGCTGTCGATTGAGATATTCGAACGATACCTCCCGGCTCACCTGACTCGTAGGCGGGGCCAGTCGCATTCTCAGTATTCTGTCCAGCAATGTTCTGTAGCGACCATGAAGGAGGAATATCAAGAACGAAGCCAATGCTGCAGTTGAATGCATAGTCGTCAATCGTGACGTCCAGCGAGAAAGTCGTCGAATGCCAGGGCTCGGCTGATTATAGCCGTCATCCTGTTGTAATAGCCAATCCTCCCATCTCGTCCAAGCATATTTTCCAAAGACGGTAATTAGACCGTACACGGACTTTTGTAGTCTGGTTGGTGGTGAGAGAACGGGCCCCGATTGCCTCGCATCGGTGTACTTGAGGTTCTGAAGTGCAGCACCGTATGTCGCATCGTGATCCCATATGGTCAGCTTGAACAAAATGGCTCTCAAAGCCAGCATTATCTCGGCAGACCATTCGTCTTGTAGATGTCCTCCAGCAAAGTACCTTAGAGCATCGCCGACTTGATTTTTCAAAAGGCCGACGAGTTCTCCATCAAGGAGTTCAGCATCTACCTGCGCAACGCGGAATGCGGGCCGTGTGCCATCCTGTGACGACATGGCTTCCCATGCTGGAGAGAGTCTGTTGAAGGGGAAGGGCAAGCGTTGCAGCCGAGAGCTGGCATGGGAAGCCTGTCGGAGTGCAGCAAGTGTCGCCACGGCCTCTGCTTCGCGCGCCTGGCGCCGGGCTGCAACGCGTTGCTGCGCTTGAATGAAGCTCGAATCGGTCATCGGAACAACATTGGACAAATTGTTGAGCAAAGGACAGCAACCGACGCAGCCGAGAATGAGCGCAGTCTAGGACGGCCCGGCAATCGAGAAGAAGGGTGGTCAGTATGTCAAGCGGCTTTTCCAGCTCGAGGCTAGAAGGAAGTAGCGTCAAGTGAACAGTGGTGAATGGTGTTGAGGTGATAACAATGGGTATGTTTAATGACGGTGGCGATCGTTGCGGCTACGATGTGCATTTGATGGCAATCGCGAGCCGAGGCCAAGGCCAGACGTCTCTGGTGGCTTGCAGGTGTCCACAAGTGGCAGAGGCAGTGGCAGTGGCAGTGGCAGTGGCAGTGGCAGTGGCAGTGGCAGAACCAGCAACTCCTGGTTCCGCGGCTCAACTGAAGCGCCTCCGTCGAGCCGCTTCGTTCTCTTATTAATTTAATCTAGGTCTTTCCTTTCATATCTTGCACCAACAACTGGCTTGCAGGAGCAATCACCGTGTCTTGCGAATGATGAGTCAGATAACAAGTGCTCCCGTTTCGCTCATCCTGCTCGTGAAGTGCACCGTACCTACATGCCTAGGTATCCAAGGTAACTCGAGGCAAATCACCGCGGCTGAAGTTGAAGGGTTCAATACCATTTGTCGCAGTAGCTCCTCGCCTTATTTCTCAGCCTGCCTTTGACTGATATCGGTTGGGAATAGTCCACGGTGGCTTTGTCAAATGCGCAGATCACGCGCAAATCACGCGCTTGCCTCTTATGACGTGAACATGTATCAGCCGGCGGCCATCAACCACTACTAATGTTAGTGGAAGCAGCTGGTTGATATTTGGTGGGACAAACGCCAGTGCTCTTTCCCGGGCCTGCCAGCTCTGAGCCAATGACGGCATGCACGCTCCTTCACATCTGTTACTTTACGCGCCTGCGGCAGGTACCTAGGTAGATAGCACACTGTCATGACGTCCTCGCCTAAATTGACTTCTGACAATCTGATAATTCTGCTTCTGTCTGCATTATTGCAATCTACCGTCCCCGCTCTCATTCGATACCTTGTCGATGACTCATACTCTTGGTCGCATTGGACGACGCTACTTTAATAAATCCAACATCTATAACCTGTCCTATGTTGATGGGGGCAAGAAACTAAGAACCTCATCCACATTCACTACAGCACCGTTTGAGTAGCATTAATAGCTACGCATCAGCATCGCTTCCCCAGTCACTCGATTTACCAGCTTACTTCAGAGCGACGTAGAATGTCGACGGCACGCCGCCGCCGCTCTGGTAATGTCAAGGCGGAGACTTCATTGCTCCTGCAGGCAGAGGCATCTCTACCGGTTGATGGGTCATGGCGAATGGTTGAGGGCGAACATGACAGTTTTGATACCACCATCTTGCCATCCATGGGCGACGATATACTCGTTCCTCTATCCAGTAGCCAGCCGTCATCCGGATTTCCCTCACAACTACCCTCTCAAGGGAATATGAGCGTAGAGTCTGGATCGGGATCTCAGGATAGCATACGAGATTTTGTGAAGCACCAAGATGATGATCAAGTGATTCTCCGAGAACCCTTTCGTCCAAGCGTCATCTCGACAGCCAGTTCCAGGCAACAAATAGGACATCGCACGCCGAATCCGCAGTTCAAGATGCCGCTGATAGATACCGATGGCCCAAGACGAAGTAGCGGGACCAGCTCCAGGACCGTTAAGCCCTTTGGCATGAGTACGAGCTACGAAGGGGAATACGAGGAATACTTGGGTGCAAGACGTGGCCAGAAGTCGACCGGAAGTCCAATGAAGAACAGAAATCGACGACAAAAATCAACATCCAGTGATGATGACCCTCCTCGGAATAGGTCAGCTACAGACCTTCAAGGCTCGAGTAACTTACGGGCTTTGGGCAACCACGTTTCGGCACTATTGCCGTCAGCCGTTTTCAGGATTATAGTCTGGACTGGCGAAATCTTCTTCATTGCGCTGAATTTTGCCAAATATCCGCTTGGACTGCTTCTCGCCGTATATCTTGTCTTTGGCAGCGCTATTATAGTACAGAACGTGGCCACAAGGTCCATTTACTCTGCTATGTCGCCGATATGTCGGCTTCCAGGAATTTCGCTACTTCACTTGCCTTTTTGTCCGCCCAAGGGTGCCATTGATTTTGGCAATAATTACACAACCGCTACCCAGCCGGTGGAATTCGACGACTTGATGGGTGTACAGTCCAAGTTTGAGCAGGTTCTAGAACGGAGCGCAGAAGGGGTTTCTCTACCCTTTGAGATGAAACGGTCAGAGACTGCGGTCAGAGATTTGCGAACTCTCGTCCGACACAGTGACATTCAAGCGCGACACGAACTCGTGCTCGAGTTTGATGGATACATCGAAACCGCAAGGGAGGCAGCGTCAGATTTGCAAAAGTTCAACACTCATGTCGGGTCTGCAGTTGATGCGGTCATTAGCATCAATCATTGGACATCACGATATATAGATTCTCTATCGCCAGACACAGAAACACCACCCTCCGTGCTGGCTGAATGGACGCGATGGATATTCTACCCCTTTCAACCCGCCGATCAGCCATTTAGCGAACGAATTGTACTCGACAAGTACATCGAGCATACCGGTCTCGTGTCTGAGCGTATCTCGTCCCTCATCCTGGAAGCACAGGCCGTGCTTCGCCTGCTCACCAAAGCAGAAGACCATCTGGGCATCATCTACGATATCACGTCCCGCACTTCGGCAAGCGTGTCATCTCGCCGAGAAGAAATTTTCTGGACTATCTGGACCCTGGTCGGCGCTAATTCACGTCGTCTTCAGAGTCTTTCTCAACAGCTCACTCTGCTGGGACAAGTTGACACACAACGCTCCACAGCTGTGGACCAAGTGAGTGCTTTGATTCTCGAACTGGAATCCATTCAAGCCAACCTGGGCGATCTACGAGACCGTGTTGCAGAACCGCGGCTCACAAGCGGATTCGGCACCACCCACATCCCGCTCACTGTGCATATCGAGACAATCAACCGTGGGGTAGACCGCTTACAGGCCGCGAGGAGGAGAATCCGTGCCGCTGAAGATGATCAAGTGAGAAACGTCATGGCAAGAGCGGGTCTCAAGAATGATCAAGAGCGCCTGATAGACGCATCAAATGGGAGATGAATGTACATCATGGAGTATTCTTTTTGCAAACATTCCCTATTGAAAGGTGTTGCTTGGTATAAAATAGCAATGTGTACTATGACGGCTCTGCTTTTTTTTTTTTTAACGGGTCTGAGGCTCTTTTGACAACCATGTCGTACAAACACGTAACAAAATTGAATAAAGCAAGCAAGTCGCGTTACCCTGACGTCACTTACGGTCATGAACTAGGATGGGGGACGGGGGAATTTGCAAGGACGTGCAACACGCACATGAATACAGTCACGCGCAATCCAAGTCTGCACGAAATGGAAGCGCTAAGCACTATTCATAACTGAGATCGCGGCCATGACGCCTCTCATCATTTCCAGGTTGAAACTAAATGGCTACCTCCGACCCGCCAAGACCAATGTGTCCTAGCTCCAAGAACCGACTATACAAGGCGTCAGCACCATGCCACACAGTGAAATCCCCCTTATTTCCCTCCGCAAAATTCAACTCGCCTATAAAAACAAAAGATGGGTATAGAATGATGAAACAAAAATCTGGCGGGACAGTCGCTGCGTACGTGTCGTGGCCAGAGTAAGATGGTAGCGCCCCATGGAACCAAAAAAAGAAAAGAAAAAAAACCGAGATGTAACCGAATGTGGTTTTTTTTTTTTTTTTTTTTTTTTCATGACGCCTGAAATTCCTTTCCCTCCGTTCCATGATGTAGCCATGTTTATCTTCCCTACGCAGAATCTAATTCAACTGAAGCCGGAAACGCCGCGCTGCTTATGTACTCTGTAAAGAAATGGGATAGCCGTGTCATTCGTCGTACGAAACATCGGGATGAGATGTGCTAATTGAAGCCTGGAAATGCCTTGGAGATTGCTCGTCGCCCTGCAATTGTGAGTCAGTAAATAGGAACTACGCTGATCTTGCGGTTGCTCACTACATTGTCAAGCGTGAAACTCACATTTAGGGCGAGAACGATCGGGATCATCAAAGGGGGCGTTGTTGTCAGCAATTTGTCGCATGCGTTCTCGGGCAAAAGAGGATGGGCTGCCGCGCCTGTTGGGTGCCGTGGGGTTCATCTTGAGCTCGGCATCTTCTGGTTGTGTAGGCAGCACTCTTGGACCTCTAGGCTTCACCTTTCGCGGTCGCGCTTTTGTGACTGCAGACGACGAAGGTGTCATGTCTGCAGAATCTGGTGTTGTCGAGTCTATTAATCGACCTAGAGATAAGGACAAGCAATTGCTTTCATCCATGTCTGTCGACCTCGGACTTTCACCAACATCTGCATCCTTCCTGGGAGCTGTAAGTATCTTCAATGGGATGTTGTCCACCTGACTCGGCGGCGGACTGCCCGAATGCGATGAAGTAAATAGCTTTTTGCTCCAAGTCTTTAATTTCGTGTCCTGAGATACAATAGACAGCTCCTCCAAGTCCACTCGCTCTCGTAATCGTCGTAATGCTCGTTCCCGGCGCACCATTCCGTTGGTAATTTTGGGACTATACCCCCGCGGTAACATGCAATGCTTGCAGGTCGGGCATAACGAGCTGTTCTGGATGAGGAATTCATCGATACATTCGGTGTGGAATATATGACCACAGGGCAATTCGCGAATGATTGTCACTCGGTGTTCGAAACTGGCGAGGCATATGTGGCAGTTTGGTTGATAGTTGGTGGCGGTGGTCTCGCCGACACCTGCCAAGTTGGATCTCTTGCTTCGAATGCTGCGCACGCTCGGGGCGGACGGAGCCAGTGTGTCAGACGTCGCGTTACTGTTATCGCGACGACGCTTTCGTCGGGTCTTTTTGACGCCTGCTGATGGTGTCTTTTGCGTAAGAGGACTTCTCGGTACGTCCAGCAAGTCCGCCTCCGCGTTGTACGTGAATAAGGGAAACTGTGTAACATGCGAGGCAGGAACTGTGACACGCTTGATTCCCATGGCTTCAAGATCGACCTCGCCAGTCTGAACCCGCCGTCTTAATGAAATTCGATTTCGTCGTTGGATAAAGTGCATGATCAGGGACACGACGAGAATTACAGACAGTAGTGCCCCTATCACAATGAGAATGAAAGCCCAAGTAGCAGGCGGCTTGGTAGGCCGATCCAGAGTGAGTCGCGTCCATATCCGCAGATATGTCGTCCACTGGATGTTGTATAACTGTTTAATTTCGTTGCCATGGGGAACTTGACTGATGGCTCCAGAGTACAAGCTCAATTGTGTCATAATCTTCTGGCCCTGCCGTCCTGGAATGGCGAAAATAGGAAAATGGTGGTTCGATCGCCAAGCTCCTCCGTCGCCGAGATTCCACACTGGCGAATCCCCTTCTTGAGGTTTGTTGGTGGAATTGTTGGGTTTGTAGAAGACGAAGGCCCTCACAGGTCCTTGCAAAGCGGAGTTAAGATATGCTTGTGTGCAGTCACTGCTAAACCATGGCGCTATAGCAATCAGGTTGAAGTTTGCAGGTGGCAAGTTCTTTCTGCGGGTAACGTTACGCGGAATAGAATCGTATTGTTGCACATCGCAGGACGGAACGGAAGTGATGTCGGGAACGAAGAGAAGACCTTGAATCAAGCTCTCGTAAACGCCGGTGTTTCCCGTCGACAACGTGGTTAAGTTTTTGTCGATGGTTTGCTCGTAAACCAGCTGGCTCTGTCCGGGATATTGTCAGCGTGTATAATGAAGCACAACATGGTACGGCATGGCCGCGTCTGGCTTCGAAGGGAGGCGAACCGTCTGTTGTGAGAGATTCCTGGATATAGTCGTTGCAATTGTTCCCTCGCCATTCCAACCAGGATTGCTGAACAGAAAGCTACGAGGCAGTCAGCAACGACATTGATCACATAGGTTTCGGTATCATGTAGCAGGTAGCATGAAAGGCGAAGGTTGAGTTGCAGGAGGTGTAACAGCAGGCATGGTCGGCCTCTTCGGCGATGGTCATGGTCTAGATGTACAAGGGGATCAAAGGCATACATACACGTTGTTTTGGAGGCTTGAGAGCGCTACATGGGAGATAACTATCCGTTAGCAAGTGATCCGATGATTGGCGGTAGAGCGCCAGTCATATATTCCCGCCGCTCTAGATTTCGAGCAAAGAGAATTTGGGGTCAAATAGCGAGTTGTCTGAGTCTAGGGCGACATACACATTCTTTCATCAACTCATGTTTCGCTATAGGTGTGAAAGGAATGACATTGCGGGCGGCGCAGGGCGACGGCGTCGAAACCGTTTGCAAATTAACGGCAAATCGACGGTCACGGCGATAACAAGGGTGGGAATAAAAGGCGTAAGCCGTCGACCGTCGACCGTCGACCGTCGACCGTGGTGAGGAGGAGTTGAAGATACGAAGAGTGTAGGAATGGCGTGCAAAGGCGCTGATGGCTCGTTCGGCGAAGATTGGATGCTCTGATACACAAAGACAAAGCATTGCCAACAAGGCAACGTGGATATAATTATGGGGGTGGAGGGGGAAGAAGCTTGGGAAGTATTCCGTAGTTAACTAGTTAAAAGCCGCTAAGAGCTGCAACCGCCAGCGCTGAACGGTCCAATGGTCTATCTGGTGGCCACCAATGGAAGGAAAGGAAAGGCTGGGACCACAAGGCCGCCCAACTGGCTGCGATTGTATTCCGTAGGCGTGCGGCGTTGCCGGAAAGCGCGGCGGTTGTGTTATAAAGGCTAACTAAGGTACCTACCTACCTACCTCGTTCACGCGGCAGTCTCACATTTACAGCGGCTCCGCTGAGCCTCTCGCCGGCGATTGAAGGCATCGTCAGCAAGGCGCTCCCGGGCCTCACGATTGGCTAGGCTATTACTTACTATTAACAAAATTTGTCGTCACGCCCCAACCACGGGGTTGCGAGGCTAAGATGCCAGCGTCGGTATATCAAGATGGTATACGGAATAGTTACCCTATGGATTATTCCGTATGGATTGACGTATATAATCCAAACAGCCCGCACCGACCGCGTCGGCTCATCGCCGTGGCAGATCTAGCGCACGTCAGGCATGCGCCTTTGCGACGGCAGTTGGATATTCCTGCTCTGCAATTTGAGGGCCACGTGATTATTTGCAACCATAGATATAGGATGTACCTACGGAAATCAAAACCCTAGTCAACATATCCACGTCCCTTGCGTATTCACTTTAGCAATTCACACCACTCACATGCCTCACGCCTCACGCCTCACGCCTCACGCCTCACGCCTCACGCCTCGCCTCATCGCGTCGCCATGCGCGTCCAACCGCACGTGGGCCCTTTGATACACTTGTTGCATTGTCCAGATTCCCAGCCGCGTATTCTTGTCGGACAGTGTTCTCTGCACGTATGCCAGTTACCATGCAGCTTAATACCCGTAGCCACTACCAACGCCGTATCCGCCCTGCTGGCGGCGACCGTCGTAGCTGTCACGGCCGTATCCTTCTTCTTCCTCGTCATCACGACGGCCCTCATTACCATGTCCGTAGCTGCTGTTTCCGCCGTGGCTGGATTGCTGACGTCCGTCGTATTCATCGTCATCGCGGCGACGGTGCTCGGAACGACCATAGCTGTCGTCGTCATCTCGGCCGTGGTGCGCAGAGCGCCCACCGTGGCCACTCTGTTGCTGCCGGCCGTAGCCGCTGTAGCCGGAATCCTCCCGACCATACTCACTGTTGCCTCCATAACCGGACTCATAGCTGATGTTGCCACCATAGCTCAACTCTTGACGTCCGCCGTATTCGTCGTCATCGCGCCGATGGTGTAATGAGCCACCGCTACCATAGCTGCCGTCATCGCCTGGTCGGCGACGGTTGTCACCGCCATAGCCGCTACCCTGCTGGCTGTGGCCGTAAACACCAGTTCTTTGTTGACTGTGTCCGTAGCTGCCGGTGCTCTGACTGTGCCCGTAGCCACTGCTGCTCTGTTGACTCTGCCCGTAGCCGCTGCTGCTCTCCTGACTCTGCCCGTAGCTGCTGTCCTGCCGACCATAGCTCGACTGACTTCCGGTAAAAGAGTCATTGTCATTTCGGCGACTGCTCTCTCCACTCGTGCCGAAGGCATCTCCAAGAATGGAGCCAGCCTTGCTCAAGAAACCTTCGAGCCCGCTCTTTTCCTCCTGAGCATGGGGAGCCTGACCAGTTGGTAGCTTCAGGCCAGTTGGTAGCTTCAGGCCAGTTTGCTGCTCCACGGCGTTCGCAATGAGTCCTGTAGCACCCTGATAGATGGCATCGGCAGCAACGCCGGCGATTTTGTTCTCCAGAGTGTCGGGCTCCCCGTAGAGCTTTCTCATCTTGAGCTTGCCAGCGCAGCCATGACCATGTCCAGTGTCATCGATACCTTCCTTGTGGTTCTCGCCTCTCATGACCCCCTCACGAGACAGCTTCTGGCGGTAAGAGTTCTGCTCGCTTTGAAGCTCTCTCCACCATGCCTGGACTTCGTCGTACATGGCGTTGCGGGCCTCGGACACACCGTCTTGTCCTAGATTTCTCTGCGCAGGGTGATGCAAGATACCGTTGATGATACGATCGCAAAGACGGTTTACATCAACACGTTCATCGTCGATTGCGTCCATGAGTTGCGGAACAGTCCAGCTGACCATTTTGGCCGCAGTGCGGCCTGCAATTTCATTCAAGATCTAGAACATTTTAAAATCATTTATCAGAAGAGCTTGACTGAGAAAGACCGCCGGAGGCAGAAGGGCCGGAATGATGGCATGCTTACGTTGGAGAAGTGATCCTTGGATAACATTGAGTGAGTAGGATCAGTGCATCGGTCGTTGTTGAAGACGACGTGTTGCTCATCCTCGCTACTCTTGATGACTTCACCTGAGCCGGTGGCCAGCTCATTCTTGACCTGGCGAATGAGGGGCACGACAACGGGAGCCATGATGGAGAAGACAAACCGAGAAAGCTGATCCTCCAACTGCTCAATGACCTTGGGCAAAACAGGGATCTTCTCCACAGCAGCGGTGATGCTTTTCATGATGTCGTCATGGAACTCGATAGCAGGCATGATTTGTTTATAGACTTGTTCGACATAGACGGTGAACTCTTCGGGATCTCGAGGCGACACTGACGTGTTTCCCACCTGCGTAGAAGCGGCGTTGACCTGGATCTCATCAATTCGATTCTTTTGGCTCTTGCCTCCAAAGAGGCTGTCAGGAATCTTGTCGAGCAAGTCACGTAGCAAACTAGTATCGGAATTCTTGCTATCCTGAAGAGTGCCTTCCAATTCCTCAAGTTCATTCTGAGTCATCTTATCCGAAACTACAGGCCAATGTCAGTCAGGAGAGTGAAAGGTCAAGGAGAAGGATTCGATGGCCGATCGAATAGCACGAACCTTCACCAACGACTGAATGGAGAAAGTCAACACCTCCGAACGTTCCAGTCACAATGGGATAGACCTCATCGTTAGCTCCCTCAAGGCGCATGCGCGTGTCACGTCCAACGTGGGGAAAGACATCTCGCTCGCCGAGCTCAATTAGGGCCAGTTCACAGTAGTTGCTGTGCGCAAGAAAATCTGCAAAATTTCTGTCAGCATGATGTTCATGATTTGCGTGTTCGCAGATAATCAGCAGGTGGGGCCTTTAGGATTCATGTCCTACGGTAAAAGGAATATTCTGAAGCAGTTATCCCCTAACATCGAGCATTATGAGACTCACCCTCCAAGCAGTGAAGACCGGTTCCCATCAGTCGAAGACACTCATATAGATCTTCCTTTCTTCCGCCATTTTTGTAGTTTCGACCGAGCTCGATACAACGAGAAAAGAGGTTTCTAACGTGTTTGGAAGATGTCATGATTCCAGCACGGTCATTGGCAATGTAGTTCTTCATGCCAGACGCGGGATCGATTGAAAGCTCACGCTCCTCGTCGATGGGGCCCCGTAGACGACGGTCATACTGTCGGGCATCTTTGTTGTCGGCATAGTTCTTGGGGTTGTCAATGTGATCTTCAGGTCGGTAACAACCGAGACGTTCAGCAGTGACCTCGAATTCACCAGATCCGTAACCGAAAGTCAAGAAGCCGAGAACACAAAGGAGCAAGCGAATCGCCTCAGCGGAAACAGATTTAACAGTACCGACATCTATGGCCTGCGAGTAGTCTCGCAACCAGTTTCCGAAGTACACTCTGGAGACCATGATCTTGTTGAACTTTTTGTGCTTCATGGCCTGGGCCATGGCTAGGGTAAGAAGGACATCTTCGATATCGCCGTGTCGCCCTGCATATGGGAGAAGAGGTTAGACGAGTGGGAACTTGACATAAAGTATGAAATCCTGAGAAACATCTAGGAGGGGATTGCGTCATCATACAGTTCTGTCCCTCGACCTTGGACGTAGAGCCGATGTTGCCAGCGCCGAAAGCGGCTGCCGGGCTAACGAGAGCGACGAGGACAATCAAACCCACGAGGACTCCATGGCTTTTAAAGTCGATCATTGCTACCCAATGGCCCAGTGGCACGATAATCTATGGTCGATTTCTGTTGGTGGGGTAGATGGGTAGTTAGGAAACTCGCTCCTGGCCCGAACAGGGAATAAGAGTGGTAGCAAGTTTACCAGATTACGGCGATGTACGACAACAAGACTGAAGGAAGAGGTAATGAACGGGATAGGATAGATGTTGGGAGAAAAATGGCAGACGAGCTAGATTAGTGAATCAAAGAGGAGATAGGAGGGGTTGAGGAGGGGCAACAGAGCTGGGAGTATTTATTGTCACCCCGGCGCTCAAACGGTTCAATGGACTGGCTTCACGGTACATGATTGACTTTCCTATGCAGGGTTAAGTCAAAGGCTGGACCTCCCCTGTCGTCGCAGGCCAATGCACAGGCGGTAGTTGTAGCGGTTGTATCGAGTAAACTGCCGTGTGTTACGACTGCGTTATGCGTAGGACGATACAGGTGAATCCGACAAGGACTGCTCTTTGCGATAATGTCGCTGGCCGCCATGGAGCCCGTAGGCACGGATGAGCTTCGGAGGTACTCAGCAGCATGATGGGAGAATGGGCAGATGGGAGGATGGGAGGATGGCAAAGGCCCTCGGGAGGTGGGATATGTTTGCTGTCTGGTGTTGTCTTAGAAAGCCTGGAAGTTGTTTGAGCGACCAGGGCCGCCAAAACGCGCCTGGCAATGAGTTGAGTCGAAATCAATGGTACAAAAAAACCACTTTTAGCGCCTCGTGGGCCAGGCCAACGAATAATGACTGGAGCTCAACCACAAAGGACGTGAGTTTAAGCTTGGTTCGTGTCCTTGTGTCAGCTGTGCCAATGACAGAGGCGATCCTGAAACCTGAAACGATCGAAGTGCCTGTCCAACGACCCCGCACCCGCGCCCCCTTTGCCTGTCGCATAGTTAGTATCGCGTCTTGAAATCGTATCGTACTAACTATAGACAGACTAACTACCGCGCACCGTTCACAATGACCACTAACACGGTTGCTTGAGGTCTCATTCTCGACAATACGGGCAAAAGACATCAACGCAAACGAAATCCTGTTCAAAATATCATGTGAGTGTGAAGTAAATGCGTCCAAGTAAGTCAACGTCGGGAACGATGCAGAGTACTTATGGTCAAGTTATTCAATAAAATTGTCGAGCCTACGAGCCTACGAGCCTACGAGCCTACGAGCCTACCAGTACATAGAGCTCATCCGCCTGCAAAAGAACCGAGATATCCCAGAGAATGCGGGCAAGCAAGTACGTCGTGGACCAACTCGGGTGTCGTGAGGGATCGTTCTGTGCGTGTCAGCATTGTAGTGCTGGTCTGATCAGTATTCGCTAGCTGTGACCCATTGGTGACCCATTGGTGACCCATTGAGTGAACTGTGCAGCTTATTCGGCTACAGTAAGATAAGGAAGGATAGGAGGGTGTTTGCAGAGTTTACAGAAGGGGAAGGAAGCTGACTTGCACCTCCAGCGGCTCCTAGTGACTATGTCGGGGTCAGGTCCGAGGAGAAACAATACATCAAGCTGGAGTGGCTAACGTTACCTAGGTGCTGAGCCTGGCCACTGCGTGTTGAGCGACACGCGCTTCAGTGTCATCGATGCCTGGGCTATCATTGGCGAAGCTCTGTCAATCTCTCATCCATTCAGTGACACAGCTGCTCCACAGCTGGCTGGCTGATGAGAGACAAGCAGCAACTTCAGCACATCGCCCGAAAAGAGTTTCTGTGAGGTCATAGGGAGCAGCGAGGACCGAGCACCACTGTAACGCAGGCCGCTTTTTGAAGCCAGAAATCAGCACCAATGTGATAAGAGATGTCTTGTGGGAATATCTTCAGATGTGCGTGCCTAGGGTAGAAGGAACTCGAGTCGAGCACTGAAGAAAACAAACCAGACTCATTCCGAGTTCGGCATGATAGTTAGTGTAGTACCGTGCAAGTGCAGTACAGCCAGACCGGACTGGTGAGAGAGGCATGTACGGCGCTCACGCCGGTGTTTGTGGGAACGTGAGCCAGCTAGCACAAGATGGTCTTGTCTTGGGGTCTTGGGAAATTGGTCAATTGTGGTTGCCTCAACTGTCTTTCGGGGCGGTCGTCCGCCAAAAAGTCTGGTGCGTTGAGATGCCTACGACGTCAACAGTTAACTACGGATCGCTGCACTGCAAGGTGGACAGAATCAGTGGGCCCGGGGTCGGTGTAGCAAAATCTCTGAATCTCTGGCCTTTACTCCGTAGAGCTTCCCATGTCTTCCTACGGACAGACTCAAGGGAATGGACTCGTCGCAGTGCGGTAATGCCATTGTCTGTAGCGGGGCGCTCGTCACCTGCTGCCAACCAGACCGGACGGTTCTGCTGGAGAAGCCATTTGGACCTTGTACCACAGAGCCACTGGATGCCTGTGAGAACTGTGGCCGACAAGGCGGGTCCTTAAAAAAACAGTAGACATGGGGATAGGGGACAAGGGCTGTCTGTGAGTCTGCCTACGCCTATGTTAGCCTGTTCTTGTTAGCGGCCGTCGTTTGTTTTGGTTGGAAGGCGACCAGACGTGACACGGGACGATTTGGTGGATTGAAGAGGTGGGAGACAGCAGTCGCTAGCGAGGTTTAGCGATGGGTGCCTGACAAGATGACTGACAAGACACTGGCCGAAGTGCGGAGCAGGAAGGAGCAGGAGGAACACTAGATGCTGGCAGTGTCAAAGGGAGCGAGCGCTGGTGCTGCTGGTGCTGCTGGTGCTGGCTGGTGCTGGTGCTGCCAAATTCTGCATCCCGCCGGCGCGCCACCAGCTGCCCGGCGGGTGTGCTGTTTTATTTATTTATTTAATCTTCCCACCCACCTAGCCGGCAGCCACCCAGGCGCCCGAGAGTTGCTGATTGCCCACCTCCAGTAAAGGCCCTGCAAAACCTACATATTTGGCGCAACGCCCACCATCCCGCCAACGGCTCCCCGAAATTTTCCCCCTCTTATCCCTCTTTTCTTTCCTGTACTGTAGCAACCCCCCCCCCCCCCCCTCTTCCTGTCTTCCCAGTAGGCCCCAGATCAATCCAGTCCCCCAAGGCTTTCCAAAAGCCGCCTCTCGCCCACCGCGTCCGCCACAACCTTCCCTTCTATTCCACCACAAATCATCGCCATCGGGCATCCGCTGTCGCGCGAATACAGGCCTCTCGCTGCAACAGCTGCAACACCAACAACAGCACGCCATCTTCTCCAGCGCCGCTACAGAGCTCCAGCTCCAGCTGCCACAGCCAAACGCCAGAAAAAAAAAACCCACATCATGCCGCGCCAGTCCAAGAAGGCCGACGACAAAAAGGTCGCCGTCGTCCCTGCTCCTATGATTCCTGCTCCTACCGCAGGAGTCATTCCTCAACCTCCTATCCCCATTAGCGTCACGCAGCGCGTTGTCGACAATGAGAGCTTCCTTCGAGTCCGCGACTCGGTAAGTTTTTGACCTTTTCTAACCATCTCCTCTCCTTGCATTTCTGCCCGCCATTCGCGCAAACCACATATTGGCAATATTTCAATTCAATCTTGCACATGCGAGATTTCATGACTTTTCGCCAGCTGGGACACTATGAGCCCCGGCAAATCTCACTGCAGACTGTTTGCAACGTCTCAATGAGAGCACCTAGCACTTCCACGCCCTACTACTTCATTTGCCAGCCATGCGGAGCTCTTCTAGGCTGCAGTGCGAGGCCAAGCAAGCATGAGAGCCGTGCAACTGCTTCCAGTCTTTGCATTGGGAATCAGAGCAGAGATCCTCATAGTGAGAATGAACCAGCATCATGACTTCTGCAGATTGAAGAATTTGCAAAATTCGAATTATTTATTTATTATTTTGCTGCTTTTTTTTTTTTTTTTCGCCTGCAGACTGCCTGCAGTGCAAGCGACGTGGTGCAACTGTGTGTCCGACCTTTGTTTACATTTGATGGACCCCGCACCGCGCCTGGTCTGGAGCGCCCTGCCAGCCAAGCTCCAGTGCATATCAGCGCGTCGAGCAGACGCCTGACGCCCTGACGCCCTGACGCACTGACGCACTGACGCACAGCTCGGACTCCGGCTTGGAGCTGGCTCAGCAAGAACTGAGCTTGGCCGTTCGGCCGAGTCCGTCTCAGCCTCTTTGCACATCCCTCTTGCACATCCATTCTCTTGCACAAGCTCCGTCTCGAAGAACAACACCGTGCCTGCTATTCCCCCGTCTTGACACTGTTGAAAATGCTTCAAACCTGCAACCCGCAACCCGTAACCCGCAATGCTGACTCGTCCAATCTCTAGGCCGTTGGTCGCCTTAGCACCATCTTGGAGCTTCTGCGCTCTTTTACTCAGGACTACATCCGCCAGACAAACCTTCTGCTCGGAGAGGCCACCACCGAAGGTCAAGGCGATCTGCTTAGCTCGTTCGAGACTGCTGCTGCCAGCTTGATGATGCCTGTTCCCGCTGACATTGCTGCCCCCGTTGAGGAGAAGAAGGAGCGCAAGAAGCGCACTCATGACCCCAACGCCCCCAAGCGACCTCTCACCCCTTACTTCTTGTATATGCAGCACGCCCGCTCCATCATCGCCAATGATCTTGGTGCAGAGGCTCCCAAGGGTGCCGTTCAAGAAGAGGGCCAGCGCCGATGGGCCAACATGAGCCCTACCGAGAAGAAGGGCTGGAACACGGCCTACCAGTACAATCTCCGTCTCTACAATGCCCGCGTTCACTCTTACAAGGCCGGCAACCCTCTTGCCAAGAACATGAGCGACGACGAGGCTCTGAAGTACGCCGAAGACTTTCAGATCCCCATGCCCTCCCTCAAGGATGATGCGGCTGCCGAGGCCCCTGCTAATGACCATGATGCCATCGCTGAGCAGCTCCAGGATGAGGCCAAGACCCCTAAAAAGGCTGCTCGTAAGCGCAAGACGGCGACCCCTGCCGCCGACACTACCATTATGGAGACGGCCAAGGCTACTCCTGCCAGCCCCGACAAGAAGAGAAGACGCACTTCCACCAAGGCCCCCGAAGATAGGGAGGAGCCCAAGAAGTCGGGACGCAAGAAGACTAAGAGCTCTTAGCTGTCCTACACTTTTTCTCTTGTGGCTTTGACCTTTCTCCCTTATGTGTTCTTGCTGGCTGTGCTACATGTTACGGGCCACCTGTAGATTGCTCCAGTCAGCTAATGACAGAAGCTCAGGTCCGTCCGCTTGTACTGCCTCATCATTTCATTACACCCCTTTATTTCTCTTTTGAATAAAGGTGCATGATGGTTTTTCATGTGATACCAGGGCCCTCGTCAGCCTGTTTTTCTTAAAGCGCAATGCACTTGAAGACGTGGTCTTCGCTTTCTCTGCCAATGTTGTGCAGATGTCGGTGCGCAGGTTATTCTCCTTATTCCCTTATTCTTTACTCGAGCCAGTGGCTGGTTTATGGCTGGTTTTGTATTGTTTGCGCAGCGTGGTCCTATCATGCATTGTTCAATGAATGACGTGGGAGCGGGATGGATGTTATGGAAAAGGCAAGCGGGACGGTGAAGGTTATAAAAGGAGACGTCGAGGTTGGAAAGAATCTGCCTTGGACGGGCTGATTTAGTGCTTGGCTTGGTATGGTTACCGTTACAGGGTCGAGATGGAAGCAATGGGACAAGGTCGGGGGGTTATTCTTTGCATGTATGTTTGACAGGCGGGACTGTATCTACGCAGTATTTTGCGATGCCGTAATGAGAGCAATCAAATGATGTTATACTTGATGGATGCCAGCTTTGACCATGAAAGTACGTACATGCACACACCGTTTCGACTAGTAGACATACTAATAGACATACCAGGTCTGCGACAAAGGCAGCTCATCCGCCGGCTCGGCCCGGCAAACCACGCCGTCGGCCTGGACGACATAGCTCTCCGGGTCGACGCTCATCCTGGGCATGGCGTCATTCAGTCGCATGTCCTTCTTGCCGATGGACCTGCAGTTGCGCACGGCCTCGACCCGGCTGCGCAGGTTATACGACTGGGCGGTGCCCGAGGCGAGGCAGGCCTCGGACACGAAGAGGATCTTGGACGAGGGCACGAGCGGCGCATACATGGGGCGTCCGAGCGTCGGCTGGACGGTGGGAATGGAGGCGTTGGCGTCGCCCATCTGCGCCCAGGCGATGAGGCCTCCCTTCAGGACCAGCGACGGCTTCGTGCCGAACCAGGCCGGGTCCCAGAGCACCAGGTCGGCAAACTTGCCGGTCTCGACGCTGCCGACCAGGTGGCCGAAGCCCTGGGCGAGGGCGGGATTGATGGTGTACTTGCTGATGTAGCGGCGCACGCGGAAGTTGTCGGCGGGCGAGCCCTCGTCCTCGGGCAGCCGGCCGCGCTGCGTCTTGTTCTTGTGCGCCGTGTTCCACGTGCGGAGGACGACTTCGCCGCAGCGGCCCATGGCCTGCGAGTCGGAGCTCATGATGCTGATGGCGCCTAGGTCCTGGAGGACGTCCTCGGCGGCGATGGTCTCGGCGCGGATGCGCGACTCGGCAAAGGCCACGTCCTCGGGGATGTTCTTGGACAGGTGGTGGCACACCATGAGCATGTCGAGGTGCTCGTCGAGCGTGTTCCGCGTGAAGGGGCGGGTGGGATTCGTCGACGCAGGCAGCACGTTGGCGTGTTCCACGACGGAGATGATGTCCGGCGCGTGTCCGCCGCCCGCGCCCTCGGTGTGGTACGTGTGGATGGTGCGGCCCTTGAAGGCGGCGACCGTCTGCTCGACGAAGCCTGACTCGTTGAGCGTGTCGGTGTGGATGCAGCATTGGACGTCGAGCTCGTCGCACACGCCGAGGCAGGCGTCAATGGCGGCTGGTGTTGCGCCCCAGTCCTCGTGCACCTTGAGACCGCATGCTCCGGCGATGATTTGCTCGCGCAGCGCTTCGGGCGCCGAGTCGCACCCTTTGCCTGTGAGGCCGACGTTGAGAGGGAGCGCGTCGCAGGCTTGTAGCATCTGCTGGATGAGGTGCTTGCCTGGGGTGCAGGTCGTGGCGTTGGCGCCGGCGCTGATGTATGTCAGTGACTTTGACTTGGATTGCATGACGAGGCAGGTTACGTGAATCTCTCTGCTCGCCGTCGTCCTGCATGGGAAAACGGCCACAGATCTCTCAAACTCACCTGGGCCCTGTTCCTCCGCCCAGAAAGGTGGTGATCCCCGACGCGAGCGACTCGTTCGCCTGCTGCGGACAGATGTAGTGTATGTGAGTGTCGATGCCACCGGCCGTGACAATCTTGCCCTCTCCGGCAATGACATCGGTGCAGCTGCCAATGACCATGTTGGGTGTCACGCCGTCCATGACATCCGGGCTACCAGCCTTGCCAATGCCGACAATCATGCCGGCCTTGACGCCAATGTCGGCCTTGTAGATGCCGGACCAGTCGACGATGAGCGCGTTCGTCACCACCAGGTCGAGCGACTCGGCGTCCCGCCGGCCGGTGGCCTGGCCCATGCCCTCGCGGATCGTCTTGCCGCCGCCAAACTTGCATTCGTCGCCGTAGCAGGTCATGTCGCGCTCGACCTGGATCCAGAGATCCGTGTTGGCCAGCCGGACGAGATCGCCGGTGGTGGGGCCGAACATGGTCGCGTACGCCGTCCGGTCCATCTGGACCATGTCCATGTGCGCGCCGTCGCCCCGGGGGTCCTCGGCCGCGGCGACATGGGCGAAGCCTTGGCTTCGCAGCTTCGACACAATCTCCTTGGCGCGCCAGGGCTCGACCAGACCCGAGGCCAGGTTGTTGCCTCCTCGAATCACTCTCCCGCCGCCGATTTCCACCAGCGTCACCGTCTTGGTGTCGCCCGCCTCGAAGCGCACCGATGTGCCGGCCGCGATGTCGAGGCGGTACCCGTAGGCCTTTTCGCGGTCGAATTCCAGCTGCGGGTTCACTTCGACGAAGTGGTAGTGGGAGCCGACCTGGATGGGACGGTCGCCCTTGCTTGTCACGCGCAGCCGCTGCCTCTTGCGGCCCTGATTGAGCTTGACGGTTCCCTTGACGGCCACCACTGCCCCGGGCTGTCGGTGCAGCACGTACTCGTCGTCCGGGGGCAGAGGAAAGGCCTCCTTGTCCGGGATGGGCAGGAAACTGCCGTACAGAGCGCGGCGGAGATCTCCGTCGTCGGTGGCTATAGGATTATGGACGGTGACGAGATATGTCCCCATCGGAAACGTTCCTTCTACTTGTATCTCGCGCAGAGTAGAGCATACGGCGGGGAGAACATGACGTCGGCCAAGCATGGTGGCGCCCAGCTTCATGAGGTCGGCGACGTTGTGGTTGCCATCGCGGATGAGCTCATGGAGGTTACTCGCAATGAGCGCCTGATTGCGCCATCATCAGTCAGCTTAGGGAGACGAAATGCCTGAACTAGACGCGACCCTTTCTGGCAGAGGAATGCCGCGAATGCCTCACGTGCAGGCGTCTTGACCGAAGATAGAATCACGTACCGTGGCTTCGGAATGGTTCAGACGGACGCCTCGCGCGAGTCTTCGTTGAGCAAGTAGGCCAAGCTGTGTGATGACGAGCTTATCGAGCTGGAAAGGACCCAAACTTATCGTGTAAGCGGCATTTGGGAGTATTCGCGATGATTCGCACGGAAGACGGGGGCACTCATGGCTCCGTGGACGTAGCTCACCTCTTTGGGTGAAAGAAACATGGTGACTGACGGACAAGCACAGAAATTCGAAAGACGGTCTGGCAACCTGAAGGACAGGTCGCGTGACTCGCTCGACTCGAAGGGCGGCAATTCTACAAACCAAAAATCACAGACGGGGCCCGCAACGACGGAACTTGGAAAGGGAAGAAAGAAAGGACAGAAAGGAGGCAGTTGGCCATCTCGGCGATGGACCGGGAGCCACATGTCGCATCCACAGTGAATGGTGCTGCAACTGCCGTGATTGTACATACGTATCATGCATGTCTGGTGTATTCCGTAGTGCGTCGGGACCCAATTGTCCAATCACAAGCATAGTGGACGCTTTCGGCTCCGCCAAGACTCCCGGGACTTGTGGGGCCCTGCTCTTATCTGCCAGCAATCAGGGGCCACCAGCCTTATGTAACCGAGTGTAACGGCATGGCAGTTTTCATGACTAAGACGAAAAGCAGCCAACAGGCTACGAAGCTGACGCCCACTTACTTATCTCTGCCCGGCCTGCATGTGAAACACCATTGACAGCCAAGCCAAGCCAATCAGTCATTTCCTGCATTGAAGTGAAGTGCCTTGCGCTGCTCGCACAACAGGGCAAAAAGCACAGCAAAGTACTAAACGCTGCTAGCTTGCTCTGGCGACTGCACATGTGCTCTACTTTTTATTAGTTCATCGCGGACGGCTTACTTACTGTGACACCTGTGAATCTCCGGCATAGCCATCGTGAGGTGCTTCATATTGTTGCCGCTGCGCTACAAGTACATGCACAGGTCGTTGTCCGATTCAAAATTGTGTCCGGTCCTTTCAAAGCAGTATAACGCCATGACGCGATAATGCGCGCCAACTGCCTGCCTTCTGTCCCAACGCCTGTCCTTTGTAGTAACCATTGCTACCCAGCCCACCGTGACCAGTAATAATAAATAGTAAAAGGCGGGAAAAAAAAGCCAAGAATACTCCGTAGAACAATTGATATCGCATACCCCAGCCCAGCCCCTGCCTGACATGAACGGGACAAATTCGCAGCCCTGGTCCACCCCCGATTCGGCGAATTCACTCTTCTTCAACTTCTTCATCCCACTGCTCTTTCTCTCTCTTAATGAGCGCCGCCATATCGCCCGGCTCGAAAATTGAGCTGTCGGGGTCGGCTGACCGCGGCACCTTGTTGAGGCTCTCGTCATCAAACACCGATCCGATAGTATCGATCCAGCGCTTCCTTCTCTCCATCAATGTCTTGGTCTGATCCCCAATGCCCGGCCGCGCTGTGCCTGCCGCGCCACCTACAAAATGGCTGCCTCCGCCTGCGCCTCCGGGTCGTTTCGTCTTCTTACTCTTGCCCATCGTGCGAGTGCGCTTGAGGTAGGCAGCTTGGACCTGCGAGTCAAGATCTTCCAGGATTGTCTGGTATTCCTGGTGAGCCATCCGTTCGCGTACCAGTTCTGTCAACCGGGCCTTTCGAGCTCCATTGATCAGCATTTGTTCTTTCAGCCGCGACTGTAACAAGCGCAGCCTGCCTGCAACCTCATCGTCGTAGTGACCGTCATATTCGCTCTCGAAGCCTTCTTGAGGAAGAAACCCGATGTGCCTCAACTCTTGCTTTAGACGCTCATCTACTTGCGCATATTCCAGCTTAGGGTGTGTGGCTTTCTTCCATGCTTCCGTCGACGACTCGCTCATGTATGTAGCCGGTGGATGTGGGTTTGGTCTATCCTCGCCATTTTGTTCTTCTCCGTTGACATCGCCGTTCATGGAGACATCAACACTGATAACTCCGTTGGTTGTTGGCTTATCGTCGGATCCTTGTAAACGACTCCCTGGTCGCAGTAGTTGAAGTAAACGCGATGCCAGTGGTCCGATAGAGAGGGCATCTGTCTCGCCGATGCTGTCACTCATATTTTCTATATTTCCTCGCGGTTGATTAGGCGGCAGTCTTTCCCGTCCTTGTTGAGGTGAGTCGATTGACATGGCCCCGTCTTCTTCAGCCCAAATCTCAGTGTAGTGCCTCTTGCCTCGCTTGGGCATGACAAACGGTGTCACCCTATCGCCCCGTTCACGTAGAAATGCAAGGTCCTCCTCAGAAAACGGTCGAAAGTAGGGATCAATATACGTCGAAAAGGTGGAGAAATTGATCTGACTGCTTGGTTTCGCATTACTGTAGTCGCTGTCGGGCGGATCACCGGCTATCAGATTTGCAAGATCGTTCTTGGGATACACTGCGACTGAATAAATTTCTTTGCGTTCTTCGTCCGTCATGCCCTCGTGAACAGGCCGTATTTCGTAGACGGTCGGGTCTGGAAATGTGGAAGGATCTTCACCGAATGTCTGTGCTGCAGGCATTTGTCGCTTCGGCGGCGCTCCTTCATCTTCCGAACTTGACTCCTCGTCCTCTTGTTCCTCCTTATTTTCTTCCTTCACCTTCTTATCTACATCCATCGCGGACGGTGACGCCGCCACGACGGGCGATAATGACGAACTCGCAGAATCTGCCCGGGTGTGTTTTCTTTTTGCGTCCTTTAGAGGAGATGATTGATCTATAGGTTATTCAGATAAGTATGTAGACTAGCGCACCTATGGCGCAACGCATGCGCGGACCAAGCAAACGAGATGCTGCAAATTATGTGCATACCGTCTTGTGTTTGAGATTCAGATCCCTTTTTTCTTTTGTGTTTCGATCTTCTGCCCTCTTGTTCGCCATCAAAACGCACATCATAATCGTCAGGTCGCTTCTTTCGTTCATCCGCGAGATGTCGCATGCCTCTGTCATAGAACGTGGATCGCTTTTCCATAATGTTTACCAAATTCTTGAGCTTCTCCAGCATCGCATCAACGCTCTTCGAGTCAGGTACCGGCGCATGGACAGCGCTCTGATCAACGAGATCTTCATAGCTAAGATTGTTTTTGAAGAGAATGACTCTCGTGTTGAGGTAATCTGGATCGTAGAATTCTTGCGGCGGCAAGCTGGCTGATGGCGCTGGTGCAGGAGTCGAGGTGCGACTCGGTTTCGGCATCGCTGCAGTATTCTTTTTGCCCGAGCCGACGTTGCTTGATCCAGGAGCCATGCTGAGCGTCGGCAATGGAAGAAATTAAAGCTCCCAGTTGTGACTTTGACGTTTTATAATGATGGAATGATTAAATAGGCTGATGATGAAGGAATGCTTCTGATGTCATGCCGCGCCTGCACATGGCGGTTGGCCCATGGTCCATTGTGGTGGCTGTGAATGACAAACTGGGCATGGGGCAAGGGAGTTGATACGGAACCGGCATAAGATTCCTCCGGCACCATTGCGCCACTGAGCTTTTAGAAGAGACCTGGCATCAAGTTGCTCTTCTTATTGGTTTAGCACGTAAAAAATATAGAGGGGGAATGAGTATTTTTGGGTAAATTTTCGTGGAGTAAAAATTGATCAAGATGACGATGAATGAGAAAAACAATGAAGAAATCGTGATGCGAATTTGATAGAAATTTCAGATACTGTATGTCTAGAAAAATGTAATGTTATTTTCGCAGACAACGCGCTTATTACGTTACGTGTCTGTCTGTGAAAGCATAACATAACATTGAATATCATTGGCCAAAGCCTCAGGTCATCGGATCCATCTACAGACTCGCAACGCATCGACGCATCCCTGTCTCTTTTCCCCAACACCCTTTGGATCCCCTTGGATCCGCCAAGCTGCTCCGAAGCAATACGAAAATGCAAAAGCGCCTTATTCCATACCAGCGTCTAATGCCCGCATGTGCATCACAGGCGCTGTCTCATTGGTATTATTCTGAAAGCCTAGGCCAGCACCACGATACCGCAGCGGCGCTCAGGCCTTGCGGGGAAAGAGGCTGCCACTATTCCGTATTCCGTCCTGATTCAACCTTCAACAGATGTCAGAAAGTCAGAAAGTCAGAGACATGCGCGAGAAACGTCTGCTCATTCATACCTTGCCTGGTGCCGGTTCAAGTCCCCTGTGCTCATGAGCCGCCTCACGACGCACCCTATCCAACCATGTGCCCCAGCCATTGGCCCACGCCGTACCAGCCTCGTTCGAAGCACCCACGATAAAACCCGGGCTTGGTGGGTTCATGGACCCGGCTGTCGTACTATTATTAGGCAGTGGTGTTGATTATACCAGCATTGGCTTGAACCACTGGACATGGTACCCGGTATTCGACCTCCGCCTGAGAGACGGGAGATGAGATCAACATCTGGCTTCCTCGAAGAAGACCGGTGAGGGAACCGGAATCATGAGACATGGCCGCTTTTACCTTATTTCGCCTTCATCTTTGCTCAATACAGACTTCCGACCCGTGCTACCCTTCGGGGCTACCCTTCGGGGCTACCGTCCTGGGCTACCGTCCTGGGCTACTGGCAATAACTTTCTGTCGTGGCACGAGCATCAAGTCCCCTGGTGGAACATTGTGTCAAGTAACTATGCGACCCCTTCTTTGTGTCACCCTCTGGTCATGCTCTATTTGGCCGTGGGCATTGGTCCACTCACCTTGCCTGGTGTAACTTCACAAGAGGTAAGAGTATTCAGATGTGCAGATGTTTGGATGAACATGTGTCCCGTGACTTTCCTAGAGCTTAATCCATCACCCAACTTTCCAGGACATAGCCAGCTTGGATTCTATCCTGGTATATAGTTCTTCGTGCCCGTCTCCTCTCGCGCCCACTTCCCTTTCCATCAGTACCTGTATTGTTTGGATCGACACATTGATTTCAACCCAATTGCGCTGCTCTGAGTGTTCCACAACCTCTGAGCCGCTGATATCTCCTCCCCAACTCTCTGTGACATCGTACAATGAGAGAATACCATGGTTTCTCATGTAAGTCATACATACAGCCCCCAATTTGCTGTGTCTGCCCCTCCTTCATCAATTGAACCGAATTTGTTCGCGTGCTGACGAGACCCCAACTCAAGGGTGGTAACGTATTGGCCTTTGGCATCGACCTTCAAGTAAAGCCTCTCTATGCTGGACTGGCAATTGCTCTCGTTGGAGGGATTGCACTGTCCCGCCTGTCATCTCGTCAGAAGACCGATGACGGCGCTCCCAGCCTCCTACGCTCCTTCTTCTTGTTTTTCTATTCTTCATTCCTCAAGCCGCATCAGGGCAACTCTGAGGCAAGTCAGCAAGATGCTCTGGAAAGCTTTTACAAGAAACAGGCTGGTGCATATGACTGTACTCGCAAAGTCCTCCTTCGGGGACGCGAGGACATGCTGGGCTTGGTGATTGCCCAGCTTGAGTCCAAAGCTGAACAAGCCAACGCTGCTGGCAAAAATCAGACCAAGCGTATCTGGGTCGACGTGAGTGCTGACAATGTCTACCTCTGATCTCCCTTGCTTTCACTCGTCAACCTGCAGCAAGATGTTAACAAATCATTTTGGGCAGGTCGGCGGTGGTACGGGCTGGAATATCGAAGCCATGGGACGTTTTGTCAACGTGCCTGAGTTCTTCACAAGCGTTTACCTCGTGGATTATTCTCCATCCCTATGTGAAGTCGCTCGAAAGAGATTTGACAGGCTTGGATGGAAGAACGTCACTGTAGTTTGTGAAGATGCTCGTAAATTCCACCTTGAGAAATATGAAGCTGGAATGAACCCCGCTCACAACCCTCTTCGTTCACCTGTTCTCAGCTACTTCAAACAACAGCGACCTGAACATGGTGGTGCTGAGCTAGTTACTATGTCTTACAGTCTTTCCATGATCGTGAGTAGGCCGAGAAAAGAAACAATCACTTGCCCTCTATATAAAAGTACTTTGTGCTGACTTCATGAATGCTTGTTAGCCCGACTACTACTCAGTGATTGATTCAGTCACTTCCCTGCTGTCTCCTCACGGCATTTTTGGCGTTGTCGATTTCTATGTCCAGAATCAAACTGACTTTTCTTTCCGCAACTATACCGGTGGCGCCCTAGGGCGCCATGTCAATGCTCTGTCACGCATGTTTTGGCGTGCCTGGTTCGACTTTGACCGTGTTGGTTTGGAGCCAGGTCGTCGTGACTACTTGGAGTACAAGTTCGGTACAGTCTTGAACATCAACGACCGCAACAAAGCACTGGGGTACATTCCCTACTACGTCTGGATCGGTTGCCACAAGAAGCCATTTTCTCCTTCTAGTCTCCCCCATGAAATTATCGAGCGCATCGACGCATTAGCGACCGAGTCGCCTTATCTGTATCCTGTCAACCAGGGCGACGCTCTGACTCGAGCAATTGAGAGATCTGCGCCGGAGATTCGCTCCAAGGCTTTCGTGACTGCGGTGCAGAACCTTTCTGCAAACCTGCCGCTTCCTTCTTTCTTTTACCAAAATCATCACTGGCGCATCTACTATGACGATCAATTGCAAAAGTATACGCAGTTCAATGATGAGTACATCTACGCTTTCACCTGGGAGGATGCCCGCGTTGATGAGCGGATTCTGAAGCTCGGTCCCGAGGACAAAGTGTTGGCCATCAGCTCTGCTGGTGACAACATTCTGTCGTATCTCGCCCAGAGTCCAGCTCGCGTCCATGCTGTCGATTTGAACCCGACGCAGAACCATCTCCTGGAGCTCAAGGCCGCCTCTTACACGGCGCTGCCGTACGAAGACTTCTGGAAGATCTTCGGCCAAGGAAAGCATGAAAGTTTCCGTCACTTGCTGGTGAACAAGCTGTCTCCTCATCTGTCTGCCCGTGCTTTCCAGTTCTGGTTGAACAACACCCATGTCTTCCAGAACAAGAGCGGCTACGGCCTGTA
This sequence comes from Atkinsonella hypoxylon, assembly GCA_000729835.1. Lineage (NCBI taxonomy): Eukaryota > Fungi > Ascomycota > Sordariomycetes > Hypocreales > Clavicipitaceae > Atkinsonella > Atkinsonella hypoxylon. The sequence continues at coordinate 265,971 of JFHB01000003.1, read as the reverse complement.
CGATACAGGCGGTTCTCGCCATGCCATTCGTGCCATGCGCTGGGTGGCGCGCCTCTTTCGTCTCCGCTCTACTATTGACAAACTGCTTGAGGCCAAGACGCTCAATGAGCAGCGCGAGATTTGGCGTCAGAAGATTCGCCCGGCTTTGCTGTCCAAATTGGTCTGCAATCTTGTTGTCGCTCAGGAGAGTTTTCTCTGGACTGCCCTTGGCGTCCCCAAGAATCAGCTTACCATGATTGAAAAGGACCACGCTGAATCTAACCTCGTCAAGGGAGATAAGCCCCGAGCGAACAACACTCGATCTCATGCCATCTGGCATTACATGGTCAACACTCTTGACCCTGTCGCGGAAGAGACACACATTGCCAAAGATAATCCGTACTACTACGTTTGCCTGGCTGGGCAATTTTCCCGCAATTGCCATCCCCACTACCTTGCGCCCGAGGTTCATGCCAAGCTTTCGAAACCTGGCGCTCTGGATAGCCTTCGTATTCACACTGATGAACTCGAAGAAGTCATTGCCCGCTTCAGCCCTGGTACACTCACTATTGCCGTCGTCATGGACAGCATGGATTGGTTTGATCCAGGGTCACCTGCCGCCGCTGCACAAATCATCAAGCTGAACCGAGCACTGAAAATGGGTGGTCGTGTGATGCTGCGCACTAGTGCTTTGACTCCATGGTATGTCAAGGTGTTTGAGGCGTATGGCTTCACTGCCAAGCGGCACGGCGCCAGAATCGACGGCGCTTGCATTGATCGCGTCAACATGTATGCAAGCTGCTGGATATGTACCAAGGTCGAAAACTTGCCTCCTCCCACTCCGGAGATGGACCGCATCGGTGGCCCTGAAATGCCTAGCTTGACAATTTAGAGGTGACAACTGCCATATCCATTACGTACTTCTGCCGAGGATATTGTCCAATACTTTACCCGTAACATTTGGTGGCAGGATTTACAAATGAGGCACAGGAAGCGGAGAAGACATCAAGATAACGGAGATTCAGCGTAAGAAACAATGACAGGAACGATATCCTGAAATCAGGGCAAGTGAACAGAACCACATGAAGAATGACCGTAGCTTGAAATTGAGAGTAAAATCCAATATTAAATACCATGTGGAAAGTTAACCTAGCTCCATTGATGTGTGATGCAATGATAGCAGAAGTAGAGAACCGCATCAACGGAATCCTCTCATCACGACTCAAATATATGGAACCAACAGATTTGCGTCCCAAGAAAGGTCTCTGCATGTACAAAGGGAATATGAAATCGGTTACCTATTAAAGGATAACTATACAAACGGCGTAGGCTATTTGGTCAGTCCCACCGCACATGTCATATCAAGCCTCCCAGCTTATCCCTACCGAGCCACTTCCATCTCATTTGGACACACCTTCCATGAACACCCAAAAAAATATACATCACTTATGCCTTCCAAACCCGCTTGATCGCCTCAGTCACACCGACGTCGTTCGTCTCAAACTCGTACAAGCCAATTCCGACGGTCAGAGTCGCAGCATTGAGTCCCCACCAGAACAGCTTGCGTAGACCAGGGTACCTTTTCTTAGGGATGTAGTCGATAATGACGGACTGAAACCCCATATGGGAGTGGATCAGGACAGCGGAGCAGAGAATGGCGTCCATGGTCGGGTTGAGCGAGCCAGATGCGAAGGGAGCGATGGAGAGGGGGACGAGCCCGGCGGCGATGAGGCGCTCAAAGGTCCAGTGGTAGGAGCCGTGGGCAGCGGAAGGAGGCGGGATGGGAGCCGGGTCGTTGACTAGGACATTTGTTAGTCGGTGTTGCAAGCGTTCAGAATATCAGGACAGGCAAGCGACCGCGACGGGGATTTGCTGAGCATTCATTCGAATGGACAGGTCGAGCATCGGCCTCGGGTCAGGATTCTGATGTTCATACCTCCACCCTCAATTCGTTCTGTATAGCCACATCATGTCAGCGTTCCATTCACAGCCAAAGAAAGACAACCACGCGGTCCATCACCATGAAATTGCAAAAGGGGCTAAAGCAGTCTTACGAGGTCCAGGGGGCAAGATAGCACATCTCTTGCTAGATGTGTGCAGAGCAGCCGTTCTCATCGCGAAGATAGGAGATCGAGCAGCCAGAGCCGTCTGCCGCAGCAGCGAGGGACGCATCATCGAAGCCATCGTCGAGGCCGGCAAGATGCGGAAGAAATGAAGACAATATCAATTCGAGCTATTGCACCCTACTTGGGTCGTAGGTCCCGTTGATCAGAAAGGGAGCAGCGAGCGCGCGGCGACGAAAAGTGGTTGACGTGCGAATGAAGTTGCTCGCTGCGGTTCCCGGTTCGTCTTGGGATGCAGTGCTTAGGACCTTGGAATTGGGGACATTGCCGAGGAAGTCGAATTAACGAGATGCTGGTTGGCTGGATTGGTCCCCTTGTGGACTCATACACCCGAATTGACGGAGGGAAGAAGGTGTTTCCGGGATTGTGGTGGGAGGTGCTGATTGGGTGGATGTGGCATGTGAAATTTCAATAGAAAAGTATGGACTCTTTTTTTTTTTTTTTTTTCTAGGTTTCGAGATAGGGTGAGAAAGGGTCTGCAAACCAGAAGCTGGCTTGAATATCGCCAGTTGACGTGCAACAGTGTACCAATTGTCTAGATTCAGTCGACAGGAGATCTACTGAACATTGTCGCCAGGATTTCCAATTTTTGAATTGAAAAGCTTTGGTGTGTTCATGCCAGCTTCTCGAGACTTAAATCGGCCCCTTCCATCACAGAGCTCTGATGGCTCTCCGACTTGCAGCGACCAGAAATCTTCCACGAGGTGCCGCTAGATGGTGTTGCCGCGAAGCGAAGCAGATTCGTGGCATCTCAACTTCATGGCTGAACAAGGTTGCTGAAGGTGAGGCCCGGTGGAAAGAGAGAGCGGAGAAAATCCAGAATGGCGAGGAGCGTCATTTATGGGATGTTCTCGCCGAGAGAGGATACATCAAGGATGTAGCTGGGTACGTATGTGATGATCCTTGGCTGGCAAGCCTCGAGACTTTCTTGGCCTCGCTAACATGCTGTGCGCGAACCGTATCAACAGCACGCCCGACAAGATCAAAGAGATTATGCGCATCAAACGAATAGGCGCCTACGTTGGCGTAGACCCCACGGCTGATTCGTTACACCTTGGGCATTTGCTCCCCTTCATGGCGCTCTTCTGGCTGTGGATGCACGGCCACCCGGCTGTCACACTCCTCGGAGGCTCTACAGCGCGCGTTGGCGATCCCACCGGCCGCTTGCAAAGTCGCGAATACATGTCCAACTCTGAAATATCGAAAAATGTAACCAAGATTCATTACCAGCTCACAAGACTATGGCACAACGTCCTCGCGCTGCGAGACAAGTACGAATTCGAAAAGGACTGGGCTGCCAAGCACCACCTGTTGAACAACAGCATGTGGCTGCAGAGCCTGTCGGTCTACGACTTCACCAAGCGACTGGCACGGCACATGAGGCTCGGACCCATGCTCAGCCGCGAGACAGTCAAACGGATGATGAAGGAAGGAGATGGCATGTCGATGGGGGAGTTCATGTATCCTCTTTTCCAGGGCTGGGACTTCTGGCACATGTACAGCAAGCTCGGCATTCAAATGCAGATTGGCGGATCAGACCAGTATGGAAACATAGTAGCTAGCATCGACGCCCTGAAGGTAATCCGCGAATCCGAAGAGGCACCACATCTCAAACTGCCCAGCGAATGGCAGCACGAACCCGTGGGATTCACGGTTCCGTTGCTCCTCGACTCGGCTGGTGCAAAGATTGGAAAAAGCGCAGGAAATGCGGTTTGGCTGGACGAGTTCAAGACGTCTCCCTTTGAGCTCTACGGATATTTCATGCGCCGGCCAGACGACGAAGTCGAGAAGCTCCTCCGATTGTTTACCTTCATGCCCATAAATAAGATCCAGAAGCTCATGATCGAGCACAACACCAACCCCTCCAAGCGTGTTGCCCAGCACACGCTCGCATTTGAGGTACTCTCCCTTGTTCACGGATCGCAAAGGGCGTTGCAAGAAGCACAGCAGCATCAGTTCCGGTTTGGCGGCGAGTTGCCTCACATCATAAAGGTGCCTTCCAAATCAAGCGGCATCGTGACGCCCAACAACGCGCCACGAAGTGATATCGAGCTGCCCAGATCGGCCTTGCAGCTCTCGCCCGCGAGGCTCCTCTTTGCCGCTGGCCTTGCGAGCAGCAATAGTGACGGCCAGCGCCTAGTCACCCAACAGGGCGCCTATGTAGCCGCTTCACCAGGTCAGTCCCGCGGTCTCGTCCCCGGCAATCTGACTTGGACTCCGATAAAGATGTGGTTTCCTGAAGAGACAGCAAAGTTTGTCATTGACGAGAAGATCTTGATCCTCCGCAAGGGCAAGCACAATGTTCGTATTGTAGAGCTGGTCTCAGATGAAGAATGGGAGGCCAGTGGCAAGATCTATAACGGGCAACCGTACAAAGGCACGGTGCGGCGCATGATTGATGAATTGCGGTCGCAGGCCGAGGCTAATGGGCAGAAATTGACGGCTAAGCAGGTCAAGAAACTGGCGAAGGAGAAGAAAAGAGAACAGGGGCGCTTGAAGGTGGCCAATAACCCGGATATTGAGCTTCCAAGTAAGCACGAGATGCGAAAACGAACCTGGGATAGAAGGGACAAGCGTCGGAGTGACAGGGATTTGAACCAAGATTTTTGGCATGAAAAGCCCTAACGCGGAACAGCGTCTGTCATCTAATGTACTATTAGTATGTATTATACGAGCTGTAAAGATACCATCTGAGACCTCTGCTGGTAGCTTCTTCTTTCCCAAAACAACAGAGCTGGATAGAATCCTGTTTCTCGATTATGGCGAGCTTGCACTCTTATAGTCCGAGCCAAATCATCTATAAAGAACTGTCAAGTCTCCCTTCGGAACATGTAGCGTCTTGAGCTTGTCCATGATCTCATCATTCGTCATATTCTGCTCCGTGATAATCTGGTCAAAATGGTGATTCCCATCCGCGTATCGTTGCAATGAATCTCCACCAGGTAAAGGACGACTTTTGCCTGTTGCCAAGGCAGCGAGATACTGTTTGGACAGGACATATTTGTGCACGCGGTACAAACAACCCTTTATAATTCCAAACTGCACGAACCGTCTCACATCAACGTAATTCAGGACATCGAACCCGTTTTCCTGGCTCGTCATGATCCACTCTTTTACACTTCTACTGGGGGCAAATGAAGCCATCAGTTTGATGAGATGGTAGTTGCTCACCCTGGCGCGACCATGGGACACGTATCCTGCGCACTCGTCCACAATGCCGTCGACATTGCGGATGAAGTCGTGGATACCAGGCCTGGGAGCGTAGCACGAGCTGAAGAAAAATATGTCGATGAGGATGATTGTGTCGTAGTAGAGCAGATGGCGGAGTGCAATCTTGGCCAGGTCCAGTGACACTGCTGCCGATTGAGCGATGCGCCGCACATCGGACACGCCATCGATTTTGGCAATGACCTTCTGCAGAGTCAGGTCCCATGTTGGGTCGATAATTTGAGAGAATTTGACCTTTGATACGGGAACGTGCCATGCTTTGACGGTGGGCGGCGTGCGATGGTGGGGGAAGAGCTTCATATTGATGGTGTTGGCATCATCTGACGGGTTCATTAGCGTGGGAATTTATATATGCATGTCACGCATTCCAATGTTCTGCATGGCGCAGGAAGACGAAAAAGAGTATTTGAGCAGGAGGCAAAACATACCAACTGGAATCATGCATTCACCATAGTTATTTAAATCCTCCTTCACAATCTCCAACAGGCTTTCGATTGGTCTTCTGCTAGTCATCTGGCCTCTCAACCCGTCGCCATCACCCTGGCTCAGATACTCAGTCTGCTTTTCCATTTCGGAAAAGGTGGAGGCAAGATATCTCACCACGCCCTCATATGGAGTCTGATCAACATCAGCCTCGACGAGCAGGCCGAAATTGAACATGAACTCATTGCGCTGGTACTTGGCGTGGGCAATGACAACAGGAAAGCCGAGGACCGTGTATTTGCCGTCGGGGGAGTTGATCGTGACATAGCGGTTACAGAAGGGCTGTCGAGGGATGATGTACTCTTGGAGGACGTCAAAGTCTATGAGCGGTTGGCGAGCGGTGCTGCTCTCGGACACGGTGATGCACCCCGGGGGTGATTGGGCAACGATCTTGGGACCTACCGGAGAGCGTGAGACGGTTCGTGTTTGTCGTAGGGAGAGGGAGGAGTCGGATGTGAAGCGTAAGGAAAACCCTGAAAGTTACCTTCTTGGGGAAAGAATCTGGCGTAAAAAATTCCCTGAATCATGATGCTTTTGTACTTGTTTCTGAAAAGGTGATTGAGGGTAATTTGACTGAGGGTTAAGGACGACGACGATGCATAGTGGTAGGATACAAGCCAAGATTTTTATGCGGCCATGAGGAATTTGCGATGTGTACAACACTAAAGCCAGCGCAGTTTAGTCGACGGTAATTCGCTTTTTGTAACCACGACCTTGGGATGCTGACTGAAAGTATTATGCGGTGACGGCGTAGAGCAGTGACGGTCGGCGTCGCAGGTGGTCGGCGGCCGGCCCCACGCACGCAGTAGTACCAGCTTTGCTTGTACCCCCACGCGCCAACCCGGATCCGGAGACACTTTTCATTTCATCAATAATTCTAAGACTGCTCAGACCATAGCGTTGTTGTCTAAAGCTTGGTAATAAAATTTGCATAAATTTTATAAGAGCTTGGCGTATATAGGCAAGATACCTGTCAGAGCTCTAACGCCTGCCAGCGTGGCACCTGTCCAATGTCGCTGGTGAAGGGAAGGAAGCCGCGACCAGACCACGTAAAGTGTACTATTGGCCCATAGGATGGAAGACTTGTATTGCGGCAAGCGCGAACGGTCAAGGGCCATCTGTCAATATTTCCATCGCCTGTCAGCCAGCTGTTTGGTCAGTCCTAACAATCACACACCAGCTGGCTCACTGTTCAGCCTGGTGGGTGGCTCATGGTGGTTATCACGGCTTAGCTTTTGGCTTTTGTCTGCAACATCAATATCTACTAGGTACCAAGGTAGGTACTATGTATGTTTTTACCGCACCGTCGAGCATGCACTCGGTTCTAGGTACTAGGTACCATCGTCATGTCGTTGGATAAAATAGAGAGGCGTTATATTCGTCCCCTAGATCTACTGTTATCCCGTCGGGCGAGGGTATTGTGTAGCTTTTTTTTTTTTTTTTTTTTTTTTTTTTTTTTTTTTCCCTTTTCCCTTAACCACACATAGGGCACCTAGGTACCTAGATACGTAGGGTCTGGTACATAGAAACTGTGGGTCTACCTTTTCGGCTCTTTCGACCACTTAACTCCATCCCATTCGCCTGCCGTACCGGACGCAGCGACTCAACCGTCAGCATCTGCGCTGCCTCATCCTCGCTCATCCGCCACTGCTCTTGTCTACGACAGTCTACGACACACAACCGCGGCACTATTAACTGCCGACGTCTGGTCTGTTTTGTCCTGTCTCCCCGTCTTATTCCCTACACTGTCCTTGTTTCCAACCAACAAGCGGCACCTCTGTATATCCTTAAGCTTTCGTTTTTCCGTGGCTGGACTGTCTTTCACCCTAGGACCCCTTCTCGGAAGAATCCCTCATCCCACCCCGCCATCGTTGCTACGGAAGGCGATTGTTCCTCCCCACACAGGCGCACAAGCGCAAACAAGTCACGACACATCTTCGTAAAAACAACCACTGCGTCGCCATGGCCGATAATACCGAATCCAGTGCTGATCCGCAAATCACCTTCAAGGTGAAGATGTCCTCGGACCGCAACCATACCATCACCATGGCCGAGTCAGCTACTGTTCTAGAACTGAAGACCAAGCTTGCAGGCGAGGACTTTGAGAACATTCCCATCGAGCGTCAGAGGCTGATCTATTCTGGCCGGGTCATGAAGAACGACGATACTCTCGGATCCTACAAGATCAAGCCCAACAACACCATCCACATGGTCAAGAGTGCAGCCAGCAATCCTACACAGCAAACGTCAGGCACTGGACCAGCCCAGAGAGCCGTCCCCGAGAACATCTCAGCGGGAACCAACCCCAATGACCCTTTAGCTGGTCTGACTGGTGCTCGGTACGCCGGCCATCAAATCAATCTGCCTGGCATGGATATGTTTGGACCTGACGGAGGCGTAAGTTGACACTGGTTCATCGTTAGCGATTCATTGGTACTGGACGACTGCTAACATCTTCGTGTCAAGATGGGTCCTCCTATGGACGAAGAGCGCATCCAGCGTATGATGTCGGATCCGAACGTCCAGCAATCTATGAACGAAGCGTTGAGCAATCCAGATTTCGTCAATATGCTGATAGAATCGAATTCCATGCTGCGAAACATACCCAACGCTAGAGAAATCATAACATCACCCTTTATGAGACAGATGATGTTAAATCCACAAATGATGAGCCAAGCCATGCGTGTACAACGAAGCATGCGTTGGGGAGACTCAGCGTTCCCCGCTCCTGGAGCTACGGATACGACACCAGACGCCACAGCTAATGGCAACGCTTCGACTGGTGGTAATGCAAATCAACAGCAGACTCCTTTGATGAATCCTTTCATGATGCCTGGCATGATGGGAGGTGCGGGGGGTGATGGAGCAGCGAACATGCCTCCATTTCTCCAGGCTCTGCAAGGTTTGACAGCTGGCAATCCATCTGCTTCCCTTGCAACAAATCCTGCAGGCAATGGGAGCACACAAACTGGTACCCAAGGACCAGAACCACGCGATAACCAGAGTGCAGCGCAGACAGGAGACGCCGGTGGTGTGTCAGGCACCCAGAACCAGAATACTGCCAATCCATTTGCGGCTCTCTTTCCACAGGGAGGAAACGCCACCAATCCTTTCGGAATGACACCCGAAATGATGCAACAAATGATGCAGATGCTGGGAGGGGGAGCCGGTGATGGCCCTGCGTCGCCTCCTGACAATAGACCTCCGGAGGAGAGATACGCTGAACAACTGCGCCAGCTGAACGACATGGGCTTCTTCGACTTTGAACAGAACGTGGCGGCGCTTCGGAGGAGTGGAGGTAGCGTGCAAGGCGCGATTGAACACTTGCTAAGCGGTTCCAATTAGGAGTTGTATATGTATGAATACTATGGAGATTCCTGATACGGTCGAGGGTGAATTTGTTGTGAGAGGAGAACAAGATGAACAAGCGTGCACAGGAAGCGATTGTGTGGAGGGAGTACAGGCTGCTAAGCTCGTGATTCCCTTTCACGACGGAGATGATGCTGGGACTGAAATAGAAAGTACCTTGAGCACGTTAATACAGTACCATTATGACGAGCAGCAAATGACAAGCATCAGTAGTATCATCACCATTATGGACTTTGACCGTTGTGCAAGTGATGAATCTAATGTGCTTGTCATGTTCTCGACCAGGATCTAAGAGATGCGAAATCAATGGATATATCTTGTGTGGATGGGGCAAGGTAGAGAGCTACTTGGTGACGTTCGGTAGGACTGAGGAACATGAATGGGTGACTTCGATGACCTTCTTAGAGCGACGGCATGCTCGTGCTGTTACGAGCAAGAGTGGTGACTATGCATCAGTTATATACATTGGATGCGAATCACCTCCTGGCTGTGGACTAGCTTGAAGCGGTCTTGTAGCGCCTAGGTATATATTCTGCCGTTCGAATCCACATCCTTTGTGCTTCATTTAGCCACGTCCCAAGCGCACTGAGGGCTTAGCTGCACGTAAGCAACAGTGTTGAGATTTAATCCATTCGATCAGGTAATGAAGCCTGGCTTCCCACGGATAGTTGCGTCCCCACGGAGCTTCAGTGTGCTGAACAGCGTAGCCCGCAAGGGATTGCCTTATTTGCTAGTGATTCATGCGCGAGTGCTTGTACTGGGTGTCCTGCGTTGTCCGCCTAATGCACCGAGTCAGCCAGTGCGCAACACATTCGAAGGAAAAAGGAGGCGAATAAAGCAGCAGATCAGGGTAACTATGACTATACATGGACCATCATGCAAGGAGTTCTTGTCAAGTACAACTAAAAGGGTTTGTCTCATCACTTGGGGCTGTGTACTTCGAAGAGGGTAGCATAATATGCCCATTTTTCAAAACTTACCGACGTGTAAATGACGCCTCGGCCACCATTACTCAGTAGAGCTTGTCATCATGTCGCCTCAGCAGAATCGTGACTAGCTCGGCACTTCTCTTGTAATACTGGGCTTTCCCAAGCCCCTTTCCCGTCATTCTTCATCGCCTTTCAAGATTGCTCGAGCCAGCAATCTCACCAATCGTACCGCGTACATAGTCGACCAAAGCCTTCACCATGCCCTGGGGCTTCCCCTTCCCGTCCGCGCCACGCACTGGTTCAGTCCCCATCGTGGGCAACACATTGTCGCCGGCAGACAGACTGACGAACAGCGCAAATGGAACGAGCCACACGCACAGGCCAAAGTAGGAAGCAATCATGGAAAAGCTCGGGACGTCGACCTGGTCGTAGTAGGAAGATCGTTGGTACGCAAGCGCCTGGGCGTCGGAGAAGTGACGGAACCACACGTAGTGATCAACTAGGACGAGGGCTAGCTCCGCTCATCAGCATTCCAGTACAAAAGCACAGAGTAACAGGGTCCTTCTGTCGAGCGCCGAGAACTTACTACATGATAATAGAAACAAGGGATCAGACAGCTTCACCAATGGGAATCTGCGCATGTTCGCAAGGTACACGACATGAGAAAAAATGCCCAAGAGGGTCGCGCCGAAAGGGAGGCCATCTACCAGCCATAGAATGGTCTGCATTGCGATAATGGTATATATGAGACGAGTGAGCAGACGTTTCGCGACAACAGTGTGCTCTTCCACCAGCTCAGAGAGGTAGTATAGCCCAGAGGCGATGGACAAGGTAAGAAAGCAGAAGCCGATGATGGCTCCGGCATAGCCGACCAAAGGAAGAATCCACATGCTTGACTTGCTGAATGACTGTCAGAGAAATCTCTTCAACGGAGTGAATCAAGGGGGGCAAGCGGAGAAGAAGTGAAATGATGGGCGATGAGAAATAGGGACAGAGGTCAGGACGTGAGTGCGAGAGAGGGATTGAGGGATCGAGTGAGCAAAGGACACGTTCAGGGGCCTATGTACTCCGTACCTAGTAGGTACCCATGTGGCCAAGTCACTGCTCTGCTCTGCTGATAACGACTGTTCCCGGCTTGCCCCGCCACGCAAGCTTATCGATAGCCGAATCCACGAAAGGCAAAAATAAGGTGGTAGATGCGCAACGGATCTCATCGCGAAACCAGCCTCATCCAATCCTGCCCAGCTTGAAACCAGACAAGAACGCTGTCCGAACAAGCCCAATTTCTTCCTTAATCAGACCGCCAATCTAGCCCAGCATGTCTCGTCCCGAGGATACCCTGTACGCTCCCACCATCTCACCGGCTTCCCCCTCCAGACTAACACATACCACCATCTTCGCAGCGCTGCCGACGTGCACTATGATGACACCGAAGCCCGCAAATACACCACAAATTCCCGCATTCTCAACATCCAAGCCTCCATGACTCGTCGTGCCCTCGAGCTTCTCGACCTCAAATCGCCGTCTCTAATCCTCGACATCGGCTGCGGCAGCGGTCTCTCGGGCGAGATCCTCTCCGCCGTGGACCCCGAAGACGGCGGACCGCACACCTGGATCGGCATGGACGTGTCCCCTTCCATGCTTGACGTAGCTCTGCAGCGCGACGTCGAGGGAGACTTGCTCCTCGCCGATATAGGACAGGGCGTGCCCTTCCGAGCGGGCAGCTTCGACGCAGCAATCAGCATCTCCGCTATTCAGTGGCTCTGCAGCGCAGAAAGCAGCGACACCTCTCCTACAGGGCGTCTCACTCGCTTTTTCAACGGCTTGTACGCTTCGTTAAAACGAGGCGGTCGTGCCGTGTGCCAGTTCTACCCCAAGAATGATGTACAGCGCAACATGATCACACAGGCCGCCGTGAAGGCTGGCTTCGGCGCGGGTCTCCTCGAAGACGATCCTGGCACCAAAAACGTCAAGCTGTACCTTGTCCTGACGGTGGGAAAGACTGCTGTGTCTGGCGCCTCATCCGATATCACTGGCGTTGTGGCTGGCATGGATGATGTCGATATCTTGGATGCACGCAAGAAGCTCAAGGCGAACAATGGGCCCTTGAAGAAGGGCACCAAAGCGTGGATTATCAAGAAGAAGGAGCAACAGGAGAGAAAGGGTAAAGTGGTCAAGGCTACGTCCAAATACACGGGCAGGAAGCGGCGTGTCGCTTTTTAGCAGATGGTTCTTGTGCGCGTCCCTTTTTCTTGTTTCATCTGATGTTTGATGGGCATTGCGTGGCGTTTGATCAATGGGTTAGGAAAATTTATTATTTTGACTTCATGATGAACGAATTTTTTCACTAGGTATCAGATATTTCAAATTGATACCCAAGCAATTTACTGCCTCAAGCCATGAGACGACGTCTAAGCTACACATGATGCAAAACTTTTTTATATGGCCGCAATTCTACAACTTTCAACCGCTCTCTACCGATGCGTCTTCCTTGCGTCTCCCTTGCGTCCCTGCTGTCTCTATTCAGCCTACTCGGGCTTCATGGTAGGGAAGGCTAGAACCTCACGAATGCTGTAGTTGTCAGTCAAAAACATCATCATACGGTCAACTCCCATGCCCCAACCACCGGTAGGAGGCAGAGCATGCTCGAGAGCCTGGCAGAAGGTCTCATCAGCCATCTGTGCTTCGTCATCACCCTGGGACTTCTGGGCAGCTTGCTCTTCGAATCGAAGTCTCTGTTCCGTGGCAACGTTCAACTCGGTGTAACTGTCCCGAGCGTTAGTGATATGCACTGTAAATTAGTGCTTTATTTGTAATGAAATACTCACGCATTGGCAATTTCCTTGGTGCATACAAAAACCTCGAATCTTTCACACAAGCCTGGGGTGGTGCGGGAGTCCTTGGCAAGAGGAGACATCATCTTGGGGTGGCCAATGATGAAGGTAGGGTTGATCTGCAAAATAGATTAACTATGCCATGTTCATCATGCGTCACCTGATCATCAGGAACACATACGCATTGAGACTCGAGGAATTCGCCGACGAGAGCATCCAGCATGCGGGCGTTGGTGAGAGGGGGGCTGCACTCAACACCAGTCTTAGCAAGGACTCTCTTGAAGAACTGGTTGGCGTCCATGGTGTGCAGAGTATCAGCGGGAGGAAACTTTTCTCCAACAGCCTCCTCCAAGGCGGGTATCATTTCAATCTTGCGCCAAGGAGATGCCCAGTTGATGTTGATCTCCTCGCCCTTGATGGTGTGATATACAGTCTTGTATGAGCCGTGGATATGCTTGACTAAGCCACTGACGAGCTCCTCGGTCATGTGCATGAGGTCGTAAACGTCGGCATATGCCATATAGAACTCCAGAGTGGTGAATTCTAGCACGTAAAGTTAGACGTTTCTTCTTTCAGCCCATATAAATCTCAATGGGGACACACCTGGGTTATGAGTGAGATCCATGCCCTCGTTCCGGAACTGTCGTCCCATTTCATATACTCGGTTCAGACCACCCACAACAAGCATCTTCAAGTATAATTCAGGGGCTATGCGCAAGTACATGTCCATGTTCAGCTCATTGTGGTGAGTGATGAAGGGCTTGGCAGTAGCACCGCCAGCAATAGGATTAAGCATGGGGGTCTGCACTGAAATGAAGTCACGATCGTCGAACCAACGACGGATGTAGGAGTCGACCTTTGCACGCGTGACGAAAATTTGTCTTGACTTCTCATTCATCATGAGATCGAGATATCGCTGACGGAAACGAGTTTCGGGGTTCTTGAAGCCATAGTGGTCGTCGGGGATCTAAACGTTCTCGTCAGCAGGTCTGTACTGGGAAGGTGTCTGACAAATTGCAAACTTTACCTGGTGTAGGCATGGTGCCAGGAGAGTGACTTCAACAGCAGCGATAGACAGCTCACCAGAAAAGTCACCAGTACCCTGCTTGTTCTTGGGATTGGTACGCGTGGGGAAACCGCGAATTCCTGTCAAAAGGTGTCAATAAAGTCTGAATAGATGTCAGGAAACTAGCCGGAACCTACCGATGATATCGCCTCTTCGGAGGTTGATATGCTGTTCCTCAAAGCTAGGGGCCCTATCGTCTAAGTTGTCGGCTTGTGCAAGAACTTGCAGTCTGACGCCCTAGGAATTATAAGTAAACGATTGGCTGAAGGGGGAAAGACGGAAAGCGCGGTGCGGTCATACATCAGATCGAATATCGTAGAAGAAGAGCTTAGATCCAGAAGACCGACGAACGTAGACTCTTCCAGCCAGCTGGATCATCTGAGACTTGTCGCATTCGCCATTCTTCAGGTGCTTAAATTCCTGCTCGAACTTGCGAATGTCGTAGGTAACATGGTACTACAAGCCAGTCAGACTTCGTACGTCCTTGAATCGCCTCAAACTGGTCACGAAATACCTTGTGAGGGTAAGCCTTGCCCTGCGCATGAAGTTCATTGACGGTTCGCGATCGTATTTCGAAATACTAAAGAGAAGGGCGGATGTTAGATCATCGACCGTTGTTGAAGCTAAAAATTCGGCATGTTCATAAACGAGATATTCACCTGATTAGGAGTGAGTTCTTTTTCGGCAGCCTCTGCGCTCTTGTTGCTGGAAGCCTGAGGCTTAGGATTTGTGGCAGCCTTCTTCTCCTTGGCAGCCTCCTTCTCACGTTGCTTCTGACGCTTCTTGAGTTCGGTCTTTGAGATCATTTCGCCCGTGACTTCGTCGAGATGAAGCTTGGCAGCGGCCGCGGCGACATCTGCCACGGCGGGCTCACCAGAAGGAGCTGGGTTGTCCGCCATATTGGTCGTCGCAGTCGTAGAGGGAATTGTATAAGGCTGCTCTATGCGCAGAATTCATTCGTAGTCGGATTGCGAGTCACACACAGGCTACGGAATACAGCGAAGACGGAGGGGCAGAAAAGCGACTAATATTCCGTAAGTCACCCCGCCATGCACTTTTCGGAGTGGGTCAAGGGTCAAGGCTCTGAGTCGCCTAATTAGGATTAGGATGTAGAAGACCTCTAATTGGTTTAAGGGTGTCTAGAAAGTCAGAGCTTTAAATCCAGCCAATTAAAGCTTATCAGTTTTTACGACTTATGAATCATAATCTCAATTGAACCTGGTCCAAGCAAGTAGGCCAAAAATAAAACTTGCATGAGGAAATTCAGTGGAAAATGCCGACCACTCTTTTCACAACGGCGTGACAGGCATGGAACACGATGCAGCTGTGTGCTGTGGTCGCTTTTATAGGTGTAGATGTTCCGATATGAACACTTACTCCGTACTGAGTACATGTAGAATTAAAGCCTGCTCATGCATCTCACTGTGTATACGGAATATGCCAGGTGAAGTAACTGAACGATCTCATCTGGTCTATTCGACTTATGACCCGGAATTATTTTCAGGCAGTGGCTAGCTGTGTCTTCGTCTCCGGAACCACCTGGCACTTAAATAACGTGTCCGGTAAGAGGAACAATATCCGCCGAATTCGCCGCAGAGAATAAACCTTGGTATAACTATTATATGTATCATAAAAGTCGAGCCACTCAACAAGCGCCTTTTCCAAATGCCACCGATGGCATCCACTGCAACTCATGCTCCTACAAAACCACCCGTCTATTCCATACACAAATGCTCACTATGACCACGCGAGCCGCGCTGCTTTTCTCATCCGAATAAAGGCTCCTGCTTCGCCCCATCCACGTCCTTCAAGTACCCAACCCGATCCTTGGTGTAGAACTCAACTCCAATCTTGTTTCCCAAGCTCGCGGTCCCTCCCTCCAGGATGCCAGCTTTCACGCAGTACATATTGGGCATGATCTCAAGAGCAGTGTACAAGCCGGAGCCGCATGTTCCGCAGAAGAAGTGCTTGTTGATTTTGCCCGATGCGCCGGTGGCATCCCATGACTTTGGGGAACCTATGCGAAGAAATCAGCAATGGTCATGACAAAAATAGAAATAAAAATAAAAATAAAAGAACCAAATTCAGCCGTGATGGAATGGGGCTTTCTGTCGATTTTCCCGCGGCATATCGCATCATGGAGAACGGAGTTGAGGGTAAAGGGAAAACATATGAGGATAGGACAGACTCAGAAGGGCATGACTAGATGCGTACCTTTTGTCACCTTGAACGCACTCCGCGGGACGACGGCATTAGAGGAATACGCGCTGCCGGTCCACTGGATAAGTCAGACTTTCGCCTTTGTCTAGCGCGCCGGTAATGTGTCTGTTCAGTTGATGCGGAAACATACCTTTTGGCAGTCGATGCAATGACACAGCGCCGTAGCAACAGGCTCGCCTGAACAGCAAGCGTCAGCTGGACCTCCAAAACAGCGAGAAGCAGCTAAGGACATGGATCCATGAAAAAAAAAAAAAAAAAAAAAAGCACATCAAGAACAAAACACATCTCGACAAACAAAAGTGCCCAGGACAAGCAAGCGAGGAACCAGAACACCGCCAAAAGGGAGTCATACAAAATACGAAACGGAATAGACATCAGGAAACAAAATAAAAACACCAGAGCAGCAATATAGAGAAAAAAAGAAAAAAAAAAAATCACGAACCAGTATACTCAACCTCGACCTCCCCACAAAGACACTTTCCCAAAGTTGCCATAAGCGTGATTTCTAAACTCGATTTCTGAAAACGCAAATCCGGTTCGTGGGTGTAGACTAAGCCATGAAAATTCAAGGCGTCTGGATACGGACAGCACGGGAAAAAAAAAAGGTATTATATATCGCCGTAGGAGCCCGCGGGGTGTGGTACGCTCGGTCAGACGAGGTTTCCGTGTGCCCGAGGTAGAGAGGGGTTCTTCGTTGCACGACAGGGCTGACTTTGGACTGCGTTTTTGGTAAGACGTGGAGTGGATGGGCGTGGGCGATGAAGTCATGGATTGATGGGGCGGGGGTGAACGGTACGGATGGAGCTAGAGTAGAGAATTCGGGTGAGTGTAAAATGCTTGGGTGTGAGTGCTCAATTTGCTAGCTGCTATGTACCTATTATATAGATACATGCCAATCTACTGGCAATCTTTGGCCTGGTTCGTCTGTGAGCGCGGCAAGCTGGCGGTGCATCAGCAGGGGAAGCGTATTGCAAGATTGGAGTGAGAATTCGACCCAAGTGATGCCAATTGCGCTTGATCGCAAGTATCGAACCAGCTGTCAAGCATAATCTGATGCCTTCTGCTATATCCATGGTCCTTGTAGACACAATCACATTGACAAAGGCCAAGACCATCTCATCACATCGACAGCACCAATCTCATAACAGCGATTTCTATGCATCCAAAAAAGGGGGGGGAAACCCAAAAAAAAAAAGGAAAAAAATTGCTAGGTTTGCAAGGCCATGCTATACATTACACCGGGCTTCGCATCATTGTCTTCCAGCGTCCCCCGAGGCAAACCAAGGACGTTGCCGCCCAGGTACTGCCTGAATCCGGTTCTCTCCGAATCACCAGGTTCTTCCCTCGTCGCCTAGACTCTAATCTCGAGGTATCAAATCATCCTGCCCACCAATTTATCATTCAAATTCCGTCAATCTCTCATGTTGTTAAAAAGTTGGTTGTGTTTGTAGCGCAATTGCTCGGCGTTGTTCTCGTAATCTGCTACCGCGATTCATCTTCAGCCACACTCGTGTTTAGATGGTCTCCATCTTGTCGAGAATAGCCCTGGTGAATTCGTGGGTTGTTGAAACACCACCCATGTCGCGGGTGCGGACCTTGCTGTTAAGTCGTCAGTATAAGAAATCCTGATAGTTACTATAGGGACAGGAGACACTAGAGGTACAAGAACAACGTTACTTACCCCTCTGCAATAACGGCATAGATAGCCTTGGAGATGCGGTTGGCATGATCATCAAGACCAAGATGTCGCAAAAGCATGCTGCCAGACAGAATCAAAGCGGTAGGGTTGGCCTGGTCCTTGCCCTTGATATCAAGACCGACGTGTCGGCAACCCGGCTCGAAGACGGCAACTTCGCGACCCATGTTACAGCCGGGCACAATACCAGGGCCACCAACAAGAGCGGCGCCAATGTTGGATAAAATGCCGCCGTACAAGTTGGGCATGACCATGACGTCAAACTGCTGAGGGCGAGAGACAGCCTGCATCGACGCGTTGTCGACAATCATGTCGTTGACCTCGAGGACGGGATATTCCTTGGCGACGTTGTGGAAAGTACTGCGGAAAAGACCATCGGCCAGCTTCATAATGTTGGCCTTGTGGATGCACGTAACCTTGGATCGGCCGTTGGCCAGGGCGAAAGAGAAGGCAAACTTGGCGATGCGCTCGGACTTGGCACGGGTGATAATCTTGAGGGACTCGACGACACCGGGAACGCTCTGGTGCTCCAGGCCAGAGTACTCTCCCTCGGTGTTCTCACGGATGATGCACAGATCGACATCCTTGTGGCGGGTCTCGTAGCCAGGGATGTTCTTGATCAAGCTGATGCTGGCGTAGATATCGAGTTCTTGTCGCATGGCAACGTTGAAGCTCTGGTGGCCAGAGCGGCTGATGGGAGTGTGCAATATGCCCTTGAGACCGAGCTTGTTGCGCTTAAGGGAGGCGACGGACTGGCGGAAGGCATCCTCAGTGCGGCCAACGCCATCGGTGAGGCCAGAGACCTCGATCTGCTCCCATTCGATGGGCACGTTGTCGGCCTTGAAGATGGTCTTGACCGACTCGGCAACCTCAGCGCCGATACCATCGCCGGGAATAAGGGTAACGGTATACTTGCCGCCGAATTTGGCGGGCTTGAAGATGTCGGACTGGACGGTCGCGAAGGATCGGGCGAACTGGTGCTGGCCGGCAGCGCTGCGCAGGAGCTGTCAAGAAGGCGCCGACGTTAGCTCAACCATTCAAAATACCTCCTTGTAGCACATGTACATAGCAAACGCGCAAGTGATTGACAAGACACACTGACTCAAAGCCGTGGCCATCAACATTGCCGCCCCGGGCGACCACCCCCCGCAGCATCATAATCGGAGCCAAGCCGACCAAAACCACTCAGTCGCAAAGACCGGGTGACTATGAGTAGGAAAGAAAGCAAACACGAAACATCTATACCCAGGCGTCTGCCACGAAATCATACCGTCCACTCCACAATTGATCGAATCGCAAATAATAAAACACGCACAAACCCCGCAAAGCAAGCAGCCATTACAAAAAAAAAATTGAAAAAAAAAAAAACCCATACCTGCGCCGTCCTAGCAGAGCCACGAGACAGCATCGTGACAAAAGGTACAGGAGTATGTATCCAAGAGACTTAGAAAAAAGAGAGAGAGCAAATGAAAGTAGAGGCCCAGAAACACAACTCAAGAAAAGGGAGTAGACAGGTCCAGAGTGGTAAAACCGGAAGAGGAAAAGGTGGAAAGGGAAAAAAAGAAAGAGGGAAAAAAAAAAAAAAAAGACAGCTTCGGCGCCGACTAGCGGCAGTGGTCCAATGCACCGTGGACCAGCGTCGGTCTTTGCTACGACTACTGTATGACGGCTTGTACGGCTAATAACTCTTCCTGGCTGCTGGGCAAGCGGAATTCGAAGTGCTCCGAACCTTGGGGCCGCGAGTTCCCTCGGCTTGTGCTGAGCCTGTTTAGGTTGTAGATGGGGCTCCCAGCCAAATGATAACCAGTCAGGCAGACAAAGAAAAGTGGGCCAGTCGTCAAGCACTTTGCCTGCCAGCCCATCCGTCTCGTCCAACTTGGAATAATGAGAACACGACCATGTTCACCAGGACAAGTACACCTTGAAATTAATATGTAATATAATTAGACAAACGTACATGCCTCAGGGCAATTCCAGCAATCAACTGAACACCTCTTATATACACTGGGCGCAATCGCAACTCTCGTCCAAAGTTCTACTCATATAAGGTTATTTATTCACCCGATTCCTGAACATCACATACGGCAGAACATGTTCTTGACACCGTGTCCGAGCGAAACCAGCCAGCTCATCATTCAGCAGAACCCGTCATAATCATATCACATATCTTCTTCGTCCAAAGGCTCGACTCTCACCAGTATCTCCTCAAGCAATCCTTCCAGAAAGCTGCCGACATCACGGCCCATGCCCACCGGCTCAGCTTTGTCCAACTGGTCAATTTCTTTGCAAACATGAGCCAGTTTATAGACTAGCTTTCTTATTTTCTCGTGCGCTACCTCGGCGCGCTGATGATTTGCTGACATAGGGGTGGTGTTGTTTCCGGCGGATGTCTGCGCCGGTCTGTGCAGCTGTTGCAACCGCATTTGCCGCCTTTTGAGGGCTTCTTCTAATGCTGGGAATATCACGTCATTAAGGGCATCCAACTCACCATTTGGGTTTGCTGGCGCAGGAGATGGGAACGATGTCGGCGGAAGAGAGGCGTCAGATGATGCAGGTGAGTGTGAGATTGGTGGCGGCGTCGGGTTACTGGCGCCAGGCGGGTTTTGCGACGATGCCCCTCGGTATGGAGGAATTTCAGGAATCGTCATCGACAGCTTTTGCGAGCCTGACGGACGACTTGATGACTCTTGATGTAGCGGCGACAGTGCTTTCTCTGTGCGAGATTGTGATGTGTGTGAAGGATTTTGCGGCGACGGGCTCATGTTCAGATGCAGCATGTTCATATTACGCTGTAACTGGAATCGAAGCTCTCGATCGTAGTCTGGTGACTGGGATGCTGGGGCTGGAGGTAACGGTCGTTGGGACGGATGATCTGTTGGTGTTCCGGGGGGGGTTTCCCTTGATGATTCTTTGACGGGGTTTGCAGATAATGTGGCTTTGGGAGGCGATCCGCCCATGTCTGCAGGTACTGGTTTTCTCTGTGGACTCGACTGCCTCGAAGTTGCCGCGTTGGCAGCCTTGAGCGTATCGGCTGGCTGAAAAGCAAAGTCCCTTGCCTTTGATGGGCCCATATCACGATATTTTTTATCCCGTCCGTGAGCAGCCTCCAATGGCCGTGAAGAGCGAGCATTAGTCGCGCTTTGATTCAGTGTATTCAATCCCGGTCGATGGACGAGTCCGCCACGGTCGCCTACTAGTCTGACGGTGCCGAAATCCCACATGTCTTCGTCCACCTTTTCTCGTTCCGTAGGAGCCGCACCCTCCTGGGCATCCCAATTCTCATCATCTTCCCCTTTATGTGTTAAAGCCCATCGATTATGACGCTCAATGAGCTCCGTCAAGTATGTTGTTTTCTTGGCTCTTCGAATAAAGGGATGCCGTAGTAAATCTCTGGCCGTGGGCCGTTCTTTTGGGTCTCTTTGCAGACAAAGCTCAACAAAATCCTTAAAGGCCTTGGTGAAGTTCCCGTCCAACCTGGGGGGAGGATTCTTCGGGATGAGGAAGAGAACTTTCATAGGGTGAATATCTGCGTAAGGCGGCTCGCCTTTGGCTAGCTCTAGCGCCGTAATACCCAAGGACCATATATCGGCTTTGTGATCGTACCCAGATTGCTTGATGACTTCTGGAGCCATCCAGAACGGTGTCCCAACAAACGTATTCTTCTTCGTCATTGTGGCAGATAATTGGCCAGAGACACCAAAATCGGCCAGTTTGACCTGTCCTCCTGACCCAAGTAATACATTGGCGGCTGCAAAAGGTCAGTGCCAAGCAACCAACCAATTAGGTCACGGCTCTTCAAAGCTCAGAACTAGAAACGCACCTTTAATATCCCGATGCAGCTTTTTGTCCGAATGCAGATAGTCCAGGCCAAGCAACAACTCCCTCAGAATAATGGCAATATAATCCTCTCCGATTAAGCCGGGCTTCATCAAGTCGGCACAACTTCCGCCAGCGCAGAATTCCATGACAATCCACAGCTCAGCCCCTTTAGCATATGATCCATAGTATTTGGTGACGTAAGGCGATTGTAACTCAGACAAGATAGCTATCTCCTGTATAATATCCTCGACTTCGTCTTCGGCGTTCTCGATGTCGATCAGTTTGATGGCTACGGCTTGGCCGGTTCGCTTGTCGACTCTAGTCGAAGACGTCAGTCCTTCCGTCCAGTTTCATGAGGACAATACCGGGAATGGCCTTTCAGGGAGGGTGCACGGAAATCACGGCGAACGGGAGCATACCCTTTATATACTTTGCCAAAGCTCCCGCCACCTAGTCACTCCGTGATTAGCTTAACGTCCAAGATTCCGAGTTTCCTTCTTCCCGAAACCAACCAATGCAGTATTCCTTGGAGTACAAAAGCTCGGGGTCCAAGGCCTCGTTGGGCTCCTCGTCACGGTACCTCTCCGCCATGGCTACCGGTTTGCGGGGGCTGTTCAACACGACGTCGCCAAAATGCAATAAGGGAATTATTGCCGTATGCAGATCGTATGCTGCATTGAGGGTGTTGAATCGTTGTCAAGCAACGCGGTTTTGCAACACGAGACGCCTGTTTTTGCTGTGTGCATGGATGTCGGTAGCTTTCTGAGGACGATCGGACCCCTCCTCGAGCCCAAACCCAAACCCAGAGTTCTCCTCCGGTAGCGCAGGCAGGCCTATTATTAGATACCTAGGGGAATGCACAAAGGCGTGAGAGGGAAAGAAAGAACAGTTCTCTCCGAAGATGAGGTAGATAACGAAAAGAATTGCACATACGCGAAATTGGCGAAATCCAAAGGCGGCAGGGCAATGCACGCAAACCCAGCACCCCGGATTCTGGTGTGAACAAAAACAAACAAGCTGGCTGGCTGTCGCAGGTGGGCGGCCATATTGACAGGCCCGTGGGGTTGAGCATCAATCTTGTTGACATGGATATTAACTAAGACATGGATGGGCAGGACCAGCGCGTTCATCCTTGTTACAGTTACTCAATAGGGATGTATGTATGGCCTGGTCAACCGGTGTGGGTGGTCAACCGGTTGGTTGGGTGGTCCACCAGACTCGATTCCCAATTTGAAAGCTGGGGGGGGGGGGGCAAACTCCACCGGTCGACCAGACCACAACGCGTTTCTTGCCTGTGCCTGATATTATGTATTATTTATTGCTGCTGCCCGTTGACAAGAGAGAGTTGGACTGCAATGACTGTCCGGTCGGTGATAATGTATGTGTGTTTCCTCTCGACAACAGAAGGAATGGCCCTTTCTTTTTCTTTTTTTCTCACATCTATTGGCATACTTTCCTTTCTAGCTCTTATTGCAATAGGCTCGTTGTTGATGAATTCGCCCCATGTCTCCATCTCAATCTCGAAACTGCACGCACTTGAGTGTCTGTCAATGCTTCATGAATATTCATTCATCTATCCATCTTAGATATCCTCGCGACGCGCTTATCCTCGTTATTGCTACAGGATACACCAGCCAGTCAAGTCAATTCAGTGATTTGAGAAGCAAGGCGGGTCGTCTCCCGCATCGCTTCATCCCGAGCGCCGCCGCGGGTGCGAGAGGCTATATTGAAAGATGAAGCGAGCCATATCAATCGTCTTGTATGTTACGTAGTGCAGACCGTCTATATGTAAAGTACTGCGCATCTTGCAGTCCATGCCTCTTCACATTCCTGGTTCCTATTCGCTAGTCTTCAATAAACTCGATCATCACCGTCCCTTGTTTCAGACCACTCTCTTCAACACTCTTTTCCAGGCTCTCTATCAAGTCCTGGCCTTGTGGCATCCTCTTGAGTTCAAATACTAGACCTCTCTTGCCCTCCAGTGGCTCGGCCTTGAGCCACTCGTAGATGCGCCTTACTGGATCTTGCAGGTTGAACCGTCGAATCACCCGCCCCGTAGGATGCCTGAATTGTATCCTCGTCGTGGTTGCCGGATTGTTTTCTGGTTCTATGTGTGGTTTCCCGTTCGATATGGAGGCAAACACGCCTTGTTCGGGAGCCGCTTCACGCTCTTTACCTTTAGCCTCAGGGTCAGCCCCGCTGGGTTCAGGAGACTTGGTGAGAGCATCAGGATCATGAATGTTGGGTGTTGAAGTGGAACGACTGCTTTCGCCGCCTGCCGCTAGACTATTTTGAAGAGCCATCTCTAGCATTTCTTCCTCCGTCATCCTGTCAACATCCAATGCAGCAGGTTTGCGAGCCGTAGCTTTGGCGACAGGGTTCTTGCTGTTCGCAGCGAGACTGTATCTGTCGAGGAACTCGGCTAGCTCGGCATGAAACTCTGTTGCGCTAGGAAACGGCCTACCGCTCCACACCTTCACCTGTTCACCAGTCCGAGGATCGACGATGGAAACATGCGGATAGTTGTCCGGGTTCTCATGCGTTTGATTGGGAAAGTAAAAAGTTATATACTCCTCAGCATCGGGGTAATCTTTGTCATACTGCAGGAAAATAAAGTTCTCGGATACTAGATCCCGCACGGCAGTGTCTTTCCAGATGTCTCTGTTGAGAGCCTGGCAGTTGAAGTCATTCATATCTTGAAGATTTACCAAGATCCATTTCTTATCCTCTTTGCCGAGCGCTCTCGCTTCATCCCATGTATAACGAGACATTAAGTCATACGGGGGCCGAAATAAATCTTCCAATCGTCGCGCGTGGCTTCCGCCGTCTCCGGGATTAGCGCTACTTGAGGAACTCGCTCCATCCCCCCAGACTCCTTGGCCAAACGGACCACCGCTGCGAGCTACACGATTGCTGTTAGCCAATGAAGCCGTCTCGAGTCACATAGAATAATCACATCACAGCAGAATGGCAATCCCGAGACTTACGAGGAGGACGTCTTCTGCTCCTCAGGTGCTCAAGCAGTCTCTGTGTAGTCTCCTCATCCGCAGCACCACCCCAGTTAGGGTCTGGTGCAACGAGAGTCTCAGTCGTGCGCGCAATCGGCGCCCTCACGTCTTCCTGGTCTGCTGGGCCACCTGGACCCCCAGAGTACAATTCCTCTTGTAACCTCTTGGCCATAGCCGCATCCTCTTCTTCCTGTGCCAGGGCAGCTGCGTGTTGGATAGCTGCCCGTTCGCCTTCGTCGCCGCTGTCGAGACCAGTGCTGTCTCGTGCCATGTCTTCGTCATCGTCACTTATTTCAATGACACCACTAGCATCCTGGCGACCGATATTCGAAGAGCGAGAAGCTGCCTGTCTAGCTGAAGGTATGGATGCAGCGTCAGAGATTCCAGCTCCGACCCCAGAAGCTAACTCCGGGTTTTCAAAGTACAGGCCAACCGCACGTTCAAAATCCCCATTTGTGATTTGTAGGAATCCCATTCCAACTTCCGGGGTCGCTCCAGTAATGGAGACAAAAGTCGAGATAGCCTCATCCATATCGCGACCTCGGACTTGGACAAACTCGACTCCTGGCTCGAGCTCAAAGGTTCGTAAAAGATATTTTCCTCGTGGTGGACGTCAACTGGAGTCTGCAAGTTCCTTGGGGAGTATATTCTCAATGCAGTAGGTCTTGTGGATCGATGATGATGCAAGTATGAAGTGCGAGCAGAGTTGTGCTTCTCTCGAGATTGCCTGCCCCTCACCCTGGCAGACGTTCTTGGCCTGCGTCAAGTGCCGGCTCTGGTTTGTCGCGGATAGACTTGGAGGGATGAATGAAACTGATGGAACTTTTGCTTTGGCAAGAAAAGCAGCCCGAACGCTCTGTGTGGGTTCAGTGCTGTAATGGAAGCGATAGCCAAGGCAAGAAGAAAAGCGAACAGAAACGAGTGGTGGCTGCGTGTCCGGCGCGAATGCCGTTTCTGACTTGCAATTTGTGCTGGGAATACAAATGGGCAGCATTGATTCGCTGAGGGGCTCGTGCAGGCATCCGACCACCATGACGCAACCGGTCCAGACCAGACCGTAACATGGGAGTCCGTAACTAATACGTAACAAAACTAGTCCGGGACGTACATTAAGCTGCTCGCGTTCACGTTGGGTCACTGGAATGATTTTCAAGGCCACCAGGGTTCAATACATCGTTCCAGATCGCCTTAACAACAGACTAGCCTTCCGCCTGGCTTGGACTCAGCTATTCGATATTTGTTTGGGTCTTGCACTAACGCACCTGGCAGTTCGCACCTTTTCTTTCATATTAATACCTTCCTGAACAGTCGCGAAACTGTGCTTCCTGCCGGGCTCTATACCTCGAGTTCTCCTTAGTTCACCTATAGTCATGGCTATGCCCGCGATTGCTTAACCTCTTCCAGCAACTGCCTCCATGCTTTCTGCACGTCAATAGACCTCTCTTCTCCGAGTGCGCCTTGTATCTCAGCTTCTAGACTACTGGGCAAGCTGGCCTGCCCAAAGACGCCCTTATTCCTCGCTTCCAACACCTTAGACACAGCCTTGACCCTCTTCAAGCGCTGGGATTCGGTGCCTGACTCACCCTTTCCTATATCGAGACTCTCAAAATAGGATGCTATGACCTTAGATCCCTTATATGGTGATGGCAAAGGATCCATGGTATTTGTATACTGGACTGCATCTCCCATCAAGTCGTAGACACATTCATACCAAATTTCTCGCTTTATGAATCCGAGTTTTGCGTGGATAATGTATGGTTTCAATGTGGCAATGATGTCTCCAAGGGACGTTCTGATGTCAATTTCGTTCGATAGGGCGTAGCCTCGAGCAACAGCTTCAAATGCCTTTTTGGCCGTCTTGGATGAGATATTCTCTTTTTGACTCTCCTTAGGGTTTGAATCTACTCCATCTCCATCTTTGAAGTCGTTGAGGTAGGAAGTGGCTATAGAGCAAATGTCTTTCAACATGTCGAGATCTGGCCGGGCTCTGGCGAATCTCCACAGACACTCGAAGGCGTGTGGTCGATACTCATCATTATTCCGTTTTGCTTCTCGAATTGCAATCTTTTTCATCTGAACAGAAATAGCGTTGTCGGATTTCCAAAGCAGACTACTTTTTCCCACGAATTTTGGATACGACTGCAACAACTTCTCCTTGCCTGGAAAGGTTTTCAAGGCCAATGCTTTGTCAAAGGCAGGCCAAATCGTTTTCAGGTTGGATTCATCAATAGACCCTGTAGCTTCACTTGCGTCGGCAACGTCAGCTGCCATGGCGGCGACAGTGAACGCCCCAGTATGCCTAAGTGCCCATCGCGCTGTGTCCAGGCAGTGGTCGACCAAGCTCACAATCTCTCGAACGTATCTCGTCACAGTGCGGCTGCTTCCTGCATGCTGGTCCCAAACCTCCTTGAATACTTTCCCCGTATACTCGTCGGCATCGTTGGAACCGAGATACGCAAAAGGCAACAATATAGACTCCTGGGCAGTAAAATGATCCGGTGAGATCTTTGCCACGGAAACGACCATATCTGCCACTTTTTGACGACGACTGTCGTCCTCCGCTTGGAGATAAAGACCGACAACCTTTTCAGAGAAGCGCACCTTACTGGCCTCTGGAGCGGCGCGAATCATATAAGCAGCTGCTCTGGCGTATGCTTGACTAACCTCATCATTCTTGTCCATGGCCTGTTTCTCTAGAAGCTGCAACAGCTTGCCTGCTATCGGCTGCATATCACTGCTGTGGCGGGTGGCAAGTGTGGTAATGACCCTGCTACATCCTATCTTTGTAGGCATACCAATAGCAGTCTTGATTGTGGTTTCAAATCTAGGGACGAACTCTGTCATAACGCCGGCGTCAATGAATCGTAAGCAGTTATCAATTGCTTCAGAAATCGGTGACTGATTAACCATCTGCGAACGTAGCTTATCAATCTTGTCTCGGCTCAATTCTCCCGCGCGTTGATATGCATAGTTGATTTGCTCAGGTTCAATCGTGCTCAACAGACCCAGTAGTTGAGGGATCATGGTAGGAATGAAAGGTCTGAGAGCCTTGCCACCATGCTTGGCAATCTTCATAACGGTTACAGTTGCAAATAATTGGACCTCCTGAACTGAACTTTCCACGCCTTTGTCAGACAACAAAAATGGCAGCGCCTCCTTCATCATGGCCTGAACAGCAGAAGTATGATTACCCTCTTCCAATTGGCGAATAAGGGTGTTGGAGAGCGTCATGCACAATTTCAGTGCAGCTTCTCTTACACTGCCTTTGACGTCGTCCAGCACTTTGAGGGCGCTGGCCCAGATATCGCGGTAGTACTTCTCATATAGAGGAAACGATCGCCCTTGTATGAGATCGGAAATGGCAGCACAACTTGCTTCCCTCACTCGCCACTCTTTGCCCAGTATGCTTTCTAGGAGATCCTGTATAATGGCTTCGAAATGAGCCTCAATAGTAGCATTCGAATCCTTGACCAGTGCTTTCCAAATGTCATCCATCGATCGCTGAACATTTCCATTGGGATCAAATCGGTATCTGTACAGCTTGGGGTACAGCTTGGGGTCTACTTCCGACTCGATTAGAATGTTGCTGAGCCCAAAGCGGCCGAACGCGGACCTGGTAGACCATGTTGTAGCATTGGCAGCCAAGGACATGAATTTGTACACCAGGCGTTGATCTCCCACCTCATTAGCCAAGCTGACAATATCCTTGTAAGATGTGACTGAGTTGCCCTTGCCGGTAGGTAGTGCACCAGGCTCAAATAGCTCAGTCTCCTCGTCGACCTTCAGTTGCGTCCCGCTACCTGTGAAGGCCGACACGAGATCTTTTACCAAGGCAGATTTGAGGTCTGCATCACCTCGTTCATAGACTAGTGAAAGGCCACGGGATGCTGTTTCTTGCACCAGCTCATCCCTCGCACTAAGGAGTCTCATGAAGGCAGCTTGGGCCTCTCTCAGCCGGCACTGTACTTGGCTGAGATGAGAACCAAATTGTACGATACAAAAGAGCCAGATTCCAGAGGCCTTGAGTATTGATGGCTTAGTGGCCTTACAGTCTTGCAAAATCTTCTTGATAACTTGGTCTAGCCACCTACCTCGGGCACCGGTGAGGAATGCCGAGTTCCTGGCTTCGACATCTGTTTTGAGTCTCATGCTGTTCGACTCCCATCTAGCCACAGCGGAAATGATGGCATCTCCTACTGTAAATTGAACGTCAACTCGTTTAATTTCATGAAGCGAGAACAGATTCCTCACTATTTGGCCAAGTACACCAGGGAATGAATCCTCATTCTCGCTCACATCGGATTCTTCCTCCAATCCTGTAGCCAGGCTTCCGAGCGCCGCAATGGCCTTCTCGTTAACCTTTTTTGCGTCCGAGGACAGTTTAATGATGACTTTGGTGATAGAAAACTCTCCTTCAGTCGATGGAATGGCCAGTTTGGCAGCCCAGAGCTGAGAAAATGAATCCAATGCTGCCTCATACAGAGACGAAGGCATACCGTCGTTGATAAGAAAGCGGTATGGCCACTCTGAGTGTTGTGGGAAGGGTCTATCATAGTATACGCATCGAGAAAGAAGGTAGCCAAAAGCAAGTAGAGCACCTTCCGCGGCATTTGCGTTCGCACCCACGAACGATTCAGCGTTGTCAAATAAGGACTTCAAGGTCATGATCCAGTTTCCTACAGAGTCCGAGCTATTTGCGGGATGTCCTGCCAGGATTCCAAATGCTTTTGCAGCAAGCAATCGAATCTCCTTGTGGTTGGATTTGATGAGTGGTAATAGGTCTACACTGGCATCCGTGAGGAAGCCTATGGGCGCACCAGGCGTCCAAGCAGCGACCTCAACGAAGCAGCGCAGACACTCTTCCACAATAGATGACCCTTCAACAAAGGCGCCGCTCAGACAGGTCTTCAGATAGAAGACGACGTATGCGCTGTCCACAGAACGCAGATATGCCCGCACCTTGTCTCTGGTAGCTATGTCAGTGGAAATCTGTGCGTCAAGAATCTGCATCCAATCCGGCTTGACGTCAAAACCGGCAAGTGCCGTAAGAAGCATAATCTGTTTGATATACCGAAGAGTTACAGAAAACGCAGCAAGTCGTGAGCCCTGGAAATTTTGAAACACAACATTGTTTGGCAAGGTTTTATTGTCATCATTAATAACCTGTTGGGGGCTCATGTGCGGGTCTAAAGGGGAGTCAAAAAAGGTGATCGTCATGTCTTTCCAGTCAGGTAGTTGTGGCGTTGTATCTGTATGAGCGTAGTATGTCCACGGATCGAGACCCCTGTAACCCTGTTCTATCACATCATTCCGTTCATTGTGTCTCCCAGCAATGGCCAAGATATCGATCCATCGACCAAGAATGTCAGAAAAGGGCAGACACTGGTTTGCCCATTTTACGATAGCGTGTCTGGTGCTTCGCACTGCGGGAGCCTCATCCGCCAGCGTCATGTACATGAGAAGAATGAGCTTTAGGCCCTCGTTCACTCCGCCAACGCTCGTGGGTATCGCTGCAGTGAGGCTGGAGAGCGCACCGTCAATATTCACTACAGCATCGCTTATATTGTCTTCAGACAAGGACCGAAGCAGCCACACGCCTAGGTCGAGTCTTTCTAAATCAGGTATATCAGCGCTTCTCGCTACCAAGCCAATAGTTTCGTAGGCTCTACAACGTAATGCAATGTCGTCATTTGAGGTCTGGTAGGGAACAGGCCAACCTTGCCCCTCGATGTATGACCTCATTGCCTGGATGAGTGGCATTCCAATCGTGAAATCGGATTTTGACGGGCCAACTTGCGCCACCCAAGACAGGAAATGAAATAAAGACGTATGCAATTTCGTGCGTTCCAAGGCACTCGCGGGCTGCATAGAACTATCCGGCAAAAAGTCAAGGTTCACGACAGCCATGATGTCGTCGGACATTGTGGTCGCGATTGTTGACCTGGACAGAATGGCAAGAGTTCGAATGCGATAGGGTGCTGGAAGTTGCGAGTGCGCGAGAAACAAACGTTTGACCAGCGACTCATCCTCAACAGATACAGTGCTTCGTTTGAGGATCTCCTCTGCCGTAGATGCGACCCTGTTGTCAAAACCTGAAGCAGCGTAAAGTGCAGGGAAAAATCTCTCCTCGTCAGTGAAGGCCCCGCTAGACAGCAATGTGATGACTTTCATCTTCAGTTCTCTGCTCCTTGTGAAAATTTTCTCATTTTCAGGGAATTCGGAGGGAAATAGTCTCAGTTCAGCTTCAGAGAGTGCTGGATTAGATTGTGCCAACGACTTGTCCCCAGTAGGTGTACGGAGGCGCAAGAAGGTGCCAAGGGCCCTAGAAAGACATTGAGCATCGGCATCGTCTGCCAGACCAATGGCAGATCTGAAGTTCGAATCTTCTGTGCTCCCCCGTGGAGGAATTCGTAGATCGAGAAGCAGTCTCAGTGTGATATTAAATATGGTGGCAGCTCTGGGCTGTCCCTCATCTTTCGCAAAGCCGGCCAAGGCAATTGGAACCAGTTCCCTTTTGTCTTCGACACCTAACCTGTCTAAACTATGCATGATGAAGGACAGATCCAGCTGCTTGATCACGGCAGAGTCATTTGACTTGTATTGTTGCAGTAGTGCTTTGACAGGCAACACTATCCTTTTTTGTTCATACGAAAACAGGTCAGTGACCTCTCTATGTATCATTCCAGGTTCACATGGAGCCATTGAATCACAAAGACATACTCTGGAGACTGTATAAAGGTTTTCAGCCTAGCAAGAATCTGGATAACCTATTCACTAGTTAACATAGGGCTCGGAAAGTCAAAGACGTCCTAATAAGCCAAATTTCCTTACTCGTGCTCTGACCGAGGCATGATCACTGGCTGCCTTTAAAATCAGCGGCGCTAGGTACCGCTGAAGCAGTTGATGGAGCTTGTCTTCTTTATTGGCCACACCTAGGATTTTGAATTCGACGCTCTCCACCAAATGCAGCTCGCGTTGCTCTGTAGACGGAGTAGACATGGCGAAAATGCGGCCGGCTGCTGAGGATACCTTCGAGGCTCATGAGCTGACAGCAAAACACTGAGACGCTGGAAGTAGAGCCTTTGATGAAAGAAAACAAAGGAAAGAACAAGTCTCTGGCCACACACGGTTCGGATACGCAGCGTAGGCAACCTCCAATGTGACGACAATGGAGGGTCCTGCAGATTCCAGGTCAACAAGTGGTCCAACGCAAAACGGGCGGGCACGATATTATGACTAAGCAAGTTTGAGTTTGGCGAGTTAGGAGGTGGACTGATCAGGACCAATAGAAGGTACTTTAATTTACCTACGAACGTCGCTGTAATAGAAGTCCCACCAATCTTCGGCTGTACTAAATAATACATGACCCTGATCTATTTCCTAAAAAGTTGCAAACGAAATCACGGCACATGTAGATATCCTATCGTGTCCTGCCCTCCGACGATGGATCATAAAATCACAGAGCGCCATGCACCATAGAGTTTGCATTCTACTTGCTAAAACCCCATTTGCCGTAAGGTAAATCGTGATGTTCTGTGGCAAATCGGTAGGCAGTCTGTCAACTCATGACAACGAACAGGAGAACCTCCAAGACTTGTTTTCTTATTGTAACTACCCGGGTAGCTGCTGGCATTTAGCAGGCCCGTCAGCATCTATTGAGTTGGCTGTTCTCAACTCCACCACCGTCGAATTTCCCAGTCTGGTGATCCGTGCGATAGATAATATCTGCTTGAGGACTTCCGCGTAGATAATGGCAAAAACTTGTCTCAAAATTGCAATTTACAAAAATGCGAAAGCATAATTTTGCACCAATATATCATAAGACCGCGAGCAGCGCTGCAGCCCAACAGAATTTTGCTGCTTGACCAGTAAAAGCACAAAGCACTGCGCTGCGTGAAATTGCCGAGGTATCAAGTATGGAAAAGCCCCCAACGCATGGAAAAAGACTTGAGGTTTTCTGCATTGAAACGAATCAATTTGAAGTCACGGGCTCTCTGTCCGGTCCTGCCTTACACTGCGCGGTCATTTTGACGAGAAAGAGAAGAAAGAAACTTACGCCATGGTAACTACCGGCTAGTTCAACGTAAGCAATACCAAGTCCGGCCCACACGCACGTACAGCCTCCCTGGCCCTGCGCTATCAAAACGCATCTTGGAGTCTCTTATTACACAGTCATGATGGGCTAAAGCTGCTTTGAGGGTGTCAGTCTTATCTCGTCCTCCTGTCTTACTGGTTGATTTTCCTTGAACTGGCACTGCAGCTAGATGTCAGCTAGCATGCTTCATTCATTAGGCTTGGCAAGGGGCCTGGCCCATGAGATCCTTACTTGGTTGATCAGGCTAACATCGCCGCCTTACGTACTTATACGTAGGAAGCTCCGGACTCCCGCGCCATTGGATTGGATTTAGCTTTGATTTGCTGCGGCAACGTAAGATCTTTGATCCCACTGGCAGAGACAAGCAAGCCCATAACATGTAGTATCCAAAAAGGATAGGCGCCTGACCCAGTGAACGGACCGTTTGGCGGCCAGTTTACCGAGGCTTAGTCAAATCAATCATATGTTAGTTGCCGGAGAAGTGAAAAGGAGACGCTGTGTAGATTATCTTCATTGCGCGTCGTAAGTGCATTATCTCGCATGGCCAGGACACCAAGCTCGCTGCATGTTTCCATGTTTAGCTAAGTCGGCTGCTTTGGCATACCATACCGTTCAGGCCTTGCTAATGCTGAGAAGCGCCCTCAATATCATAGTTGCGTGGCATGCATCGGCGCTTAGTATTAGGTATAAACTGATGACGGTCAGGCATTGAAGACATATCGGCAGATACTAGTACCTCATTGCAAAGAAAAAGAGAACGGCGAGCTTGATGTGACTGCAGACCGGTTGCTCGACGGCATGGCACACAATGGTACAAGCACGAGGCACTCGAGCGAATGCTGACCAGCACTCACAGGCGATTCTGTCGATCACGCTCGCCGCATTGTCCCTGGTTTCCATTTCCTTGTGGGGCAAACATACCGGTTTAGCCTTATCGCGGGCACTACCGTCAAATTTGCAAGAATGTCAACGCCCAGGTTGCTGAAAGGAACCACAATGTAGTTATTGTTGGTATTGTGATCCGGCGTAATTAATACCTGTGAAACACGGTTACTTGTTGTCCCAATGATTAACATACGACTCGTGGACGGCTGCGCGAGGGACGGCAAGCTACCGAGCGGTTGATTCCACTACCGGGGCTCAATTAAGTTTATTCAGCTGAGTTAATCCTTTCAAGCGGCTTCTTGAGCCTGGTGCACGGTGGATATCCGTAGAAGTGCACAGTGTCGTCACTTGACGTGAAGGAACAGGGCAACGGAGGCAACAGCCAAATAGAGGGGCGTTAGCTAAGAGCCGTCCCTGAAAAGAAGAAGCCATCGTACGACGATGTGAACGGGAGGTGAGCGATACGACGGTTAACTGTGGCGCGCATTCGCTCGCAGCAATGCATTGTTGTATCAAAGTTATTCATACCAACGAGCGTGCCAATTGCAGTTCTCTGGACAATAAACGAGGTGGACAAAAGCATAATTCACCTGGACGGGAAACCTTGAGGAATAAGAGTTACACAACGAAAGCCTTTCTACATACCGTCAAGCGGCCAATGGTCAGCGCGCCGCATACCTTGCAATTGGATCCATACAAGGGAGATGCCGCTCAATTTTGGACGAGACCAGTTGCTAGAGGTGAACTTAGAGCCGATTAGCGCAGCTTTTGTGGCCGACGAAGCACGGAATCCTTCCAAGAACAAGAAGGAGATAAGCCCAGACTGTGCAACGGAATGAAGTCGGCTATGAGCAAGCGGCCCCTCTACTATGTATGTATGATCAAGGGAGACTGCTCCGTATCCGTGTAATAAATAACTAGTTCATGGTTACACAAAGCAAATGCCAAACAGACCTCGCCTGCCCGTCGCGCTGGCGAAAGGGCCACGGAAACGGAAGGCGCAGGCGTGCCTCCTTCCTTTGGCAGATAACACATTGCTGCATGATACAGCATCGAGATGAACTCCCACAAAAGGCTGGCAGGCTGGCAGGCTGTCTCAAGAGCCTATTTACCAAGATGCAGCAGACAAGGGACCATTTTTGCATCCCATCGTCGGTTGTACACGTTGCCGGGACAGCTCTGGCCCTCGCGTACGGAGTACAGCACAGTAACCGTCATTTTATCATGACGCAGTTTGTCCAGGGTCAAGCAAGGGTGGAGAGACACATCCCTTTGACGTGCCATATTAATATAATAAATAATAAATAATACACGCACATATACCCAGGGACTTGGGTACCTACCTATCCCTGCATAAGTCAGTGGTTGTTAACCAGCACGTCAGCCAATCAGACGCTGAAGCATAGCAGATAGCCTCTATAAGCTATAAGCCAGGTACCTAGTCAGAGTCCGACTAGCAGTCAGCAGCCAGCAGCCAGCAGCCAGCTCTTATCATTGCATTTCGAAGCCAAACAGTCTCTCTACCTATTCACGACTGAAGCATCTCCATGCGCGGAGCAGATACCCGTATTGCCTGCCAGCCTCGACACTGTGGCCCGCACAGAACAATAGGCTTTGTTAGCGTCAGCCACCTCGGCCGCTGACCAGAGTCGCGACAGAAGGACTGACGACTTGTAATGGGTACGAAGTAGTTCTTCTCCAAGAATGAAAAGGAAACGTGAGGATACTATACGATGCGGAAGACTGCTGCCTGTCTCATGGTCGCGCCGTCCATGCAACCAGAGACTCTGCTCGTAAGGATTGTCTCACTGCGTATGACCTTGTTCGCGATCGTTGCCATGTACCTAATGTATGCGACTGAACGACCGGACGACTTCTGGAGACGATGCCAATGTTGCATACCATCTTAGCTGCCGAAAACGGATGGGTCAAGCAAGGTTTGCGAAATGCAAATCATCCTCTACTCCGTACATCAGCACACCTTCCCCAATTCCGCATCGGCAGTATCAGTTGGTACTCCGCATGTGCTCCGGATTACCGTTGCCGGTCGTTTGGACTTGGAGGCAAAGCCCTCGTCCCACCTTCAATCTGCATTCGCGCCTCGACATTGGCCGAGTTCCTGTTGGGAAGAGCTAAGCTAAGAAGCAGACAGAGAGTCTCTCTTGTGGTGACAGGTGGTGACAGCTCGTTCAGTCGTCCATCCTCAAAGTGTTCGAGTACCTACTGTGTGCAATCCGTCTTAGCCTGGGCTGGACTCCGAAGCAGACATAAAGCTTTGTGGAACAGAGCAATCACCTCTGCTTTTCTCTTCTGCTTCACACCATCCATACTCGATCGTTCTATCCTGACAGCATTCTGTTATTGTTGTTGCACTTGATCCATTCCATTGTATCGTTGGTTGTGTCGCGTATCACTTGGCGAGTTCTGCTTAACGTTTGTGCTTCGTCGTATCCTGGAGTCCCGAACTAGAAAGGCGACGGGCAGTTTGGCACACGTCAAATCAAGTGTCACTTGGAAAGGAGCGGCCAGTCTCGTCAGTCTCGTCAGTCTCGTCAGTCTCGTCAGTATCGCCAGCATCGCCAGCATCGCCAGTATCGTCGGCTCTCGCATGACCCCAGTGGTATCACTACCACGACACGAGAACATTGCGGATTCTGCACGACAGCCACGAAAAGACTAAAACCTCGCGCAGATCTGGTAACAGTGCTTGTGCGTGTTTCAGCGTCCAGAGCAACACGACTAGCATTGAATCCGCCGTGAGTTTTTTGCCAGATTGGTCAAAACGTCCCTTGCCCAGGTACGTCAACGTCAGTATCGTTCAACTGGCCACATTTACTACATGCTACATGCAGCCGTAGCATGGCCCTGCCCTGTCAACCTTGAATGTCCCTCGCCCCTCTCGGCCCCCTCCCTCCCCCCTCTCTTCGCTCCCCTCGCTCCCCTCCTCTCTGCGTTCACTGAGCGTCTGAGTGCGCGATCGAGCCAACATCGTGTCCACATGCCATGCACAAGGCTAGGCAGCGGCCTGCCTGGTCCTTGTTAGCGAAGATGCAAGCGCAAGCGCAGGGCGGGCTGCACCGCACTTGTCAGTCAGGCTCAACCTGCTTACCTGCAAGGCCAGCCAAATTAAGTATCAAGGCAAATCAAGGCATTTGTCTTCATGGCACTGGCAATCGACAAATCGTCCGGCCTGTTGGGCTTCTGAAGGTTGAGTTCCAGAGCCCCACCTCGCTCCTATCTGGCCAATGGTCTTCCCTGCCTTTTGTCTGTCGGCGCCCCGCGCGCCCCAGCTAAGGCTGTGCACCACTAGCCAGCAACCAGCCATTCTGCGGCCCTGAAGGCTCTGAGCTCTGGCGATGCGTCCCACGTGAATGAGAAGCTGACGCCCTAGCGGCGCCCCCAGTGCTGCACCCCGTCACTCGTCCCAGAAGCCCAGAGAAACCTCGAAGCCTCTGCTCAGTCGACTGGTCCCATTTCGGAGCGAGGGCCGCGCGCACACGCACACGCTGTGCCTTGCTAGCCCCCATCGGCTTCGTCGAAGGAAAAAAAAAAACCAGCTCGCCTGCACTTCTTGTGCCCGCCTTGCCGCGACTCTCATTTTCCCTCCCTCACTTCACTCCTCCATCACCTTCCACGACTCTCCCTTTGCGCGTGTTTCGGACATTGGCTCAGAGTTTCGGTTGTTTTTGCCGGCGCCTAAAAGTAAGTAATTCCCTTCAATTTTCTCTTTGGTTCTCTCGACACGCCGATGTCTGCTCTTTGGTTGCTGGTCGACGTGCTCTTGCGCAATCCCCATCCCTCTTCGATCGCAATCTCGACCCCTCGTGACGACGACGACGAAATCGATACTTTCAGCCGTACTTGGATTGCTCGACGACAGGTTATGGATATATGAGTTGCATCGTTGCATCTCATCGGACCATCCTACTTTCCTAAGCCATCAATTTATCGACAGTCTTTACCAATAAAGCGAGTTGGCGGACGTATTGACCCGGTCAGCGCTCACTTTATGGCCATCCAAGGCTTGATTAACGGCGCATGGGCTTATGTTCCCAAGAATCACACCGGCGTTTGCAATTTGCATCACGGTATACGAAGCCGCCCGCTGTGCAAGGACCGCTTCTTGTGCGACCCATACCGAAAACGTGGCTTATTCGGTCTCTACCCTGCGACACAAAACTGCTGTAGCTGAAGGCGATGAGACGTCAAATGGAGATTGCTGACGTACACAAATCGAGTTGATCCGCCACCACAGGCTATTCAACAGAATCACCGCGCC
This sequence comes from Atkinsonella hypoxylon, assembly GCA_000729835.1. Taxonomy (NCBI): domain Eukaryota; kingdom Fungi; phylum Ascomycota; class Sordariomycetes; order Hypocreales; family Clavicipitaceae; genus Atkinsonella; species Atkinsonella hypoxylon. The sequence continues at coordinate 227,958 of JFHB01000003.1, read as the reverse complement.
AGTTACTCTGGATTTGTGCGGGTTAATGCATGGTCCTCATGGCGGTCATTTTCAGAATGTAATGAAATGGGTCCAGAGCAGCACGACCACACCTTCTCTGTCCCCTGAAAGCTGGCAAACGATGCATTTTGCAGGCTCTGCCCTCATGCTATGAGCTACCAGGAATGATCGGTTCAGGCGACGCGCACGCCAATCAGCACACCGAGAGCAATTCGAGATTATGGGGATTACGAGGAGGAAGTGAACTTGGCGGTTCATTAGACGGACTGCGCATGCTGATGATTTGGCCTAGGTTTCTGTTGATTTCGAGAGCGTTTCAAGTGTTTATCCACGATCCCTCGGAATCCTCGGTAGAACTGACGTTTGTTGTCGTTATTTTTTAACGGACATATCGCATTCTGTCTTTGACACACAAGTCAACGGTTTCGACGCTTCGACGTTTTGCGGATTCTTCCAGCACTCTCTTACAACGTTTTCAGGCGGCGTGACGGCGTCTTGAGATTCTTGTCTTTACGACTATATTTTGAGTCTCTGTACTCGGTCTGGATACCGCTTCTCACGATTGGTTTCCGGTTCCCGTTTCGATTCGATCAAACTGCATCCTTTTGATAACTCAAATCATTCTTGTAAAATTCTGGTGGGTGGTTCCTTGTCCCAGACGACCTCTCATGGCGCATCAGATTGCTCAGTCTTGTTGGCACGGTTTGCTGACGAGGACCGGCACAGCCTCTTGACGATTTCGTTATCTGCAGATCTTGTGAGGAATTTAGATTCCGTTGTTTGTAAGCGCCTCGAAAATCAGTCATTCCACCAGTCGATTCGCCAATTCCGTTCTGTGCAGTTTCGACAACTTCGCAACCTGTTCGTCATTCGCATTGCTCGCTGGTAGTGCACGCGCAAGGCTAACTACTCAGCAGCGTGACGTGTCCAGGTTTTCCTTTGCCCTTTTAAATTTTCTAAAATGTCTTTCCCCAACGGAACTCCTCCTGCCTCTGATATGGCTGTCGTCTCTCCCCCTTCTGGTGCTGGCGGTGATCAGCCTAAGACCACCCTGTGGTAAGAGATTTCATTCGTTGCTTAAGACATTTCATTTTATGAGAGTAAGGCTCTGACACTCTTTAAAGGATGGGCGAACTCGAGCCTTGGATGGACGAGAACTTTATCAAGGGTGTCTTTCTGTCCGCTTCTGGCGAGACTGTCAATGTCAAAGTGATCCGCGACAAGAATTCTGGGTATGTGCCTAGAGCAGTAATACAGGGGAGGGAAGGTTAGACGTAGACTAACCGTGATTGCCTTGTTTCAGCAACGCCGGCTACTGCTTCGTCGAGTTTGCCTCGCCCGAAGCTGCCACTAAGGCCCTGGGTCTTAATGGAACCCCCGTTCCCAACAGCTCCCGTCAGTTCAAGCTTAACTGGGCCTCTGGTGGTGGGCTTGTGGACCGACGGTAAGTAATCCTAACGGGAGGAAGAGCCATCGTGCAGCAACCTCTCGCTGAACGCAACGATGTGGGGCCAAGACTAACTCGAGCGGCAGTGACGACCGTGGCCCCGAGTACAGCATATTCGTGGGTGACCTCGGACCCGAGGTCAACGAATATGTCCTGGTTTCTCTCTTCCAGGCTCGCTTCCCCTCTTGCAAGTCGGCCAAGATCATGACGGATGCCATGTCCGGTCAGAGCCGAGGTTACGGTTTCGTACGATTTTCCGACGAGAACGATCAGCAGCGAGCTTTGGTTGAGATGCAGGGTGTATACTGCGGTAACAGACCTATGAGAATCTCTACCGCTACGCCTAAGAACCGGTAAGTTTTGGCGTATATCTGCTGCAGGTAGGGTGTGTGTTTTGCCCGAGATGCTGACCTGTCGGTGACAGTGGCAACCACGGATTTGGCGGCCATGGACATCACGCTGGCGGTCCCATGATGGGTGGCGTTCCTCAGCAGCCCATGTGGGGAGCTGCTGCCATGCAAGGCGGTTTTCCCTACGGCGGTTACAATCCCGCTACCCAGATGAACCAGTTCACTGATCCCAACAATACCACCGTGTTCGTGGGTGGCCTGTCGGGCTATGTGACTGAGGATGAGCTCCGATCGTTCTTCCAGGGTTTTGGCGAAATCACCTATGTCAAAATTCCTCCTGGCAAAGGCTGCGGTTTCGTCCAGTTTGTCCATCGCCATGCTGCAGAGATGGCCATCAACCAGATGCAAGGATATCCCATCGGCAACTCCCGTGTCCGATTGAGCTGGGGTCGATCACAGAACAACTCTGGTGTTGGTACTCCCTATCGTCCTGCACCACCACCTCCTCACTATATGGGCATGCCCAACCACGGACCTGGTCCTTATGGCCCTCAACACTTTGGCGGCCCTGCTCCAGGACCGCAGGGACCTCCAGGACCTCCCGGCCCCCCTGGACCTGGAGTACCTCCTCAGGTGAGTGCATAGATGGACAGCTCCCAGATTGCGAAGCTCGGTTGGTGGCAACCTTGACGTATGCTAATCGCGCGAACAGTAAACTCGACAATGGCAATAATAACAAAGGACCCGAGGCTTAAGAAGGAGGAGACGCCCCGGTGCTCCAGATTTTACTTTCCAGCTCGTTGGCGAATGGGAGGAAAGAAGGAGAGACCAAAGCAAAGGCAGAGACTTATGGTTTAGGGAGCTCTATTTCGATGTTCTTCTTTTGTTCTTTCGGCAGCCGTATTCTGCAAGGCTACGCCTAGGGAGACGTTGGGGCGTTGGGACTGATTTATCTATGTCGTATCGGCTTTGTCGCCATCTCACGTTTCCAAAAGAAACCTTGCTCTCTGCTTTGATACTATGACACAACGCACTCGATTTTCTTGAGTCTCAAAAATTCACGACCTGGCGTTGGAGATGTTAGTCTACCGGGGATATATGTCATCAGCCAAATTTATAGTATTTGCTGGCGTTTCTTTCGTTCTATTTTTCCCCTTTGTGGTTGCAATGATCAATGTCTTTCTGCTAGTCCTGCCACGCTGACGCGGGGGTGGTCAGATGTATACCAACGCGGGAAATCCTGTGAACCGCCGTCACGGTTGTGCTTTCATAATATGTGATGCTCAACTTTCATAGTATACCGGCCAATCGTGAGGTTTCGAGTTAAAAACAAAGCCTCTTGGATCTATTCTGCTTGTACGGGCGTTGCGCAGCAAGAAGCTAATGGACGTGATACGGAAAAACAAAGAAAAAACAAAGAAAAAAGAAGGAAGGAAGGAAGCAGAGAAAGCCAACTCCGACATTGGAAAAGGAGGACGAGCACAAAAACACAATTCCACTTTCAGGACTGAGGAGCGATTACTGCGTCAATCAGATACAATCATTGGGCTGAAATGTGGACCTTCAGATGTAGATTGGGAAATGGATGGTACAATGAAGCACTGGGGCAACGAGGATGCTGTCAGAAAGAGTGAATTATTTAATCATTTAGGATACGGACAGGTCATGAACTACCTCGGTGAGTGAGCGACGCACCATGTTCCTTCTGGAACTGGCGCCACGATGTTTGGGAGTGGATACCAGATGACAACAACGGATCCCAATTGACTCATTATGCCATCAAACTGAAAAGAAGGAAGAAAAAGACACAAGGTTCATTCATATTCAGCAAGGTAAAGCATGCCAGACCTCATTCATGCAGAGACTCACATCCCCCATTTGTCCACTTCACAAAATAGCCAGTGCATTGGGCGGCGAACCAACCAGACAGGCAATGTTCAACGGCACAGAAGTCAGCATAAAGGAGTACTTGCGCTTTTGTTTACAGACCTCTGCCAGTTTGTGAAGATCCCACAGTTCGCCGATGGACATGCCGAATGAGCTTAGGAGGTACTGGTGGAGGGCTGTCGCAGTCAGTGATGAACTGGGAACCCAGCAGTATTTCCTGTCTTTCCGCAAAAACACAAAAACAGGGTGGGCTTTTCCTTATGGACGTACCGAGGCATTCTAATCCGCCTGGATTGCCGTTCTTGTCCAGTCCGGGCACCGCCTCCAGCGCCAGACTGTCTGATGCAACGGCCGCGAAGCGCTTGTTCCACAGCCAACGGGCCGTGTCTTCGCTGCCGTGCAGGCCCGCTGCCGTGCCTTTGGCCATCTTCTCGGCATCCTGGGCACTCGGGTTCTGCAGAATGTCTGTGGTCCCTGTGCGCAGGAGGAGGACGTCGCCGTGCTTAAAAGTCACGCCCTGATGGCTTGCACAGGCCTCTACATCTGCGGGGGTGATGCGCACACTGTCCAGAGGATGGTAGGGCATGTTCATCTCCTCCGCGTACGATATGTAGTCTATGAGGACGCCTCGCGCGGCCATACATCCTGCCTCGTGCCAGTGGTCCAGCGTCGGCAGGCCGTTCTCTGACGTGATGCTCGCGGAGAGAGTCTCCCGGCTGGGCCTGGCCCCGTTGTATGCCATGTCGGCGTGCGTGTTGTGGACGTGGCACAGGCTGTCCCACTGGCTGCTCGCCTGGGTGTTGAAGTCGATCTCGTCGTCCCAGACCCTCGGGTGTTCAGCGGACAGCAAGTTTGTGTCAGGAAGGTGAATGATGCGGTGCTCGGCTGCTCTTCTGAAGGCCATCTTGTTGGCGTTGAGGGGCCAGCTTCACCGAGCCGAGCGTCTCGGTTAGTGGGATTCTAGACATGAGATTGCAAAGACTGGGCAAACTCCATACTTGAGAGAGACAGATATGCCATGTTGGACTTGCCCCGCCGCGGCTCTGACGATCTCGGGCGTGAGGAAGTTCAGGGTGCCGACTTTGTCCTTGTTGCCGTCTTGGTCAAAGACACCCCAGGCGCAGCCTTGAGGCATGCCCTCTACTGCCGGGAGGTCATCGAAGTCGGGGACAGAGCTTGGGTCAACAGGCATCTTGGATTACTCCCTTACTCCCTGATCGGGTGTTTGTGACGTGCAAGACGTTGTGAGAAGGTGAGGACACCACTTATTTTTCAAATGAAGGTGGAGGTCTTGGCGAGATTTCGTACAACAGACTTGAGGATTTCAGGCGACGGGTTGACGTGACGGACTGTTGCCTTTCTAAAATTGCGAACATTCTCGGTCGAGCTTTTCATTATCCTGCCTGCTTCTGGCTGGAGACACAGTATTGGAAATCGGCGAGCAAAGGGCACAGCAGACACCATGCATGTCTGCCTTGATCTGTGCCATGTGTGTCCATCGTTCTGCTGCATTGAAATCGGGCGTCGCCATGCCTCAGCTGATGTCACGTCAACGCCCCCAATATACCGGGCGAAGGTTGCAACGTCGAAATCCAAGCAAAGCAAGCACAGATCATGCACCTCGTCTATGCGAGGAAGTAAAAGAAGGGAAGGGGGGGGGAGGGCTTGCTCTCAAGTAAAGCCTTCATTCGAGCTAAAAGCCGATACACGATTTCTTACTAATGCTGGGTGACTGGCTGACTGGCTGACTGGCTGACTGGCTGCTGACCTGCAGGAAAGTACTCTGTAAAGGTGCATGCATAACTATGTATTCTTTTTTTCCCCGTAAACACAGTGCCTCGATAATCACGCTGACACTGTTTTGCACGACATATGCATCGTGTCCCCAGATGTGCCACTCCACGATAATTGCGTCATGTTCGCGCGACTCCTTTAACGCTACTCAGCACGCTACTCGGCAGAGCAATCCAGTTGTTATGTGCAAAACAGACGTGATGGCTGCCCAAAATCGCACCCTGCACGTGGTGGCAGTCCATTCTTCAGCGTTGCATCTCAAACACGTTTATATCACCTATCTGTGTTTAACAAACACGGAATACACAGAAGATCGGGCTCACAGCATGAACGCCTCCGCCCCAATTCCGGAGATTTTGGAAGCCACAATGCCGAGATACATCTATCTTTCGATGTGGTGCCCCGTACTGCGCCGCCATTACCTGTGACTCGTGCTTCGCGGTCCACCCGATTCTTTGCGACGATCATACGGTGATCGCTCAGCTTCATGCAGATGTCGGAGTGCAGCTACTAGATCTAACGCTTACTGTTGGTGTAAATCGACGCTCGTCTCCTTCCCTCGGTTATTATTTGTGGGCGCTTGACTTACATCTTGCCATCTTTTGTACATCTGCATCGGCCAGTTCCATTTACTCTTCACCGAGCTGTTGTTCGACCAGTGCCTCCTATCTTGCATCCTAACAAGGACCAAATCGATATATCAAGGTCTATATGACGGCCAACAGCAGGCATGGAAAAAAGAACGGTCACCCAAATCTTGAGGTTCTGACCAAGAAGTACGATGAGGAAAGCCAGAAACGCTTTCGTCCAGATGGAAGTTCCCAGTATCTGGAACTCGCGGAAGCGCAAAGTGATCGGCTAGCGAAACTCGGTCGTGACCCATGGGTTGATCACGATGCTTTGAATGCGCAATCCCCCAACCTCCAAGACGGCGATGCCGTCAAGGTTGTTATATTAGGATGTGGTTTCTCAGGGCTCTTATACGCTATTCATCTGGTGAAACTGGGCCTGGATCCGAACGACATTCGACTAATTGATGTTGCTGGTGGATTTGGAGGAACATGGTACTGGAATCGATACCCAGGCATCATGTGCGATATCGAAAGCTCCATATATCTACCGCTTCTCGAGGAAACCGGGTATGTGCCAAAGCACCGCTTTTCTTATGGTCCGGAAATAAGGCAATACGCCATTGATGTAGCTGAGAAATGGGGCCTTGCTGGGTCGGCGGTTTTCCGCACCCAAGCTAAATCATATGGCTGGGATGATGACGATAAACGATGGGTCGTGACTTTGCAACAAGAGCGCGGCCTTTGTCAACGTTCAATAATCATGAAAGTAACTGCGCAATTTGTTGTCGTCGCGGGAGGCGTGCTGAATCATCCCAAGGTACCAAAAATCCCCGGCATCGAACATTTTGCAGGTCTAATGATGCACACTGGTCGTTGGAACTATGATATATCCGGCGGGAGCCCTGAGAACTGGACTCTCTCTGGTCTGAAAGGGAAGAGTGTTGGGATTGTTGGAACAGGCGCCACAGCAATTCAATGCATCCCTCAATTGGCCGGACATGCCAAAGAACTATATGTCTTCCAACGTACTCCGTCCTCTGTAGACGAGAGAGGTCAAGAACCAATAGACCTTCAGGCTTGGAAGCAAATGACTGCGGAGCCAGGATGGTGGCGTTCTCGAAATGAGAACTGGTGCGGTGGTATATCCGGCTATCCTGCTGGGCGGAACATGGTCAGCGATCGTTTGGGCGAATCAAAAGCGTACAAATACCTGACGGGAGGCAAGCACGACGAGCCGTATACTATGGAGCAGATACCCGAGTTGATCAGCAAGGCGTTAGCGGATGATGCTCCGCGAGCTGAGCGAGTTCGACGGCGAGTCGACGAAATTGTCAAAGACAAGGAAACGGCTCAAGCCCTGAAGGCCTGGCATCCCGTATGGTGTAAACGACCGTGTTACCACGATGACTATCTTCCCACTTTCAACCTCCCGCATGTGACTCTGGTCGATACCAGCCCCAAGGGCATTGATAAAGTCAGTTCGGAGGGAATCCTTGTCAACGAGAAGCTATATAAAGTGGACGTCATCATCTGGAGCACTGGCTATCGATCCCCGTCAAGGGACCTTGCAGAGCCGAGCAACAACACAGACACCATCATCACAGCCCGCGGAAAGACGCTTGCCGACCTATGGAAGGCAAACGGACCGTCAACCCTCCACGGCGTCGTCACAGCCTGGATGCCAAACCTGTTTCTCTGCGGACCAGCGCAAGGCACCGCCTGCGCCAACTATACTCTGGCCCTCGACTCGTTGTCCCGCCACGGGGCGTACATCATCTCCGAGGCGCTCAGGTGTGCCAAGGACCCCTCCCGCGTCACGGTCGAGGCTAGTGCAGAAGGCGCGGCAGCTTGGGCGGCAGAGCTTCTGCTGCGCGCTACTTTCTTATCGCCGATTTCCATCTGCGGCCCGGGCTACATCAACGACGAGGGCTCAACCAGGGGGGCATCCGTGGAGGCGAACATGAAGAGGGCTAGGAGCACGATCCATCCGCTGGGCATCCTGGCGTATCTTGAGGCTGTGGAGAAGTGGCGGGAGGAGGGAAGCCTGAAGGGGTTGGTGATTGTGTGATTTGAGGAATGCTTGCCGAGTGGGTTCGAGTAGGTTGCTAAACAGGCTAAGATGGGGGGCATTTACCAGACTTGAAGTTGTTCCCGGCCATGACGGCGTGCTAGTCCCAGCTTGTGGAGGTATACAAGCATGCAAGGAGAATCAAGTGCGCAGACGTAGGAAACACGGAACGAACAGTCCTGCTATGCGCAATAATGCCCATCAGGCCATATTGTCATGTTAAATAACCATATATGTACTTGACAATCATGTAAGCTCAACTGAATTAGCGGTCCCTTGAACAACGCACTTGTATTGTAGCGATACCAAAAGTGACAATTCTAGACCCCATCTCACGTCGAGCTAGGACTTGGGCGCATCGAACTACGGTTCTGCCGCCAATGTTTGAGTTTTCGGTGTCTAAAACGTAGATGGACGTCAAGCCATGAACAAAAGAACCTCTGTCATTGGCTGAACCTGTACAGGATGAAAACAAGCGACGAACTGGACTAGCTTCCTTCCAAACCGTCCGTCCTCACATGTCGCTCACGTACTGGGGTTTCAAGTTCGGGGGTTTCTAATTCTCCGAGTTGTTGCATTATATTCGCCGTTGTCGCATACAAAATGCATCATTCGTGCTTATGGCTGATTTTCAAAGCAAAGGCAATATCTGTAAAATACAACGGTAAACGCCTCTCCAAGTTTGTTGAAAGAATCTGTTCTAACACCCCAAAAATTTTATCCCAATAACTCGTTTCTCGAGTGTGTCTGCCATCCGAGGTATATTCATGAACCATGCTAAATCATTCAATAATTACCAACCACGACCAGCCAGCTTCTCTTCGGGCTTCATGCTGTCGCAGTTGATGCCGACCATGGCCTCACCGAGACCTGTGCTGGCCTCAGCAATGACTTTAGCATCGCGGAAGTGTGTAGTAGCTTGCACAATGGCTTTAGCACGCTTGGCAGGGTCGCCAGATTTGAAAATGCCACTTCCGACGAACACACCGTCACAACCAAGCTGCATCATGAGGGCAGCGTCGGCGGGAGTAGCGACACCACCAGCCGCAAAGTTGACAACGGGGAGACGGCCCAGCTCAGCTGTCTGGCGGAGAAGTTCAGCGTCAACCTCGAGCTTGCGGGCCATCTCACGGATACGGATGATACCGCCCTCGGCAAGAGCAGCTTTGGCCTCGGCGATCTGCTTGTTCACGGTCTTCATGTGGCGAACAGCCTCGACGACATCACCAGTACCAGCCTCACCCTTGGTTCGAATCATGGCAGCACCTTCAGCAATGCGGCGGAGGGCTTCGCCAAGGTTGCGGCAGCCACAGACGAAAGGAGCGTTGAAATTGCTCTTCTCGACGTGGCTCTCGTCATCGGCGGGAGTAAGAACTTCGCTTTCGTCAATGTAGTCAACACCTAATGACTCAAGGACCTGGCACTCAACGAAGTGACCAATACGAGCCTTGGCCATGACGGGAATTGTGACTGCAGCCTGGATTTCCTTGATGACGGAGGGGTCAGACATGCGGGCAACGCCGCCGTCCTTTCGGATGTCGGCAGGAACTCGCTCAAGAGCCATGACGGCACAAGCGCCTGCCTCCTCAGCGATACGGGCTTGTTCAGCGGTGGTCACGTCCATGATGACACCACCCTTGAGCATCTGAGCGAGTCCGGCCTTGACGGCGAAGCTGGACTTGGTGCCATCACCGTTGGCTGCGGGAGAAGCAGCAGCAGCAGCAGCAGAGTCGTTGGCCATTGTGGAAAGTTTCCGTTTTGAAGTCGACGACTATAGAGGATAGTCAGCGTGGTCCACGGGGCAATCGCCGGTCCGGAAAAATAAAAATAAAAAATACAGGTAATTTAAGACAATTAAGTATGGATAGAGGAGAAAAAGAATCGTAGCAGGTGCCAAGGAAGAGAGGTACGGTGTCGTGGGAGACTGGCAACATATATTACGGCTTCTACCTTGATGGTGGGGTGAAGTAAATGGATGGAGGGGCACAGCAGCACATGCACGCTGAGTGAGTAACATCATGTATCATGTACTATGCAGGACCAAGGGCAGGACCCAGGGCAGGACCCAGGACCCCGGGGCCACAGCATTGTGTAGGTACTCAAGGTGGCGAATGGGAAGAAGGGGCGCAAGGAAGGAAAGGAAAGAACGGCAGTAAGTGAGCTGGGGAAGGCACGACGCATCGAGAGCCCGGGGGGGCCGATGACTCGAACAGTGAGAAGCTAGCTGCCAGCGACAACGGAGGGGGAGGGCCTTTTGTCCGGTAGGTAGTCTAGCCATCAATGGTGTAGAGGGAGGAAGATGCAAGCGAGCACAGTTTCGCCGGTACGTCTTCGACGCCTTTCCCGTGTATTCTAGCCAGCATATCTATCTTGGCCATACCGTTTTCGCTGCGTGCCATCATTGTCTACAGGCAGACAGACAGATGAACAAGAGGAGAGAGGAGGAAGGGGGGGGGGGGAAGAAGGAAAAAAAAGAAGCAGCAGAAAAGTGGGGTTCACACGCATGCGTTTGACGCCGCCGCTGTCGCCATGAGAAACATACAAGACAGAATGTTCGACAGTGGCACTCTAAGGTCTGGTCATCGCAATTGATGCAAGTGCCGTTCTGATGCTGACTGCGCGTAGATGCGGCCATCATCGGGAGACGACGTAAAAGGTGTGCCACTCCGCCTCCGAAGGCGGACCCGCCGTCGCCTCCCGATTCTCGCCGTCTCCATCGGACGCAGTCAATGAATTTCCACAGAGTCATGACCAAAAAAAAAATTTTTTTTTTTTTTTGTAATGTTTTTAGTCAGACATACCTTCCGACGTTGATGTTATTGTTTCCAACGTAGCCATCGTCGCCCAAAGCCCATTCTTCCCTTGGTTGCTTTCCTGCGGGAGGAAGTCGTTTTGCTCACCTGCGTTCATTTCAGAGATAAGACTGTCGCAAAACAAAGGGGCCACCATGATGCTTATTACGATCGGTGTCTTGGCTCTACAAGGCGGCTTCGCGGAGCACATCACCCTGGTTCGCAAAGCTGCCGAGCAGCTGAAGCTCTGCGTCAAGGCGATCGAGGTGCGCACAGCCGACGAGTTGTCTAGGTGCGACAGCCTCATCATCCCCGGCGGCGAAAGCACCACCATATCCTTCGTCGCGGCTCAGTCCGGATTACTCGAGCCGTTGCGAGACTATGTGAAGTAGATTATTTCTTTTCCGGTCTATGCGATCTCATGTATCAATCTAACCTTTCTGACAACGCCTTCCTGCAGGTCACGCAAGAAGCCGGTTTGGGGCACATGCGCTGGCCTCATCCTCTTATCAGACGAAGCCAATGCCACGAAGAAGGGCGGGCAGGAGCTCATCGGTGGCCTGGGCGTGCGTGTACACCGGAACCACTTTGGTCGGCAGATCGAGAGTTTCGAGGCTAATCTGGACCTACCATTCCTTGGCGAGGGAAGCGCTCCATTCCCTGGTGTCTTCATTCGTGCTCCGGTTGTAGAGGAGATCTTGACGAGTTCGGGCTCTGATGTTCAAGTGTTGGCCACGTTGCCCGGGCGAGTGGACAAGATGAAGGCTGGACTGTCGCAGGCCAACACAAAGGATGGTTCCGGAGATATCATTGCTGTGAAGCAAGGCAACGTGCTAGGGACGAGCTTCCATCCCGAACTGACGAGTGACGCCCGTATCCACGCTTGGTGGTTGAAGAGCATAGTAGGACAGTAGAACGGCATACTAACTGGCGTTTTGGCTTACATTTGGGATTCACATCCGATTTAGACTTGGACTTCTTTTCAAACTCTTGTGCTTCAGCATACAATGTGACTTCTTTCGTTTCTCCTGCCTCATGGGTCGCTTGCCGGGTAGACTAGACAAACGAATGGTACACGTAAAAGGAACAGATAACGAATCTGGGTGGCAATTCCACCAAGCAAAGCAAAGCGTCTCCTTACTCTTGAAGACTTGGCTGTGAGGTAGATGGGTGTCCATGACTTGGGTAGGGTCAGGGCGAACCAAGCTCAGCTTCAATGGAATCAATTTTTGGCGGGCCTACAGACAGACACGGACAGTCGGCGGCACCAACAGGCTCAGCGCGTTAGAACATATCCCAGCCTTCACTGAGCAAGTGTATGAAACTAGTCTGCGTCACAACGAATACTACTACCATGTTTCTATCTACCCGTCGACGTCTCACTATTCCACACATAAGAAATGCCACATGGACGCTGCTCAAGTCTGCACATGACAGAGCACAATCGAGACGGGAAAGATTCTGTCATCCTAGCATCACGCGTCATCACTCCATGTCCGCTCCATCACAAACAAAGGCCATCCAACGCCCTCCGTCATATGTAAAAGAAAGGAAGGGAGTTGTGGTGCTCCTGAAAGAAAATGAATCCTCAATCTCTTTCATGAATTGAATAAAAAAAAAAGCAATGCAAAAGGGGGGGAAGGGGGTAGTGTGGTAAAATAAAACAAAATTATAAAACGGTAATATCCATCGACCGCAAGTCCAAGCTCATCTTACGCCAGCATCTAACAAGAGTAGCCAATGGCCAAAGGCTGGGCAGGAGCAATATGTGTTGGGGGTATCCTCATCTCGTGCGTGGAATGACTTCTCTTTCAAAAAAATTCTCCTACGGGCACAAAGAAACGTCCAATTGCAAAAAAGGAAAAGAAAAAAAAAGCCCTCGACTTTGCGCCAATCCCAGTGGTCGATTTCCCTTCCTCCTCGCCCAATTATTAAATGTAGATCAAAGACAGCTGCAAAAGCCAGCTACGGCCGCACGCTTCGTCTTGTCGCATCCTCTCACAGGAAGTTAACCAGCCAGGGAACAAGGGCACTAGTTGCAGCGTTAGCATCCATTCATCTGTATATGCAGCGGCGTCCGTCCTGGTACCCGGTCAAGGACATCATCGGGTTCTGGTTCACTTACCCAACAGCGACCGTTGCGCCAATTCCAAACAAGGCTCTGTTCTTGACCTTGTCTTTTCGCAGCTCTGCCTCAGTCTTGACCTTCTTGGGCCGGGGTTGTTCTTCCTCGGTCGCTTCAGACTTGTCGGCTGTTTTCTCAACGTCTTTCTCGGACACGGACATGTCGGCGGCTTTGCGCTTGCTCTTCTTGGCGGAAGAGGAGATGTTGGTGCTCTCTGACTTGCCCTTCTTCTGACCCGACTTCTTCATTCCTGCCACGCGCCTTTCATCCTCTTCCTTGTCCATCTGCACCATTTCCTTGGCAGCCTCAAGCATCTTGACAGTCTCTTCTGCGGTCGGGGGACTGCCCGCAGTCGGTAGAGGGTCATTGACTTCAGCGATGGTGTGTCTCGTCTCGTGCTCACCGTCATCTTTGGACACCTCATCCACTTGGATCTTTATAGTGGTATCCTCTGCTCTCGGTTCTAGGACCACAGCAGGCTCGAATTCGCTTGTCTTCATAACGATGTCGTCCTGCTTGTCGTGATTGGCATCACCGTTCACCTCCGTCTTCTCGGCTACTGGCTCAATTGACTTGGCCTTGGACTTGGTGGCGCGCTTCCGGGGTGATGCAGGCGCCCGTTTGGAAGCCTTTGCAGGACTCATAGACCGGCGACTACGGGAGCTTTTGGGGATGCTTGAGGCAAATGGTGGTGCCAGTTTGGTCTGAGCTTTGACCAGATCGAACTTGGGAGGTGCTACTATGCTCTTAGACGGTGACTCGGGGTTTAAGTTGGATGATACAGAGATCTTGGCTGGGTCGAGCAGAGCACGAATCCAAATGCCAATCTTGTATTCTTCAGCTAAAGCCAATGCCTGCTCCGGGGGAATCCAGATGTTGCCAGCGGTCTCTTCGGGACTCGTCGTGGGGAGTGACTTGATATGCTTGCGCTCGGCTTCCTCCTCAGAAGCCTCCGCGTATGGGAAGGTTGCCTTGAACATACCCGTGGCGGACACGTAGCCATCAAAGCTTCGTCGCATGAGGAAGTAACTTGTCGGGCTCGACTTGAAAATACCCGACACAATCCCTTTGGGAAGAGGTGCGCGGAGGTGCGCGTAGTCAAAGACACCTAATGTAGCTGAGTCGACCTCATCGCCTCCAATCATCTTGGAGGTAAGCTTAGTCTGTCCGAGACGACGGCGCGCAACGAGGTCAAGGTCTGTCGAGAAGGTGCGAATAAGCATACTGGGTAGCGCAAAGAACACAAAGTCCATCTCAAAGCTGACTTACAATCAGGTATATCCTCGAGCAAAAGCGGATTATGCCGTGCAGGCAGGCTTCGGCTAGTTGGGATCGTCATCTCGCGTTGAAGTTTAGCAACAAGTTTGGCAGTCGGCGCCAGGTTCGCGACACTCAAATGTGGAGACTGAAGCAACTGCGTCTGCTGTACGGGAAATAGTGTTAGAAAACAATGCGCAAGCGACGGTGGAAGCAGGCAGAATATGTCATCAAGTGAGCGTCTCGTCGCCTTTTTTAAACAGTAGCAGCCAACGCCGCCGCAAGGATAGGCTTCTTGGAGCGCGTCGCTGAGAACAGGATTCGGCTGATGAGGTTGAACATACCAAAGAGACAATGGGATGCCGGATTGCCAAATCACGCACGGAACACGTCGCGACGGATGAAAAAGAAAGAATACAACGGCAGACCAAGCCTTGTCCAAAAAGCAACAGGCACAGTGAGCCAGTCGAATGGATGGTGAGCGACCCTGAGGACCACCTGAGGTGTAGAGAGAGCAAGACTCGCGAGAATCACGGACGGGGGGTGGAAGGGAGTTCGGGTACGATGGAGTACTTGAGGCGAGGCGCGCAAATTATGACCTGCTGGGCTACTACTGGGCTACTACTGGGCTACTACTGGGCTACTACTGGGCTACTACTGGGCTACTACTGGGCTACTACTGGGCTACTACCGGGCTGAGGCAGTGGGGAACAGAAGACTGATGAATGATTGCCAAGTGGCAGGTCTCCAAAGTATGTACCTGTACCTTCTAGCTGTCCTCAGCTCAGTATGGAAGCACGCGCGCGACAGATTTCACGACGCTTGGACCTACCTACCACCACCAGGTACCTACCTAGGTACCTTAGGTAGGTAGCCTGGCTAGGAACTAGGCACCTTGCCAAACTTACCTAGCAGGCAGGCCGGACCCGACGTGTAATTTGGCATCCTCTACGGAATAAGTGGAGGGGAGGGCAGGTACTCTTAGCGACCGGACCAAGCGGGGCCAACCATTCGACGCGAATTTATGGAGCGTCATACGCCAGAGAACACCACACCACATTGAGGCACCATTCTACGGAGTACCGCCGAGCAGCCAAAGAGGATGGCTCGACCCAACAGGATCGCCGCTTTAGGACATGGGCACACCACGAGCGGCGGACACACGGGTACCGCCATCTAGAATTTCTTACGGAATACAGCTGCCTACGGAATAGTGCTGCTCCTGTGTATTATGTGAAAGTGGGGTAGTTTGTTTCATCGATATTCTCTTGCAGACGGGCCCCGCCAGGGAAGAGGGAAGACATGCAGGACATAAAGTAAGAAAGTAATAAAGAGATCAGCTATGCCCTTTTCTCTTGAGTGCTCGCAGGCAGCAACCAGGTCACAGGACCCACCCGAAACCGATACCACGGTGATCCCCCAGAGCAGAGACGATAAGCTGTGGTGAGTCAAAGTAACTAATTAACCAGTTGACCTCGTTAGAGGTTCGCACGTAAATTAAAGTGCCGCTCAACCCCGCTGGTCCCGATTGGCCCGCGTCCTACAACTCATCGCTCTCCTTAGGATTTTGTCATCACCAACCAACGCATATACGGCAGAGAGGACGGTAAAAACTACCGCTAGATGACCCAACTGGGCCATCCATGAGCAACAGGCGGGCAAAGGTCTCTTCGTTGCCCTTGTTCTTTGGCTTTGGCTTCCCATGAATACTGCTCACGTACTCGTCGAACATTGGCCGGATCTTTTCGCGAAATCCAGGAACAAAGGTTCGACATCGCCATTCATATGTGCATTCTGAACATGGACAACTGATTTAATGCTGCCAACGATCATGTCCCCGGAGACGGCGGCTGCTAAAACCTGCATCGTCCCCCATATCGTACTTGGTCATTAGACCTCGTCCTGGATTGTTGCTCGTTGAAAGTCCAGCGCTGCCAGAATTTTTGATGGCAAACCCGGGACTTGGGAAGCGGCAAAGCGTCGAAAGATAACTCTCCTCGGGTTGCGGATAAGGGCCAATAAATTGCTCGACAATCCGGCTTCCCCCCTCAGAGCCAAAGGCTCGAATAGTTTGTCCGCCTGGATCGACGTGTGCAGTGCTGGCATTGGAGTCAATTCGCTAGATGAGCTGAATTTTAAGCCCCCTTCTCACTTGAGTCGTCTTGGCCAATGCTAATAGCGTCAGTCCCTACGGAATACATAGGCCTCTATCTACCCGGAGCTAAAACCTGCACGTGGTCATTAACAGCTTGCTCCAAGCTGATTTGCGCATAGTATATATAGATATATATGTACATGCATTTCATTGTGCCGGCCGTGGTCTGCTCTCATGTTTCTAACCTTGCTCCAGGCATGATAGGCCGCCACCATGAAGTTTTCACAAGCAAACTACCTAGGTACCTAGGTACCTAGTTAGTCGCTCGAGCATCATGTACTCCTTGCATCTGCATATGCCCCTGGTGTAACGCTACCCCTTGAGTCGTGTCCAATCACCGCTCAGACTTCCTCCCACCCCACACGCGCGTGGCTGCCCCTCTACCGTCACCGCAACGAACCTGTGGACTTCTCCTTGACCGACCTTGTCTGTGTTTCTCTATTCTCCTTCTCTCGAACTTGGCATTTTCTGATCATTGGCCATGATAAATGCTTCATCACCTTTGAATTCACAAAAATATCAAGTCGGCAACCTATTGGATCCGATACTTGCTACATCTCCATCAGACGCAGCTTCCTTTAAGCTGTAATTTTTCCACCATCAAGACCACTTAACAACGTACTGAGGGGAACCCCACCTATTATAGTCTCGAACCATGGCCTCACACGACGACGAAACTATGCCTGAGGAGACTCAGGGCTACAAGCTCTCTCAGCCCAAGCAGAGTTTGGCAGAATACCAGCAGATGGGTGAGTACTATCCCATATATCCCTACGCTATTTCTCTCGTGGAATCCCGGACCTTCAGGGACACCGATCGTTATGCACAACTATACAAAGCATGCTGTATCTTTGAAGCAGATAATTAAAGCTAAGGTATCTTGATCAGATGCCGGCGACGAATCTCTTCAGCGATACAAGCAATCTCTCGGCCTTGGCGATGGCAAAGACATCTCCGATCCCAACGATCCTCGTGTCTGCATCATCCTTGCCCTCACCATGGAATCTGCTGGACGAGACCCTGTCACCATTGATCTGTCCACTCCCGGAAGCGAAAACAGCCTCAAAGACAAGCCGTTCAAAATCAAGGAAGGCGCCAAGTTCACCATGAGTGCCCAGTTCAAGGTTCAGCACGAGATTCTGAGCGGTCTGCACTACGTCCAGGTGGTCAAGCGCAAGGGCATCCGGCTGTCTAAGGACTCTGAGATGATTGTAAGAACAACCCCAGATTTTGGAAAACGAGATTTTGTGGGAACAAATATGTCAGGCCCTAAACTTCGTGCTAACGCTTTCTGTTTTCTTGCCCTCAGGGAAGCTATGCACCCAATACGGACAAGCAACCCACTCATGTCAAAAAGTGTAAGTCCATCGGGGAAGATGCTCGCATTCTGAGACCTGTATCAGAACGAACATTACTAAATTCTCCAATCTAGTCCAAGAAGAGGAAGCGCCGTCTGGCATGCTCGCCCGCGGCCACTACAATGCAATTTCGAGCTTCGTGGACGATGACGGCAAGACACATCTCACTTTTGAGTGGAGCTTTGACATTGCCAAGGATTGGTGAAACGAAGGTGGCCTGTCGCAACGTCGTGGCGAGTGTTGGCACCATTTGTTTGTTATGCGTTATGAGGAAACGAGAAGACCTACAGAATGCTCCTACAGGGAGGAAACTTTGTCTTTGCATTATTTTACCATTATCATAGATGTATCACGAGAAGTAGAGAATCAGTACGAAAACAAAAGCAGGTTATGGAGATATTGATCCGCGGCAGCAAATAACGCACAAGTCGTAAATTGAATTGATATCGGCCGTTCACTCCTAGAGATACGATGGGTGCAGATCTATCTACCCGTTAAAAGACGCCTTGTGGCATGATTGATCAAGGCATGAAGGCAACACTCATATTGACAAGTGCTACATGGAAGTACTTTCATACATCATGCGAATGTCTCCTACAAGAAATAATCCGGCAAGGCATTGCCATCGGCGGCCTTATCGCTCCCTGGTTGCATGTCCTTGTGCTGGTCGTTCTCTGGCGCCGCAGCAAAGACGTTGAAAAATCTCTCGCCGTTGTCGCTCACCTCCAACACACTGGCCATGTTGCCACATCTGTAACAGTAGTTGGGAGCGCTCCACACCGTGCTCAGTCTGTCGTCGTAGAGTACTTGGAAGCCTTCCTGACAGAGCTGATGAGCGCGCAGGATATGGGACATGTTGTTGACAGCCAGAAACTTTTTGACGACTTGGGCTCCAAAGGTGTACCCCGCGCCTCGAGGCGAGAGAGAGAATTCGTCTCGTTCGGGATCTGGATCTGACCAGACCAGATCAGCCATTGGTCCTTCGTGAGGAATCTCGCGGAAACGATCTATAATCTTGATTTGGTCTATGGAATGTATCGATGGTGATAAACCTTGAAAGTATTTTTGTCAGAGTGACTGATCGAGGCTTTGTTTCTTTTACTCCACGACTTGAACGTCTTAGTGGGGAGCTCATGGCCAGTTTGGTAACGTACCGCCGTGAACGCAAAAGATTTGATTATCGATGACCACACTCAGCGTCAGAAAATCAAACATGTCTGTGAAATAATGCCATACGTTGGCATTGCCGTATTTGCGAGAGCATTCCGTATAGAATCCATATGACTGCGTGACACCACGTGATTCGTGGTTTCCTCGGATTAAATGCACACGGTTTGGGTATCGTAGTTTTAAGCAAACAAGCAATGATATAGTTTCGACGCTGAACATGCCACGATCCACATAATCCCCTGCACAGGCAAAGCATGTTAGCATTCTATGCGTGCGTGATCCCGGACCGCGAGGGCCTTTCAAAGAGTCCCGATGCCAGACTGAATTCTAAGCTCGCGCGCGCGCTCGAGTGGACGAGGCGGCTTACCTAGGAACAGGTAATTCGTATCGGGACAATAGCCGCCTATTCTAAATATCTCGATGAGGTCGAAGAACTGGCCGTGAATATCGCCTACGACAGTGACTGGAGCGTGCACGTGGACGACGTTGCTCTCGCGCATTAGTAACTCTTTCGTCTTTGCGCATATGGCCTCGATGACGGATTCTGCCAAAAGTTCCTTCTTGTACAGGCGTGAGATGCACTCGTTCAGGTCGACAGATGCTGCAGCACCGGTTAGGACTCTCGCTCACCGTGATCGACGTGGTATGGATGGAAGATGACACACCTGGTAAGCTCGGCATAGTTCCGTGGTCGCGCCGAAGGGCAACGCGCTGAAGAGTGTGCAAGTGCTAGCGAAAAAACGTCACCGATGGTTGTATGATGACCGACGCACCCTCTCGGGTCTGGCCGTCGTGGTATCTACTCCGGATAGAGGAAGTTTGTGGAGATACGCTGGATGCCTGCACCAACATGATCGAGATGGCCTAGAAGCTCTTGCTTGGGCAGATGGAGTCGCTGCTGGCCGTAGCTGGGACAGTATTATGCCGACATTTGGACGTCGTCGAGTGTTACTGAGTGAAGTCGGCCTCAGGCACAACGGGTCGGTGTCTAGGTAGCTGGGAGACGCCGAGTGTTGCCCAGACTCTCTATGGTTATTAGCAGCTGTGAATTCGCGAGTGAGGGAGGAAGCTCCTCGAGAATATGATGATGATGGTTCGTCGGCTGAGAAATCGAATCAAATCAAATCCATGGTGGGCTTTGACCCACCCAGGAGTTTTACTCGTGGCCAGCGAGCAGCGGCTGCTGGCGGTGGGGACGAGCCAGTCACTGGTAGGCGGCGGACGTCGTCTGTCTGGCCTCTGACGCAGGTGCCCTGTCGGCGCATTAATGTCAATTGTCAGGGTCCCAGCAGTTCTCTCGGGGAGGGGGGAGGGGGGGTCTCATTAGTATTGGTCGAGGTGACGCTGGTTATAGACGAGGTAGGCAAGATCAATACCAAAGCATAGGCTGAATGAATTACCCTATGCTCACGATAGAAAATGACGACGCATCCTGCTTTTGGAATAGGGATCTGGTACGGCGGAAGCGTCGCACAAATCTGCCTGCATGAAATCATGAATCATGGTACTTGTATGTATTCTATTATTTCATCTCATCTTGTGTCATTATTTTCAGCACTGCGACTCCAGTTTAGCGCAATCGCTGAATTTGATTTTAACGCCAACGTGACGACATATTCTGTCTGACGGATATTGGAATGCACTTGAGCTATTATTTAATTCCTGGTGAGTCGTGACGATTTGCTGCAGCGAAAGGCACCTCGGGCCCCCAATGACTTGTATCAGAAGCCCAGTTTCCGTCTGCTTGGCCTCGTAGTTCTGCTATCGCATTGACTTCATTATTGATCAATGGTTAAAGCCACACGTGCAGGTCACAAAATGACCAGCTATGGGGGCGGCTAATATCCGGCAGCACTTGTTTGTTTCATGGGTGTTGTTGCGAGAACCTCGTTGGCCCGTGCGCTGTCTCACGTGGTACATGTTGTTTCAGCACCTTCAGCTTCATTAGTTAGCTTCACAAGCTTACTGAACCGCGCAGCTTTTTCGCCATCTCATCCGCGCAGTCTTCAGCTTTCCTGTTTACTGACTTGATGCAGCTCCTCTCACGGAGTCCAACGAGGCCTGGGGGAGGAGATCCGTGAAAGGTTGCGCGCCAATTCATCCACGCGGCTTTTTCACCCGCGCGTTGCCAATACTCCATACTCCTTGCTCAATACCTACCTACCTACCTACCTTACTCACCTCTCTCGTAAAGTCTGTGAGTGACCATTGAGGAGCGACTCCGGAAGGAACCAGCCATCTTGACCATCGTGCGTGGCTTTGAGAAAGACGCCGTCGCCATAACGTGTCGCCATAACGTGT
This sequence comes from Atkinsonella hypoxylon, assembly GCA_000729835.1. Taxonomy (NCBI): domain Eukaryota; kingdom Fungi; phylum Ascomycota; class Sordariomycetes; order Hypocreales; family Clavicipitaceae; genus Atkinsonella; species Atkinsonella hypoxylon. The sequence continues at coordinate 206,682 of JFHB01000003.1, read as the reverse complement.
CGCTGAACGAGCGGTTGGACCCAAGGGCTTAAGCTGGTCGCATCTGCCCAACGATCTCGTTGACATTATAACTAACCCCAGCCCCCAGCCCAGCGACTGGGAGTGGGAGTGGGAGTGGGAGTGGATGTAACTCTCTCGCGCACGTTGCGCTCCTCGTGTTTCATGCATTCGAAATGCCAAACCCAACTTCAGGCCAGCATGGCCGATCGGAAGAACCTCAATGCTATAACTGCGGCCTCGTAGGCCATTGGGCAGTCGCCTGTCCAGAACCTACGAGGGCAACTCCTGCGTAAGCAAAAGTTCAACCAATGACCTGCGGCCCGGATTGCCAAGCATGTCACTAACATCATCTCAGAGGGCTTGCTGCTTGGAGGAGTTCATCAAACCCGAGCCCGTCAAGTATGAAGGGTCAAGGCCCCAATCATCCAAACAAGCGCACCAAGGGGCCCATCATCACCAAATACGCTCCTCCCCCATCTCAATATCCTCCCGGGATGGGCCATGTGCCTCCGCCGCCTGATCATCCTCATTCACAACCACCACCTCCTCCGTCTTCGTCATATGCTGGACAACCCCCCGCGTATCACTCATACACTGCGCCGCCGCCGCCACCTGCCTATGCTGGCGGCTTCGCTCCTCCTCCCTATAGTTATCCTCATCCCCAATACTCACCTCCCCCCCCTCCACCTCCCCATGGCGCATCTCATTATGGTCCTCCTGGGTATAGGGGACCGCCTCCTGGACCTCCGCCTCCCTTGAACCCTCTTCCTGGAGGCCACTTTCCATCCAACAGAGGAGATGGACAAGACTACAGGCAGCAGCCTCATCATAACCATGGCTTCTCGCGCTCTCCACCACCACCACCTCCATCACCTCCCTCGAGGTCAATAAACTCGCACAGAAGACCAGAGTCTCGGCCCAACTCAGGCCCTATCAAGCCTCCTACTTTACCTCCCAAGCCGCCAGCAGGAATCGTGTCGCACCCGCTCCCTCCCAAACCCCCAAAGAGTCACGATCAAATGAATCAGCAGCAAGACCACAGGAACAAACGAAAGAATGATGGTCACAATAAAGGAAGAGGTCGAAGACAGTCTAATGATCACAATTACCGAAATGCGAATCATGGCCCTTCACGTAATGGTCAGCCTCCAGGTTCCTCGGAGAATCGTCGCTCCAGCGGCTCGCGGCGTGGCCAGCGACAGAATCAAGGGGGATCGAATACGAAAAAGCAATCTACTGGCGCTTTCGGGGCCGATAAGCCGAGCATGGGGTCACACGGACGAGACAGCGACAGACGACCCTCATCTGACCACGCAGCACCACCTCCTTTATCTTCAGCTGAAACAACTCGCAAACTCGACGAATATGAGCCGCCGCCAGAGACGGTCAGTCCTGTGCTGAACGGTAGCGAGACCTGTGCTAACGACAACACTACTGCCGACAAGGAAAATGAAAAGGGGTCTAAACTGCTGAGGACCCATGCGCCTGCAGAAAATTTAGAGGATTCAGACCGGCCATCATTATCAGATTATCATGGCAGCAGTAGTAAACTCTCTTATGATCAGGACATGAAATCTGTTCAACGGGAGGGAAAGCGGCCAAGAATCGAGGAATCTCCGAGGAGGGACAAGGACAAATTCGAAGTTGAGGATGGTGAGGAATGTCTTTGGAACACAATCGATGTGCCGAGGGAGGTCGATAGAAGGCAACAGGCGGAAAGGGAACGTGCTGCAACGAGGAGACGAGGTTCCGGCGGATCTCGTGCTTCACAGCATTCTTCGCCAGCCACTCAATCGTCCGATTTGAATTCATTGGAAGCTGAGCTCCTGGGCCGTCCCGTGAAACAGAAGTCGTCGGAAAGAGCGGAAAAATCGAGCATGCGGCATCGTGGAGAGCAACTCAACCGACTTAAACCAAAACGGCGGCGCACGAACACAAACTCTGCTTACAGGTATTGTAGCTTGATTGCCCTGCAAGTGGGACGGATAAGTATACTGACCACTTGTAGCCGCCGATGGTAGAAGCTGCACTATTCGACGAATATCTCCAAGCATAATAGAACATGTTAGCGGTCCTGGTGCCGACGCATCGAGTGCCGCTGAAGTATTTATCCTACTATTCTTATGACGACAACGACCAATTAGTGCATGATCTGGAGTTTTATCTTGAATTCGGCGCGTTCATGCTTCCTTTTTTTTTTTTTTTCCCTCTCCATCCTGTATGATTTTTCCTTCAACCCTGGGAGGTTCCCTACCTACTTGATAATTTCATTCATGGAAAAGAAGAGAAAACCACGTGTCTGTTCGCTAATGTGTTAGTAGAGATTATTGACAGAATCGAGGTTTCTTCCCTCGCCACCGAAGTCGTCGTGGCCCTCCCCATTTTGCACTTTTGGAAAAATATCCCATCATCACACGATAAAGAGGATAAGAAAGCACTACCTTGTTCATTCGATCACGAAAGCAGCGGCATCACTAAGATTTCTTTTTCTTTTCTTTTTTTCTTTTGGCAACTTTAGAAAGTAGATCCGTCTCGTCCAGAAAGTGCGTGACGAAGTAGCCAGTGGACCGTGTCTAAGGATACACGAAACGAAACAGAAAAGAAGGTTGCAAATTGTCATGGCAAATACCCATACAATCTCATGAGGTCCAGATTCCCAATGTTTATATATACCTCGCGTCTTAGCCCCAAGTTCAAACATTCTAGATTTGCCAGCATCATGTCTCTTCATGACGACGCGCTCTCATCTATGGTCAATTGACCCCTTGCTCGCGTCGCAATGCACCAAAGTAGGCGTGACGATTCCAACGCAAGGTCAGATAGAATTAACTGGTAGTTACCCATCACTACGAACTCACCAATGTACGCGACGACATTCTCAACGGCATGCAATACAGATTGTGTCGTCGAAAATAATCATGTAGCAGAAACGTGTCTCGTCTAGAATAGCGGCAAGAGCACCACCAGACGTCCCTTCCCTAGCTGAGCTTAATCAGATTGTGTCGGTGTCGGTGTCGGTGTCGGTGTCAGTGTCAGTGTCACCATCTCCACAAGCCCCGCAAACCCCTACGGCACCCGCCATAAAGATGTAAACTTGGGATGATTTCTATTTCCACGAGGTGAAGAGCCGATTAGGAATCACGTTGCACGCCACAGTACGCAGGCGCTTGATAACAGTGCTCATGGAAATTATGAGACATCACGTCACGGAAAGGTAACACGGTAGCCTAGCTGAAAACGGTCTTTTCTGCCTACCGGCCTATACAAGAAAGATTATGGCGATTTCGCAAACCATGATAAGCGTCCATCTCAGCACCAATCCCCGTTCAAGTATTTCTGTGCCATCGTTCCGCATTGCCGAATAGGGCGATTTTAACGGACGTCCTGTATGCTTCATGCTATCAGAGATCCGGAGTACCCAAGATTGGCCTCAACATCGAACCTTCCTGCCCGCATAATGATAGGGGGAGAGCGAGCTCTGACCCGGGTCAAGCATGTACATACACACATGGCACATCGATAGATGCCAAACACGACGTCTTATGGAGGAAGCAGTTGCAATTAAATCACAGAGGTGCCGCGAAGGCTCTGTGCCCTATGCTAGTGGCGCAGGTTCAAGAGGCCGCGGAAATCAAGAGTAAGAAAATAAAATTACATGCCACGCTTTCCGAACAAAGACTGTTCCACAAACTGCCTTCCCTATACAATTTGGGGCGAATGCTGTTATGTAGATTCAGAGACTGACTCTGGTTGTAAAGTGGTAAGAAACAGGGCGAGGGATGGACACAGAAGTGCTGCATATCAATAGTGGACTGGGAAAGAGATGGCGAAGCACCTGACTGAAAAAAAGTTTTTTTTCTGGAGTAGGGAAAAAAAAAAGATACAACTTGGCAGGAGGCCTGGTAAATCGTCGAGTCTGTCCTTAACAGCAATTTTTGCTGAGCGGGAGAATTGGAATTGCCACCATTCTAGACAATGAGATAGTCGAACCCCAAATCTTTGAGATCTCGAAGCCAGTTGACAACTGAGCTGTTATTAGAATCTTGCATCTGCCATGTGGCCTTCAGCATTTCTATAGCTGTGAAAATGTAGCCCCATGGACATATTTTCCAAATGGTAAACATACGAGACAATGCCCAGGCCCGTTTGTCGGCGTCCCGTGTCTCTGCACCTGCCATAAACGTGGGCCACGACGTTGCCTTGAAATAGGGATCCTGTTCATCAATCTGGCCAAGATGGCTAAGTATGTCCTCAACAACAAGGTTGGTATCAAGGGTACGAACATCTCGAACTACCGGTAGCGCCTGGAGAATATATAAACACACGGCTGAGCGATGCGCAGACGCAATGTGGATTCGGCTCTCAATATCTGAAACATTAGACCTTTCCCGAAGCTGATCCGCCCAAGCGGAAATGTCAAACGCGAGCGCCCGTTCAATTAGTGCATGTGCCTCGCAAGCGACAGACAGGCTCCAGTCAGTGCACGGGATTTCATACGATAATTGCGACGCGAGTAAGATGATGTGAAGAATCTCGGACGGACACGACAGATAACTGTTCACCTCGACCCGCTTCATAACAGGCAGCAACTCAAAGGCATAACGAGAAATTCGAGACGCAATTGGCACAGTTGCAAGGGTTGAGCCCAAGATGTGATATCTGCGTACATTCAACGTTTCAATCAGCCTCGTCAGATCTGTAGGGAAGAAAGGAAGAAAGAAAGAAAGAAAAAGGAAAGCACAAAGCTTGGCCAGTAATTGTCGCAGAAGGAGGATAAAGCACGACTTACATGAAGCAATCAGCAATGACACAATCGCGCAACATCCGGCTGCTAGCGTGTCCTGAGGAATCGGGTGCCAAAAGTGCCAAGATGCTACTTGCCCCTTCCAAATGTTTCTGCCAGCCTTTCCCACTGTTTCGTTCTAGGTCGATTAGGTCAAACTTGACAAAGAAGTGCATAGCTGCCAAAGCTACCTCACTGCCTGCGGGATCCAATGTATCCAGTACATGTCGGAGATGGCCCATGGCCTTTTGCTTAGCTGTCAAGGCATCTATTAAAGCTTGACTAGAAACAAGATCCTGCGAACGTAAATGTGCTAGATACCCACCGGGATCTGTTAGCCCAGAGGGAATCGCGGTTCTAGGCTGAAAAGAGTTAGACCAATGGATTGCGGAAGTTGCAATAAGAATCTGCAGAAGCAATGGGTGTTCGTTGGTCAACGGAATCAATTGTCGAAAAGGATTGCTGTTAAGTGAGTCTCTAGCGACCAAATCTTTGCAGACCTTATCGGCAACTAAAGTCCATGGCATTAGCATGCTGCAGGATTACTAGCTACGGAGAAAAGATGAGGTAGAACCAAGATCCATAAAGTCATGCGAGTCAAGGTTCGTTTAAAAGAGCTCAGATTCTAGGAGATTACGAGTGGCAGCGCTGTCTCCGTGTTTCATAACGAAAACACTTGACAAAGAATGGCAGAGGTGTCTGTGTAGGAGGGGAAAGGAGGTAACGTACAGTGCGCGAGATAGTACCTCGAACGTCCATCGAGATCCTGAAAGATAGGATCCGTCAGGTAACTCTGTGTCGATAGTCCAGACTTGCCCTGGTTCAATTCAACTGAATCTGATGAGCAATTGTCGCCATCGCCACTTGCCTTCGTCTTGACCAAGCTGGTGGCATTGTCACCGAAGTTGGCCCTGCGGAGGACAAGGGTTTGCTGGAGACCGAGTTCACTTCCGTTGGCTTCCTCGGCATGACTCGAAGGCAAAGACTGTGGAACATTCTGATAATTTGAACTTTGGATGCGGCTGCCAGATTCTGCGTCTACCCATGCCACGGTTGCATCTCCCTCTTGTGGTCCATGAAGTACGCTAGGTCCGACCTCAACTGCCAAAGCTTGAGGTTGAAACCGGCCTGGCTCATCCAAGCTCCGCCCGGAACTAGGAGGTGGCCGCGAGACTCCATTAGAGTCGATGGCCTGGGTCCAGACAAAGACTTTTCCATACCCAAGACACTCCTGCCCCGACAACGCGCATTTGTGGCATGATGGCCATGAACGGTCACAGCGCAAGCGTCGGCGGCGGCAGTTGTGACATGGCTTGGTGATGCTGTTGCTTGGCATCCGATGCTACGGCCAAATGGCGCTTGGATAATTTTCTCAAAGTCGAGTCTCGTCCGTCCTTACGTCAAAAAGTCAAGTCAGTTCGAGTATAACAGCGCCTCAGGGTCCTCAACTCGGACGGAGAGAAGTGGCGATGCCTTGGCCGTTGAAGCGGGAAGCCGGATAGAATGTTAGTGAGATGAATGAAGCAGCGAAAGCTGTAAATCACTTTTTGGTAGAGAACATAATGTTGGACAGGCTGTCGAAAGCGGACACGCTGAGCAACAGGAGGTGAGAAGTTTGTGTCGCCGCTCAAATGCTTATTAAGTGAACAACTGGTCCAAGACCAGGCTTGCGAGGTCAATGGACCACCCCTCGACCCTGTGAAACACCTGCGAGCCCTTCCTTCGGCCCTTCGGGAAAATAAAAACAAGAGGGAGACACAGAACGAGCTGATCGAGACAAGTGGTGGCAAAACCCGACCCGAAACAATGGGAACTGGATTTTTTCGGTCCGCATAACTCTAGCCTTGCAACGGGGAGGGGGGGGGTGTCGATTTAATCTGGCCCTCAGCATCACCAACGGCGTAGGCAGGAAGGAGCGAATGAAACTGAACACCTGTTGCCCATTGCCTGGCCAGAGGGCTGGCAGACGGGTAAAGTCTTCTGGGACAGCCTTGGACCTGCATCTTTACCTAACGGTGCCAGACCAATCACTCCCCTTTTGCCTCTGCGACCCAGGAACGGGCCGGTCCAGCACCTACAGTCCAGCACCTACAGTCCAGCACCTGCAGTCCAGCACCTACAGTTGTGAGCCACGACCAGCCACTTTTTTCTCTCTTCACCCGCGTATTTGGGTATCGTGCTCCGTCGTGGTTGGTGATCGTCTCGAGTAGCAGTCCCCAACCCAACGATGCAGCACCTACTCCGTACACTGACCTACGAATCTACCTATCTCTTAGACCAATGTGCAACACGAGGCAGCAACGCTGGGTCAACGAACTTGTCCACGTGCCCTTCTAAGAACGGCTGGCCCGCTTTCACTGTGGTGTAGCGCCTTTCCCATCAGCTAGAGGCGACGACATCAAAGATTTTCTGCGGTGTGCATAATTCGAAGCATACCTACCTAGTAGGTCGTAGGCAAGGGCAAAGCGAATACTTTGCCGGCTTTGATCCCCTTAGCAGTGAGCATCATGGGAGCTGTCATGTAGAGGTTGTATCGGCTGGCCGGCCAAGGAGCTGGATACTCAGTACGGAATACCGTAGACAAGCAATATCAAGAATAACCCCGCTATCTGCTGCGTTTCCCTTCCCACTTCTCTTTTTTGTTCTTTCTAACTTACCTTGTCGTTTTCTTGATCCTGTACTGTAGCCTCCACATTCTGCGGGGCTGGACCGTAGTCTAGATCTAGAACTAACTAGGGAACCTCCATTTTTAGGAGCAGGCGTTTGGGAATCTGTGCAATTCCGCTCCAATGACTGAAGCCATGTCGATGCGGTAGTCGGGCAGTCGGGCAGTCGGGCAGTCGGGCGATAGATACCTGCTCTTTTGTGGACTCTCGGGCAGCATGACTTCAGCAATCGAGGAAATACCTTGACGTCAGTCTACACGTCAGTCTCCGGTGACTAATTAAGACGCTGTAGTGGACAGAACCTGCTAGCGAGACTTCACAACTGTAGGCTACCGCCTTGTCCTCGGAACAAAATATCCCAGCTATTAACATGACGAGATGGGTCGTTTTCAGCTCATCCAGCTTCCAATTTCAAGTTACCGTTTCACCCCGCTGGTCCTGATTGGTCCATCACCTGGGCACGTCACCTCCATTCTCCGTGAGAGGTCGGTGACAAATGATAGAACCGGCGATGATTGTGAACAAGAAATATATCTTACGGGCCAATGATGTCGCAAGTAGCTTTGTCAGGGAAGAACCAACATTTTCGGTACTGGACATCCACACTGTGGATACCTCATCTCGGCATTAGTGTTAGTGTTAGTGCTGTGCACAAGCTAGTAGTAATCACCATATCCCGTGCTCGCAGTTGCAACACTTGTTGCATTGACATGCTTTGATGTTCAGTAGATGTTCAGTAGGATTCTTGATCAGCAGTGATGACGACAATAGCAGCAGTTGCTGTAACATGTAGTAAGTCTAGTTGCCGCACTTCTATTTTGGCAATGAGAAATCTTACCAACTCATACTATGCTATTCCGTAGGTAGTTAGAAAGAGACCCTACTACGGAGTATGCACAGGAGCAGTTCGGAGCTACCTAAGTGGGGCCTCCAGGGGCAGAAGTGGGCCAAAGCAGCCTTATTGTGGACCCAGGCATTTCTGAACATCCCAGTCCTAACAAGATTTCAATGTTAGTATAGATCCGTAATGCGTCAATCAACACCACCGATGTACCTTCTTTAAGACGTAATTCCACCATGGCCTTAAGTCAACCCCTCCCCTCCCCCCGCCTCCTCCCCCCACCCAAAAAAAAAAAAGGAAAAAAAAAAAGAAAAAAAAAAAGCAATCTTTACAGGGGAAGAGAAGTTATTAACAATCAATTTAGGTTGTCAAAGTGCAGGCTTTTGTGGGATGCTCTCTAATATAAGGTATAGAGTTAAATACTGCAAGCTAATGATGAAGGCCTAGTAATCATGTATAACGGAGTGAAAATCGAGGAACTGTAGACTCGCGGGATAGATTGATGCTAGTTAGGTGCTAATGCTTACAGGTTTCAACCTCTCCTGTCGGGCCCCTATCCCTCATTTAATCCTCACAGAAAGTGGAGGGCATCGTAAGAGAGGTCTTTAGAGGTCTTGGGAGAAGCTTTCAAGGCCTTTCCCGATAGCTCTGTAAATTCTAGCTGTTATTAGAAACTCTGCAGCCAGCCCATTATCGCCAGTACTAGCCCAATCAAGTTGTGTAGAGATTCAGCATGTAATGTTTTCGAAGGTTACTAAAGGCCGCTCGTAGTCTAAGCACATGAGCCGAGAGAGTATTGTGCGCCACTAAGGAGACTCGCCAAAGAAATTTATTATTTGGAATGTAATTTATCACTAACAAGGCAAGGTGTCATTGTTGCTAATAACATAAATGGTAATAACGAGGCGTCTCCGCAACACAATGAAAAGCCCCGTTGGCTCAGTGGTAAAGCGTGTCACTAGTAATGACAAGATCACTGGTTCGATTCCAGTACGGGGCAGATAATACTTTTGCTCATCCCTTGACCGACTAGTAAGCTTTACAACCCTCGTGCCGCCAACAAAAGACGCACGGTGTTTTTTTTTTTTTTTTTCGTCCATGGGCTGGCTACACACGGCTTGCAATGAATGGTCCACTGTTCTTTCAGTAGTATTTGAACTACTACATCAAGAAATTTCGTCTATACTCGTCTATTAAATTAGTTAATTCACTATTAAAAATTCCCAACTTGATCTCCACCTTGGTCCTGCTGAGGAATGATCTTTTCTTCATCAAATCCATCTTTCGAGTCGTTGTATGTCACATGTAAGTTATCAGTTTCGTCACCGACCTCCATCCACTTCTCGCTCGTCTCAGGCACAGGGAAGAGCTTGCAAAGACCCCAGTACGTGGTTGATGCAACAAGGAAGCCACAGAAGAAGTTCACGTTGTACAAATATGTTGCTCCTCTTGGTACATCCCGACCAATGGCTCCAGCGAAGCCAACCACGTTGATGAGAATGCCAGCGACGTAGGCGGCGTACCCTCGCCAATTGACGCCAAACGTGTAGTAATATGGCCCCGACTTCTTTGCATCGTACAACCCTTTGACATTCAGGTAGCCTTTTCGTACAAGGTAGTAATCCGTAGACATGACACCTGCAATGGAACTGAGGAATACACTGTAGGCAGATAGGTAAGTCGTGAAATTGTTAGCACTTGTTAATAGGTTGTATGGGCACATTGCTAATCCGACGGCAGCGCAGATGTACCCGCCGCGTCGAATATTGATGAAGCGAGGCAGGAGTGCAGTCATGTCTGTGCCTGCTGAGATGGAGTTTGCAGAGATATTAGTGCCGAGCTGGGCAATGGCAAATGCCAGAGCGATAATGAACACGCCAAACCTTTGCGCCGAGCCACCGTCGTCGATGAAACGACCGAGCAGATCGAGAGGGTTCCAAATAGGTTCATTGTAAATGACGCTGGAGGATGACGACACAAAAATGCCGATGATGGACGTGAAGGCGAATCCAAGGGGAATGGTAAAGAGCTGAGACCAGATGGCGTCTCTCGGCTTGCGGGCAAATCTTGTAAAGTCGCAGTCGTTGATGATGAGCGTGGCGAAATTGGCAATGGCCGACATGATGCCTTTGACCATCTGCCAAGCCAAGTCACTGCCGTGGACGGAGTTGGTCTTGTGGACAATTGGACCGACACCTCCACCACGAACAACAGCCCATATCAAAAATGCAACGCCGGCTGGTGGGACGAAATATGCCTTGACCGTGAAGACATGGCGGATTTTATGCACCGGGAACCAGATCGCAGGCAGGGAGCAGAGCCAGAAAATAAGAAATGAGACGAAATCAGGAGTGCTGGTGGCTTGAGCATCGAAGTGTCCTGGCATGGTCTTCCGGTCCCAGGATTTCCAGATGGATCGAATCATCAAGTACACACAGTTTCCACCGATGTAAGCTTGAACACCATACCAAACGCAGGCTACAAGACGAAAATTGATGCGTTAGTCCAGTTGAGGAGGTACTCTAGGACAAAAGAAGCCAAGAATCTTCCAGGAGATGGCATGCTTTTACGTACCCATAGCTGCTCTGTTGAAAACAGGCCACAGAGAACCCCATATTCCAAAGGAAGAACGATTTGCGACAGGAAAACCAATATGGTATACGGCACCGACACGACCGTTCATGACGATGAAGGCTGCCGCGATAGAATAGCCGATCCAAACGCAGATCCAAGCCTGCCACCAAGACAATCCACCAATAATCATAGACGATGAAATCATCCAGGTGTTGATGTTATACGAGTCTGCTATCCAAAAGCCAACGTAATTCCACGCGCCCCATTGCCGCCGTTCTGGCTCAACCGGTTTCAAGTCATGGTTCGTGAGCTGTTTAGTTTGTAACGAGCATACATGTTAGGGCTGTCCCAAATCGGTTCATTGATGAGCAGTGTACATACCATGAGTTGAGTCTGTGTCAGTCCCTCCTCAGACTCAACGGCAAGCCTGTCTGCCATGTTCTTGACCCTCTGTGCAATCGTCATGGTGTTGGAGACGCAGTCTGCGCTTATGACTCCAGACACGTTGATAAGTCCTTGACGAAATCCAAAATGAAGCAAGAAAAAGCGTGTATTGGAAGTGAGACACAGCAAGCAACTCGCTGTGTGGGCTAGGCCTCTTCCACCAGGCTGTCACTTGGTATCAACTCTCAACACAAATTCACCAAGCTTTTTCTAGGAATGGAATCTCAAGAAGGATTGGGAAGCTGGTTTGGATCTCAGCACTTTGTGAAACTCATGTAATGTCTTGGTCGTATAAAGAGATAACCCAGACGTCTTGCATCCATTTATAGGAACATGAGCGAAGCGAATATTTGCGCAAATGCCGGGAATCAGCTCTCTCTTATCGGCATGGCAATGTTTAGTGGGTTTCTAGACTGTCTTGGCCAAGTAGTATCTAAAGTAAAGGGCATAATGGGTGATGCCGATGGTGAGCACGCCAATCCGTCTTACTTATGTGAGTGAGTACACGTCTGAGGGGTGGTCAATTTAATTCGACTCTCGCTGCCCGTTCAACAACCACTCTATGGTTGATACTGAGGGTCGGACTAAATTGACACCTGCATACCTAGGTAGTTAACTAGAACCTGAAGAAGGAAGGTACCAACTGGAGAGGGTGGACCTGTCGCTCCCTCTCCACAAACCTTGACCTGAACAAAAAATTTTTTGTTAGAACCACTGCGAATCCACCGCAGGCGGTGTGGAACGCGACCGCTGATTGGCCGCATTTACTCACGGATGCCCCGCTTTTCAGGGCACACGGGGTCGCCGATAGAGACCCTTATTAGTGCGATTTTGAAGCAGTTATACTATCGTCACTAGGTAGTTAGTGATACCGGTCGTAGGACCACCGAATTACCCCTTGGTAATTCCTATAGTTTTCCTGTTTTCCTTTTTTCCCGCGATAGAGCGCAAAAAACACAGGAAAATGAAGTCATTCTTTTTTCATCAAGCCTTTTTTGTCAATCTCTTACAGGATCAGTTTCGCATTCTGCACCCTAGCAACCCAGGTACCTAATATCTTCTGTATGATATGATAGTTAGTTAACGCCGTGCTCTATGTTATCGGACGGATGGCTTGCAGACTAGTCCGTGCATGCTGATAGATAACCTCGCAACCGGGAGCTTATCATAGCGAGCGCTGATAGCGAATATCTGTATCTCTTCACGGTGGCGCCACATGTTTCTGGTCTCCACATATTACGCCCTTTGCTCCTTTGCACTGATTCGCTTGTCCACCCCGCGTTTTCTTCAAATAACGCACTAGACCTAACCAAAACCAGAAGGGTCCCTGCACACCTATTTTTCGTGTGGAAGTACCTCTGATGTTTCTTTTTAAGCTATTCCGTATAGAGCTGTTCTTTTGCTCTGATAGCTGCAATGCAACAGCAGCAGCAGCAGCTACAATAACCCTTTAACACTTAGAGAAATAAGTTTAATTAATCACTACTTTATCTATATAAGAATTACTATATGTTTCTGGCAGCTATCATCTCTGTCTTGTGAAAAAAAAAATTTGAAAAATAAAAACTTAAAAACCGCACTTTAGCGCTATTGCGCATACATCTGCTGACATAAAGGGCACTGGAGCACAAAGAGAAACATTAAGGGCACTTGTGTGTGGAACCCTCTAAAAGTGACTAACCTTTGATTCGGATAGGTCTAGTGCGGCATTTGAAAACTCCGCGGTGCATTATTTATGTGTCCGCGTTTTCGGCGTTTTCGGAGGGAAGACGATCTCCTCGGGGCAGCGTTAAATCGCCCATTGGATGGCGGCGAATCAGCGTCGACTTTTGGATCTGACCTGCAAACTAACGATCAACAACCTAGCAGATGGCTGTGGCGTCAAAACACCGCTTGCAGTAATACTGGTGCTGCTAGTAAGATAAACTGTTGAAGTTGTTTGCGAGGCAAGGGGCACGGAGGCCTCAGACACGGCATAGCAGGAGGTAAGGCTGGTAAGACAGGCTGCTCCAGCCAGCAATTGTACAATTCCGACCGGAGCAAGCATCTGGTTCAAGGCAACAGGGCTCTGTTATAGCTCCCAGCCAATCAAGTTCAAGTCACATCTCAACTGCCTTTCCCCCGTCGTCGGCTCAGACATCTCTGCTTCCTTCACCACTTCTGCCGCCTCGCTCACCCACTCCCTCTGCGACCTGATTACCTTTTGCCATTTAGACTGGATTCAACTACCGGCCATAGGTACGAAATGTCGCCCAGGATTCCTAATTCCGGCGCCGATACATAATGTACTCTGCTATTGAAAATTAGCAGCAGTTGGAAGTCAAACCACTCACTCACCCACTCACCACTTCACCACTTCACCACTTCACCACGTAACCGCCACCACAAGGCCCGTTGAACCCCTCGACAAGTGGATCCCTGTCGAATGAGCACCAAGCTTTGGCGGCCAAGACGCGGGTTTGCCCTGCACTCGATATAGCCCCGCGCTCGACATAATTTTGGTAATTTGCAAAAGTGTAGCCATCAGTCATCACCACCTCGTCCGAGAAGAGGGAAAAAATTGCCGTTACCTGCTTCCTACTGCTAGACAACCATAGAGATTGCTTGATACGACGAGTAGCGAGCTGGCCACGGCTTTTTTGTCCCTTACGAGACTGCCCCAGCTTCACGATTGCAACCTCCCTACCATTTCCCCCCCCCACCGCCTTGGTCGACTTGCATTCTGAACGGGCTTATTATCCTCGCCAACGTAACGCGCCCAAGATGGAGGACCAGCTCGTGCAACTTCTAGCCAACACACAGCTGCCCGACCAGGGTCCACGACAGCAGGCCGAACTCGAGCTTAAGCGTGCGCGAACGAACCCTGCCTATCCTGTGTCTCTAGCGAAGATTGCCTCGCATACCTCGGTCAGCACCGCCATCCGTCAGTCCGCCCTTACCTCCTTGAGGCAGTTCATCGAGAGTAATTGGGCTGTCGGGGATCAAGATGATGAGCCCATCATCTCTATTGCCGACGATACAAGATCCTTTCTGAGGCAAGCGATGCTCGACCTGGCTCTCAGCCAGGAAGAAGACCGCAAGGTCAAAATTGCAGCCAGGTAACATTTGCTCCAGCGACTAAGCCAGGGACCTTGTCGGCCGAAACAGTCTCTATAGAGCCTCGATATACGTATTAACAACTGTCTGTAGTTACGCGGTCGGCAAGATTGCTATTCATGACTTTCCAGACCAATGGCCCAACCTACTACCCACCATCCTCAACATCATTCCATCCGGCACCGATGCACAGCTCCACGGAGCTCTGAGAGTACTAGGTGACTTGGTAGACGAAAGCTTGACGCAAGATCAGTTCTTCTCAATGGCCAGGGATATTGCCAAGACCTTGACCGAAGTCGCTCTCAACGAGAATCGTAAGCCCATGCTTCGAGCCCTGGCCATCTCCGTCTTTCGATCTTGCTTCGATTTGATGAACATGGTCAAGGATGACCACGCTGCCGAGGTCAAGGCCTTTGCCGAAGAGCTACTCGCTCAGTGGAATCCATTCTTCACAAGTGTCTTGAAAGGTCGCCTGCCGGAGGCTGACTTGAGCACTGGTAGTCAGCCTGACACGTGGAACAACATCATTGCTCTCAAGCTCCAAGTAGTCAAGACCTTGCTACGCATTCGTAAAGTCTTTCCTAATCTTCTGCTCCCTCAGAGTGCTATCTTCTTTAGCACTGTGTGGGAAGAGTTGAACATATTGCAAGCCTCACACGAGGAACTCTACGTCAAGACTAACGCTCAAGGTCGCTTAGAGGACTCAGATAATCTGCCGTATACTTTAGATTTCCTCATCTTGGAAGAGCTCGATTTTCTGAATCAATGCTTCAGGTCTCCCCCAGTAAAGGCAGAGCTAGACGGACAGTTGCAGGCCCATGCATCCGCTCAGGATGTTCCTTGGATGGTGGAGATCATGCGGATGCTGGTCAGTTATGCCCGCGTTACCCAGGAAGAGGAGGAGCTGTGGGACATCGATTGCTCTTTGTATCTGGCGGAAGAAACCTCGGTCACTGCCAACTACACTGCCCGAACCGCCGCGGGAGACTTGTTGATCAAACTCGGAGAATGGTTCAGCAACAAAGCCCTCGATGGTCTCTTCGGCTTTACCAAGACCCTCTTCCCTGGTGACGGTTCAGTTTGGCGTAGTCAAGAATCTGCGCTATTCCTCTTCACCATGCTCCTCAGCGACTTCCAAGACTTGAACAAAACAATTCCTGATGCTGTAGCTAGCGCTTATCTTGAGCTTGTCGATTTCACAATCAACAAACCTGATGAGCCGATTCTCCGTGCTCGTGGTTATATTGTGGCTGGTGTCATTGGTCGCTCTTTCCAAACCCCTCCTGCCTTGTTGGACCGCATGATTCACGCAATTACGAACGAGGAGTCTGAAGTAGTGCAAGTCGCATGTGTTAAGGCTATCGAGGGGCTAATCAACTCCGGCCGGGTCGGCTCTGATCGACAGGTTCCCATCATTACGGCAGTCCAGACTTACATGAACGGCAAGGATCCCGCTGAAATGGAAGAGGCAGATGAGCTTCTTGTTGTTCTTGCCGAGACCTTGCGGGCAGCCATTGGCTTGGACACGAAGATCGCTCTTCGCGAAGACATCCAATCTACTGACTTATTATTCATGCTTGCCAAGCTGGGTGCCAGTAACTTCCAGGTCACTATGCTCATTTCGGAGGCTTTTGAGGAAGTTGTGGGCAGTCTCTCCGATAGAAACTCGTTCACCACCCTCTGCGCTCGTACTCTACCAACATTGACCGGAGCCTTCGACGTGGCTAACGTAACCGAAGATGATCCCCTTATCACTGTTGCGGTTGAGCTGCTCGATGCCCTTGCCGAGCATGGCTCTGAACCTCTCCCAGAGGGATTTGTGGCCGCTGTTTTCCCTAAGCTGAACCGTCTTCTGATGGAGTCGAATGAAGGAGAGGTTCTCCGTCCGGGCTCTGAGACTGTCAAGTGGATTCTCTCGCATGACCACCAACAAGTCTTCAACTGGCAGGATTCCAATGGCCGTTCTGGTCTCGAGGTCTGTCTTCACATCATTGACCGCTTGCTTGGCCCGTCCATCGAGGATAATTCGGCATCCGAAGTCGGCGGGCTGGCTGCAGAGCTGGTAGAGAAAGCTGGCCAAGAGCGGCTCGGACCCTTCCTTCCTCAACTCCTCCAGGCCGTAGCAAATCGACTTGCGTCTGCCCAAGCTGCGGCCTTTATCCAGTCATTGATTCTAATCTTCGCCCGCCTTTCTCTCCATGGAGCTCAGGATGTCGTTGAGTTTCTCAGCCAGATTCAAATCAACGGAGAGAGTGGCTTGCAGATTGTCCTCGCTAAGTGGCTGGAGAACTCTGTCAGCTTCGCAGGTTACGACGAAATTAGGCAAAAGTAAGTTACGTCATGAACGGGGCCACAGTCGGTGCCATGTTGAAGCTTTGCATATGATCTAACTTTTTGCATTCTCAGTGTTATCGCACTGTCTAAGCTTTACGGGTTGAACGATCCCCGTCTAGCTCAAATCAAAGTCAAGGGCGATCTGATTGTCGGCGCCGATGACGGCAAAATCAAAACTCGCTCACGAGCCAAGCAGAGTAAGTCTTCGGTCTGCTGGGAGAAAGCCAAGTTTGGAAAGTACACTAACACGAAGCGACACGACAGATCCCGATCGATACACAATCATCCCGGCCCCCCTCAAAATAATTAAAGTGCTAATTGAGGAGCTCGCTTCCGCTTCAGGTGCAGGCGCCGCCGCCAATGCAGCAGCCGCGGCCATGGCCGCAGCCGACTTTGACGAAGACAACGACGAGGACGATTGGGAAGACGATGACGACACGCTCGACCTCAGCTTGGCCGCTACCAAGGCTGACCTGATGTCCTTCATGGAAGGCGGTCCTGCTCGACGTGCTGATGACGAGACTCACGCCTACCTCACCGACTTTTTCGTTCGGTGCGGCCGTGAGAATGCAGCCAACTTCCAGGATTGGTATACCATGCTCTCCGAAGACGAGAAGACCAAACTCAACCAGGTTGCCAATGCTGCCAATCAGTAAATTGCCGTGATATATGCAACGTAACATACCAATCGCCTTTTTTTTTCTTTCTCGTTGCTATAGTCTGAAATACCAGCTGTCGAACCGAACTCCCGTGTTATACACCCTTTGTAAATAGGAGAACAACAAAACGAACTTGATACCAATCAGCATTTGCTGGAAGGCATTGCCAGACTGATGTGCTTTGGGGGGGGGGGGGGAGAGACTGGCAGACCACAAAGCCTTACTCAAACAACATGAACAAAGAGACGAAAAGGGAAAATTAAGTTAATAAAGGAGAGGAATACTACATATAAATTTTACCCCCTGCTAACTGCTTGCTGGGTCACTAAATTAATAACAATGTGCTGAGATGATGTGTTTATTCCCACTGTCGAGTGAAAAATAAAATAAACTTAAAAAAAAAATAAACCGAGAATAATGGACCCTTTAATCATCTGGGTTATAAGTCAGTTTCTCATGCTAGTCATAGAATACATTTTCATTTTCATTCCATCGTATCTCGAACCCTTTCCCCTTCCGGACGGGGGTGAGTGACGTATACACCTGTCCCTGGTTGAGCAGCTAGCTATATAATATGTCCCCCTCCAAATCCTTCACCCCCTGAGCCACCAAATGGCCCCCCTATTCTACTCCCTGGCCCAGGAAATCTGGGATGTCCACCGGGACCAAGAGGATCCCATCGAGCCCCTGGTGGTGCTTGAGGATCGTAGCCCTCGTTGACATTTCCTTGGCCGCCCTGTCCTGCAAACAACGGATCATCAAAAGTAGGGTGCATTCCCGAAGATCCTCCAGGACGAGGCAAGCCGCCTCCAACGGATGAGCCTCGAAGAGGATCGTAAGGCAGCAGGGCGGGAGGATTCAGATCATCATGGCCGATACTATACGGATGTCGGCCTCCTGGCATAAATGGTCCTCCACGAGGCGGCCGATTGATCTCGTAATCATCCTCAAAACCAGGAGGAGGGAAGTCGCCCAACGGAGCTCCTGGTCGAGGACGAGCCATATGAGGAGGAATATTGGGGAAATCATGTGGCAGGTCAGGACGACGAGGCTCGACTTGAAACGGCGAATCTAGAGGCCGAGCTTCTTGTCTCGTTCTCTCTGACCGAGCTGTCTCTTCTGTCTCGACTGTTTCCTCGTATTCTTCAACTTGAGGTTTTGGATCATCTGCCTCGACTGTTTCCTCGTATCCTTCAACTTGAAGCTTTGGAATGAGCTTCTGGACGATTTTGGTTTTCAAATTATGCAGCATACCTGGACATTTCAGAAATCTTAGCTTCTATTTTAGCGGCATGAGGAGGAGGGAGAATATAGAGTTGAGAGACAGCAGAGACAAAACTCACTAGTCACTGTGTTTTCCGACTCGAACGCCTGCGCAAGCTTTTGTCCTAGATCACTGCGGTCTTCCTGACCATCTTTCATTGTGATACGGATAGGCAAGGCACTAGACTCAACGACATCTCGCACGTTGCACTCAAAACGATGGATGTTCTCATCTCCAACGGCCAAGCCTCTAATTTCGACTTTGCTTCCCATGCGGTCCACACGAATGAGGAAGTGCATAGACGATTGCTTGTGCTTATACATGAAACTGATGGTATTAACCCCACTATTCCAGCCGGTGGGGAGCCTCGGCGCAAGGCTCTCACATTCAGCTGTGAGTGCAAATCGGTCAGCCTCGAAAAGGAGAGAGCGGTGCCAGGAGCAGCAGATGGATGGTAAAACTTACGAAGTACTTTGTCTTCGTTGAATCCGCAGAGTCTAAATTGCAAGGCTGCGAAATATGAATGGACCAGCAGAGCGATGACTTCATACGAGCTGGCTAGATCGGGGCTGTCGTCGCCTGGTGGATGGGTAGGCAGTGCATCAGCCATGCGTTGCACCACAGCAGTCACGCTCAGTGGTGAGACCATTATGATGGATGTGTCGAGAGACAGATGTTATCAAGAGACTCTGGGGCTAGTCAGTGGATGGAAGTGACTTTTCGCTGTTTTGCCAAATGCCGATGGGTCAAATGTCGAGGTTTGGAAGAGTGACGCACAGAAGAGTCAAGGTCAAGGTGGGGTTGAGGAGGAAGTAGCCTAAGGACATCGAGCTGCTACTGCCTTGCCTTGCATCTCTCAGCCCTACGGGCGGGGACTCGGTACCGTCTGGTCGCTTGGCCAGAGGCTGCCGAATAAGGTTCCCCACATACATGATTGTATCTCTAATTTATGATTAATAGCAATCCTTATTTAAAGGTTCTTGCAAGGCACTAGTATACGTGGAACTACAATAGGGCGTTACACGTATCTTAAGGCTATAGGGCGTATATGATATCTACAGGCAAGTGATCCCTATATGTACTGTAAGCGACATCTACATGCGAGTGATATCTACGTGTGAGTACTCTATGGGTACAAGCAATACCTACATTAGTAATGCATAACACCGCAATGCCTAAAGTATAAAGTATCCACGCAAAAGGGGGTGTATCTTCGGCTTCCTTGTTATACAAACAGATATATCAATCAGCCGTACTACATCTTTGATTGCACTAGTGCCCTGTTCTCTGGCGTTTTCTGGATCCGTCTTTGGGACTTGGGCTAAAAACTCCTTTAACTTAGGTAGGTAGTTTCCTCTACAGCGGGCCTTTGCTCCTTCCTACCCTGCTACCTAAAGGAGGGGTTAAAAGAGGCTCCTCTCCCTCTTCCTCTGTTTCTTCCTTCTTTTCTTCCTACATCTCTCCTAAAAGTAAGCGTTCCTTTCCGCTGGTTCTAGCCCTCCTCATTCGACCCGTTTACGGACGTCTGTAACTAGTTCCGTGTCGTATTTTATTTTTGGGTTTTGCCTGGTCCGCCCCATATTTTTGTATTCCGGTGAGTGTATTCCGTAGACGACCCAACTGCGGCTCGGTTCCGGGTCGGCGGCTGACCAGCACAGCCGCCTTAATGGCATCACCCTAAACATCCACGCCCTCCCGTAGTGGAGATTATTAGGTAAGAGGCCTAGTTCAATTTCGACCTGTGTTCGGGGCTAATCCGGCTAGGATTCGGGCCGTTATATCGGCAAGTATTTGAGCAACCCACAACTTCAGGAAGCCGAGAAGTTCAACTGGGAGGTGAGTCGATTCCGAGTCTCTGCTGGCCCGGCACCGTGCTAATCTTGCTGCAGCTGAGTCTCGTCCGTGACGTGTAGTGCACGTCTTGTGTGAGCCGCTCACTCAACCCGGAGAGGGGCCGCGGGCAGTTTTGCTGCCACTGGGCACGCCCTCCGGGTGCTTGCCTGCTCTGCACCTCCCGCAACGCGGCGTACCTTTGCAGGACTTTACGATGTAGCCTATATTGTAGCAGTTGTATTTGACTATTGCTCGATCCGGTTTCGGTTTGGGTTCGTTTTTCGGCTGCCTGTTGTATTCGCCGCGTTCTGCGCTAGGGTGGTGGCAGCTCTGCGCAAGCCCCCTTTCCCTTCGTTAACATCTATTGGGGTGTCCGCCACCGCGCCTCTGCCGCCTTAGACGCTGTGCGCTATGACTGAACGGGGGTAAACTGGTGCGTAGATTCTAAATCTGGTGTTTGTTTGTATTTCAGGTGTGTTGCCGCCCCGGAATCGTGGTGCGAGCGAAAAAGAGTCTCTAATCATCCCCCTTAATAATTAGTTTACCAGGCAATAGCTTATAACAGAGCACTAGATACTGCTGTTTAATTCGTATATGTCATTTTTAGTAATAAACTTGGAATCTCTAAAAGCAAGCATCTCAAAATACCAGGGAAGAATTATTTCTTAAAAGACCATTATGTACACGACCATGAAGACTTCCCCCTTCGATCCGAGTGTACAAACCAGACGAGACTCTGTTCCAAAATTTTGACCCATTTCAATGACGCTACTTGAACGGGTATAGCAATCATGGCCCTACACCACTTCATCGATTCCGTACTTTTCCTGGGGAAACATATAACCCAAGACCCTCATGCCCAATCCCGGTCATGTCAATGCGAGATGCTACCGTACAACACATAAACACACGAAATAAAGAAGAAATAAAAGACTTATGCTGACTCAATTCTTTGTACAACCATGGCTGTGGCGGCACCACCACCGTTGCAGATAGCAGCAACACCATACTCACCTGGCTTCAGCTGGTGGAGTAGGGTGGTGAGGATTCGGGAACCAGAGCTTCCAAGCGCGTGACCAAGAGAAATGGCACCCCCCAGAGGATTTACCTTGGCACCCTCCAAACCAAGAATCTTCTGGTTGGCCAGGATAACGGCAGCGAAAGCCTCGTTGAATTCCCACACAGCAACCTGCTCCTTGGTGATGCCAGCCCTTTCTAGAGCAATAGGAACAGCCTTGGCAGGCGCAACAGGAAAGTCGATGGGAGCCATAGCTGCATCGGCATAGCTGCAGATCTTGGCGAGGACACGGGAGCGGGGGCCGTATTGCTGAGCCAAGGCCTTGTTCCCCAAGATCAGAGCGCTGGCGCCATCGTTCAGGGTCGACGAGTTGGCAGCGGTGACGGTACCGCTGCCGTCACGGACAAAGGCAGGCTTGAGGGTGGGTACCTTTTCAAATTTAACGTCCAAGTAACCCTCATCAGTATCGATGATGGTGTTGCCTTTTCGGCCAGAAACAATTACTGGCACAATCTCGTCGGCGAAAGCCTTGTCAGCCCAAGCCTTCTGGGCGTTCTTGTACGACTGAATGGCATAAGCGTCCTGCTCCTCCCGTGTGATTTTATAGTTCTTGGCCGTGTTCTCAGCACAGTTACCCATGTGGAACTTCCGGTAGACATCGGTCAGGCCATCCTTAATCAGGCCATCCTCCATCGTGACGTGGCCAAAGGCAGGAAGACCACTGGCTCGAGGAACATAGAGAGGCACCTGGGACATGTTCTCCATGCCGCCAGCGATTTGAGCCTCTGCCAGGCCCATCTGAATGTTTTGAGCGGCCAAAACAACAGCTTTGAGGCCAGAGGCGCACACCTTGTTGATGGTCGTGGCCTCCACAGACTCAGGAAGACCAGCAAAGATGGTGGCCTGACGAGCGGGAGCCTGACCGACTGATCCCTGCATAACATTGCCCATGTAGACATCCGTGATTTTCTCAATTGGGACTCTGGACTTCTCGACTGCCGATTTGATGGCGACGGCGCCCAATTTGGGAGCAGACACACTCAAGAACGAGCCATTAAACTATCACATCGACAATTAGCTCGCAGTTGACGGGAAGAGAGCGTTGAAACCTTCCATTATCAGACATACCTTGGCCGTCGGCGTTCTTGAAGCACTGAGAATGTAGGCATCTTGAAGCTCCTTGCGCAACGCCGCACCCGTGGAAAAGTGGCGGGCTGCTTTCACATGCCAAGCGAGCTGGCTGGCGAGTCGTGGTGATCTGAAATGTGCGACGGGCATCGTGACGGGATGAGCAGTCTGGCTCTCGCGACTATTATAGCGTAGGATGGAAAGATTTGAATGGAAGCGACTATGAAAAAGAAAAAGAGAGGGCAGGACGGAATCGTACGAGGATGGCAGAGTGATGAGACGAGATAAAGTGGTGGCATCGTACGTTGGTTGCTCGGTCCGCTTCGGCTTAGAGCGGGGGAGACCGGCATTCCGTGGATCTTGGCGGCAACGGAACCGAAGTGGAGGCTTCGAGCTCCAAAAAGGTCTTCACAGACGCGCCTCGCTTTGTACATGAAGTACATGAAATGTGGGACCTAGCAGGCAGGCGAGGCTCGCTCATGTGTAACTTATGACGTAGAACGTAGAATTAGAGAACCATGGGCTTATTAGACCACGTGTCGTTTTACCGTAAACAGCTGACAGGACCCCCGTAAGCAATTTATTTTTTTCCAGGTTCTCCCTCTTGCGCCATCCCTTTGCCACTGCGAAGACAATAGCTAAGTCACGAGACCCACTCATATTTCGATACATCAATAGTACCGTCAAATGGTCAGAACCTAGGGTACCTAGGTATATCGTGAAGTACGGAATATAACTTCGTATATCCGGAGATAGCGGGTACTTCTACTTTACTGTAGTGCGGTCTGGACGCGGATTGAAGTACCTGAGACCCCCTTGACCCTGATTACCTACCTAGGTAGGTACCTAGGTAGGTGCCTAGATAGTCGACTGGATAAGGGATAAACTGGCGTCGGAGGCAAATCGTGAATCACGTGATACACTCTTGGGGATTCTGTCATGCATCGATTGGCCAATCAGGAGCCCATTATGATTGGCGGAAATCAACAGCCTGCTGGGGCTGTTCGGGTCTAGACCATTTCCTCGTGCTAGCTCGTGCTATCAGTCTAACGGCTTATGAGCAAACCCCAACCCTTTGTTCGCCATCACCGTCATACGTCTAGGAACGACCGATCGAACACTTGCAGGCTCAAACCGGCGTGCAGTAGAAGACTTGGTCGATTATTTGAGCTTGCCGAACACTTTTCCCATACGACTACACTATTAGGTCGTCAGTCACCATGTCTACCGCTGCTCGCCGTCGTCTGATGCGCGACTTCAAGGTCCGTCATGATGACCTATTATCCAAAGGTCTTGCCATGATTTATATGCTGACGAATTTCTGTAGCGCATGCAGACTGATCCTCCTGCCGGCGTCTCCGCCTCTCCCATTCCCGATAACGTGATGACCTGGTTGGTATTATTTTCTCTTATTTCGCTTGATTCAAGACTTTGAAGAAAATACGGCATATATGCTAACGAGAGGGGGTTTCTCCCTTACAAGGAACGCTGTCATTATAGGTCCCGCCGACACTCCTTTCGAAGATGGTACATTTCGACTCGTGATGCAATTTGAAGAGCAGTACCCGAATAAGCCACCTCAAGTCAAATTCATCAGCCAGATGTTTCATCCAAATGTATATGCGACCGGTGAGCTTTGCTTGGACATCTTGCAAAACCGCTGGAGTCCGACGTATGATGTAGCTGCAGTTTTGACGAGCATCCAAAGGTACGAGACTCGCACAGCCCAATGGTGTGCAGCCCTCACGAGGTCATGGCTAACTTCTCCGATTCAGTTTACTTAACGACCCGAATACTGGTTCGCCTGCCAATGTGGAAGCTTCGAATCTTTACAAGGACAATCGCAAAGAATATACCAAACGAGTAAGAGAGACGGTAGAAAAGAGCTGGGAGGACTAGGCGATAACCCAACTACCCTCGATATGGGTCATTCAACAAGGAATTGATCGGCATGAATCTTGTATATGGGCGTCATCAGTATAGTTCGCCGATCGCTGGGCACATTCTGCATTTCTTGAGTCAAGTTATGGGTTCCAAATTCTCATCACCAATGCAGTTGGGATTTAGCTTGTCGGGCGTTGTTGGTGCACGGTGTTGAACTGATTATACCAGGGATCGTATTTGAAGAAGCATAATGCATTATTATTATCATTTCCGTTCACTTGTCATGGGCCTTTGCTTTTCTCCAATGCTCGTGAGTATCGTTCCCTCCAGGGATTCAAGATCCTGGTCGCCTTACCCTGCCGTCGTGCATGAAGCAGTGCCTGAGAAAGCCACGTGTAGGCAGTATATTACCGGTTCTTGCTCGACTTGCCATGAATTTAATGCGTAGTATTAGGGCTTGGCTGAAATGGAGGACGGGGAGCTTTCCCTTGGCCAACATGGCCGTTCTGGACCACGTAGCTGAAAGACGCGAAAGTCATATGTGCTTTAGAGGCAGTTACTCCGAACATAGATATAATTGAGGACAGATAGATTGTGCCGGTCAGCACAGTTTTGGGAGAGACATGAAAAAGGGACCAGACTTCCTCTTGGCGCCTTTTTTCAGTTAAGGGTTATTAGCAGTATTGGCCACCTTGATGTACCTGCGTCGTATATTTTCCATGTAAACGTACATACATACCGTGCCTACCTACCTAGGTACACAGGTACGTGGATCGCTTCACTCAGGAGGAAACCAGGGAGAAAGTCTCGGCTGAAGTCGCCATGCATAGGTACTTGTTATACTTCCCCACTCCACAGCCTGTGCTCTCAACTCGAGCGTATGCGCTGCTTGAGTTATCGGGTACCTGCCTGGTATTCGAAGGCGCAGGGAGGCGCTATAGGTAGGTACTTACCTAGGTAGGCAGGTACATCTTATAAACTCTATAAGGCGCTAAGCCACACAGGACGAGGATAACAGGGTGCTTCCCGCCCCAGCCAAGCAAAGGTATGTACAGTACGTACAGTACGTACTTTACGTACAGCACCAGGCCCGTCGTGCAAACCACAGGCGGATCCTACCAGCCAGTCAGTCCTGTTAATTACTTGGCGAAAGCGCGTCGCCCCCCCCCCAAAGAGACTCCAACCTCCCTGTTGTCTCAATCTAACCGTCGCGTAGTCGATCTTGGGCTGCACAGACTACTGTGCTTGCTTTTGGGCGCATCGACCCGGCCGTTTCTTGTTCTAATCTCGCGCACGGGATCCAACTCTTCGCGTTTGTTTTCCTTTCCCCCTCTCTAGAAACCGCCGTCGCTTGGTTCGTTGGGCCGCTGCCTCCCGCACGCTCTCTGTGCCCTCCGCCCCTGATATCAACACGATTCTGAGGGGTGCGGCCCAGGCCTCACAACACAGCGACGACCGGCGGCAAATCGCAAAAATGTCTGCCAATAGCATCAAGGTTGTGGCCCGTTTCCGGCCTCAAAACCGGATTGAGTTGGAGTCGGGCGGCAAACCCATTGTCACCTTCAACTCAGAGGACTCTTGCACTCTTGATGTACGAATGGCCTCTCCGACCCCACTGCCGCCTTTGCTCACGCTATGTGATGCCAGGTGGCAGGCTGCACCAAGATAATGCATGTATCCGGCTGACAAGGATCACCACAGTCAAAAGAAGCTCAGGGCTCCTTCACGTTTGACAGGGTGTTTGATATGGAATGCAAGCAGCAGGACATCTTCGACTTCTCCATTCGACCGACCGTTGATGACATCCTAAACGGCTACAATGGCACCGTCTTTGCCTACGGTCAGACAGGTGCCGGTAAATCCTATACCATGATGGGGACAAATATCGACGATGACGAAGGCCGAGGTGTTATTCCGCGAATCGTCGAACAAATATTTGCGAGCATCATGACCAGCCCGAGCACGATAGAGTACACCGTAAGAGTAAGCTACATGGAAATTTACATGGAAAGAATTAGAGATCTCCTGGCTCCTCAGAATGATAATCTGCCCGTGCATGAGGAGAAGAACCGCGGAGTCTACGTCAAAGGCCTTCTGGAGATCTATGTCTCGAGTGTGCAGGAAGTTTACGAGGTTATGAGAAGAGGAGGAAATGCTCGAGCTGTAGCTGCGACCAACATGAACCAGGAATCCTCGCGATCGCATTCGATTTTTGTCATCACCGTAACGCAGAAGAATGTTGAGACAGGTTCGGCGAAGAGCGGTCAGCTCTTCCTGGTGGATTTGGCAGGTAGTGAAAAGGTGGGGAAGACGGGTGCAAGCGGACAGACACTCGAAGAAGCCAAGAAAATCAACAAGAGCTTGAGCGCCCTCGGCATGGTTATCAATGCTCTGACTGATGGCAAATCATCGCATGTTCCTTACCGAGACTCCAAGTTGACCCGAATTTTGCAAGAATCCCTTGGTGGTAACAGCCGGACAACGCTTATCATCAATTGCTCCCCTAGCAGTTACAATGATGCTGAAACTCTTAGCACCTTGCGATTCGGCACGCGAGCCAAGTCGATCAAGAACAAGGCCAAGGTCAACGCCGAACTCAGTCCTGCTGAGCTCAAGATGCTTCTCAAGAAGGCCCAAGGCCAAGTCACCAATTTTGAAAATTACATCTCAACGCTCGAGGGTGAAATTCAACTGTGGCGCGCAGGAGAGTCGGTTCCGAAAGAGAAATGGGCACAACCTGTGTATGGTATTCCGGCAAGAACAGAGGCTAAGACTCCTCGTCCATCGACACCCTCTCGCCTCACAGCAGAGAGCCGATCAGAAACACCGTTTAGTACCGATCGTGCTTCCACTCCAAGTTTGCAGTTGGAAAAGGACGAGAGAGAAGAGTTCTTGCGCCGTGAGAACGAGCTACAAGATCAGCTCGCAGAGAAGGAGTCACAGGCGGCAGTCGCCGAAAAGACCCTGCGCGATATCAAGGAAGAGCTAGCCTATCTCAAGGAGCATGACAGCAAGCTTGGCAAGGAGAACGAGAGGCTGACAACCGAGACGAACGAGTTCAAGATGCAGCTCGAGCGGCTAAACTTTGAGAGCAAAGAGGCACAGATCACCATGGACGCCCTCAAGGAGGCAAACTCAGAGTTGACTACCGAGCTGGACGACGTCAAACAACAACTTCTCGATATCAAGATGAATTCCAAGGAAACTGGAGCAGCATATGACGAAAAGGAGAAGCGCAAGGCAGAGAAGATGGCCAAGATGATGGCTGGCTTCGACCTCGGGGGGGATGTTTTCAGCGACAATGAGCGATATATTAGCGAGGCTCTTCAACTCGTTGACAAGTTACACGAAATTAGTGCCGTCGGCGACAATATTGCGCCAGATGAGTTCAAGGACCTGCGTGCTAGGCTTGTGGAGACACAAGGGATTGTCAGGCAGGCAGAGTTGTCTATGTTCGGAACAACATCCGGCCAGGACGACTCTCGACGAAGGCATGAGCTGGAAGAGAAACTGGTTGCCATGCATCAGCAATACGAAGATCTTCTAACGAAGAACCTGAGCGAGAGCGATGTTGACGAAGTCAAGGCTTTGCTCGAGAAGGCATATGCTAGCCGGCAATCAACCCAAGCTCAGCTGATCGAAGAGCTCAAGGCAGATACAGCGCAGAAGGCAAATGAGAACTCCAGGATGAAGTTGCTCATAGAAGACCTCCAGCAGCGAGTTAAATCTGGCGACGCCGCACCCATGACGAACGGCAAGACTATCCAACAACAGATTGCTGAATTCGATGTCATGAAGAAGAGCCTGATGCGGGATCTGCAGAATCGATGCGAGCGCGTCGTTGAGCTGGAGATCTCGCTAGACGAGACGCGCGAGCAGTACAACAATGTGCTGCGATCATCTAACAATCGGGCCCAACAGAAGAAGATGGTATTCTTGGAGAGAAACCTCGAGCAGCTCACTCAGGTGCAACGCCAGCTGGTGGAGCAGAACTCTGCGCTTAAGAAAGAGGTTGCCATTGCTGAGCGAAAGTTGATTGCACGAAATGAACGAATCCAAAGCCTGGAGAGTCTTCTGCAAGACAGCCAAGAAAAGATGGCCGCAGCCAATCACAAGTACGTAAACACTCTGTTTCTCTCTCGACCATGACCGCTCTCAATGATAGCTAACGAAGTAATTTCCAGATTCGAGGTCCAACTCGCCTCTGTCAAGGAGCGACTTGAGGCAGCCAAGGCTGGCAGCACCAAGGGGCTTGGCACCACAGGCGGAGGCTTCAGCTTTGCTAATGCCGGCAGCCGCATTGCTAAACCGCTTCGCGGAGGCGGCGGTGATGGCCCTGCCGTTCTCTCGGTTGCATCACTTCAGAGCGAATCCACCAGCAACAAGAGGAGTAGCTGGTTTTTCAATAAGTCGTAGAACTTAGCAAGTAGACATTGCTTTTTGACCGATGCCTTCTACGAACACAGCGAGACGCGATTTGATAACATTGAACATAGTCACAATCCTGACGCTACGACAAAGCTCAGCAGCAATTACGTTTTTTTTTTTCTCTCCTGATCGCTACGCACAACAGATGATCAGCTTTGATATTTTCTTATTGGTTAAGTTTGTCTCACTTTTTTTTTAAAAAAAAATCCGAACAACCTCTCTGTTGCACATCAATGGTCTTGCCCCCGATGGTGCTGCTTTTCCGGGAACCTTCCCGCCTCCCGCCTCCCGCCTTCTCTTTGTTCTCCTTTTTCTTGTCTAGTTTCTTCAGATTAAGACCGGCCTCGGCAAAGTTATACTGCGAGGAACATACTTGCCGCTTCTCTTATAACTCCATAACTTAGAAATCAAGTATCAACGATGAATTGGATTTATGACAAGAGCTTTTTGGGGGGGGGGGGGGGGGGTGGCAAAGGAACGAGCACATGACTCGAGGGGTTGAAATGATGGATAAGAGTCAACGGTTTAGGATCATGGCAGGAGTTGATGGATGGCGGTTATGATTGTAGAGCTCACGTATGAATTACATAGTACGAAATATAAAGTCAATATTGGAAAATAGGACACTGAAAAAAAGCAAAGAAAGTGCACGACTGATTGTTTAAATGACAATCTGAAAACTATATTCACCGAGGAAAAAAAAATACACATATTGCAGCGCTATTTCGATTTACAAGACGAGAAATTTCAGGACAGGAAATGTCTGTTGATCATCCGATAACAACCTGACTACCATCGAGGCTGGAACAAGCTGAATGAGCCCAGAATGAGATGGAAGGTGTCAGTACATGGCAGAATGCATGAGCAAATACTAACGCATAGGGCGTGAGAAAAAGCTTAGCGGATTTCTTTGGTATGCTTAGCAATGAAGAAAACCTGTGGTACGAGAATAGCGCCGAAGAGAATGACGGCACCGATGCTCAAAGCGAACATCTTGACGTAAAGGGTAAGCAGGCGGCGCCAGGAAGTCTTGCTGAATGTAGTCCAAGCATCCATGACGGTAGCATAGCCCTTGCCACCAACGACCTCTGGCTCAACGGTACCCTGGAAAGAACGATCAAAGGGAATGATGGTGCTCTGCTCGACGGGAAGGAGCGAAGCCTGGACACGAACGAGAACCACGTATGCTGGGATAATGACGAACACGGAGCACAGGAGCGTGGTGACAATGACAAAGAGAGACTTGACGATGAAGCTTGTGCCGACGGCATCCATGTCCATGGGCTCGTTGAGGCTGCTCTTGGGGAGCTGTAAACCGATGACGAAGGCGGTGGCAAGGGGGATAAAGCGAGCGACCTCCCGGGCGAACCAGAAGATGGTGACGGCCTTCCAGGTTGCATCAAAGGTGCGTCGGAAAGGAGGCAGGCGCGACCAGAAGTGCAAGGGGGACTCTTCCGAGATGATGATGTGAACCCAGGCAGTGCTGAACTGGACGAGCGTGAGGGAGGCGAGCAGGGTGGCAATCGGGTAGAAGAAGCCGCCGAGGGCGCTGGTGAAGATGCCCATGACCACGGACGTCAAGATGGCCTGGGCAAGGAAGCAGGAGAAGCCGCGAAAATTGGCCTTGAAGCCGCCGTTGGCCATGAGGAGGCGGTTGATGGCGCGGAACGAGGAAGTCACGGTCCGGGGCTGGCCGCGCGTGGGCTTGAAGCCGTTGCGGGTTATACCCACGCCTGCGCCGCCCTCGGGATCGGCGGACGGGTCGTTTAGGGCGACGGGTTCGTAGGCGGGTGGGTTTTCGTCCTCGACGATGGCAAAGACGGGGTAGATCATCTTGAAGGTGTATTCGAACTGTCGGGTGGGAGGCGTGAGTAGCAAGTCAAGAGGGCCAAACCCATATCTAGCTCGGGTTTACCCGGAGGGAGACCGGAGGGAGATACGGGGGGGGGAAGAGGGAATTTCTTCTTCCTTTCTTCTCTACTGGGCACGAAGAACTTACGATGAGAATAATGGGGATAAGAAGGAGGAAGTCGAAGAGCATGACGAGGGCTGTCCACGATGGTAGCTCATAGCCTCTGATGTGGTCGCCGCCGTCGAGGGCGCGCTTGATGGAGAAATGCATGGGGATTTCTGTGTCTGTGTCTCTAGGCTTTTCAGACTTGGGGGATACAAAGGAGGGATTCAATCGAGGGGAGGACTGGATGAATGGGATGAAGCCAGGGAACGGAGGTCACGGTGATGAGAAGATAGTTCGAGGGAGGCTTTGCGTGAGCATACGTAGGCTCCGGGTGGGGCGGCGAAGCATGGCAACCTTGTTCGACTGGCGTCGGCAAAGGGGCTGGAACTGGCCCAGCTGAACGGGCTAGCCAAGGCGAGGATGCCGCATCATAATCGCATTTATTGCACCTTCCGTCAACCTTTATTCCAGAGGTCGTACGGAGTAGGGCTCAACAATATATCCCCCCTTGACCGGCCTTAACGGTCCCAGACGCATTAAATTTCCAACGAGGGAACACGAAGGCATCTCGATGCTGTGTCGCAGTTTGTGTCCGATTCCCGATTCATTGCACTTCGCACAACTAACTATAGCGGGTGTAACTGGGGTGGGCCAGCTCGGTCGCTCTTTCTCGATCATGCTGGCCGACACGTCGCGCTTGATGAACGTCTTCCACTTCCAGTTGGGGGCTTTTTGGTTTGGGTACAATACATACCTAGCAGATAAATGCGCTTCAGAATTAAAGCCAGCAATCTGAGACTGATGAATCGGGTTGTCCACTCTCTCTCTCTCGAAGCGCTTTGAAAGAGTTCGACTGCTTCTATTTCGCACTCTTAATAGCCAATGAGGTGCAGCACAGTTCATCTCAATCTGCGAGAGGAACTACTATAGCGGGGAGCTGCCTCGGGTCATGGAACCAATAGTTACTTGGAAACTCCATCAATCAAGAAATCAAATTCTCCTGGCTGCACCGCTGTTTCCTACATGGCTGCCCCGTCGATTCCAAATCTTCTCACCTTAAGGGGAGGCGGTCGTGGTGGAGGGAGAGGCGGACGAGGCAGGAGACCAGCCGGCCAGGCCTCATCATCCACAAATGTGTCTCCGGATGTTGCCATCCAAGGCACCGATACTGATGCTGCGGTGTCGCGGTTGAGCGCAGTCGACCTGGGCTATCTAGATGACCCGTACGCACGACTCTTTGTCACGGGGCCGCCTACGAGGAGACTGCCCATTATCAACAGAGGTAAGCAACCTTCGATCCAGATGCGCATGTCAAGATTCCGACAAGGGCTGATGCTCTCACAGGGACTTATGTGCGGACCACATCATTAGACACCATGATCGAGGCCTTTCTCTCGCACAACGGCACATCAACCAAGCAAATCATCTCTCTTGGTGCAGGCACCGACACGAGACCGCTTCACATACTCCAAAAGCCTGGAGCCGAAAACATCATCTACCACGAACTCGACTTCGACCCCACTTGCCGTCGCAAGCTGGCCATCACACAGTCCTCCCCTAGCCTTCGACACATCTTTCGAGATTTTAGCATTCACGACAATGGCTCCTGGAGCGCTGAACCTTGCAAGGGCGGCTCATACCACTGCCATGCCCTAGACCTTCGCAGTCTCGCCACGTCCGTCACACATCTCCCAAGCTACATGCGCAGCGACGTGCCAACGCTTTTACTATCCGAGTGTTGCCTCTGTTATCTGACACAACAGGACTCTGACAAGGTCCTGCAATTTTTTACTTCCAGGATACCCACCATTGCCGCATTGCTGTACGAACCGATGCCTCTTGGCGACGCTTTTGGTGAAATGATGATTTCCAACTTGAAAGCGCGACAGATTCACATGCCATCACTGGATACATACCGGAATCAAGAGGGCCAAGTGTCACGACTTCGGAATTCGGGGCTCGCAAGCACAGGTTATTTGACCATTGAGGATGCATGGAACATGTGGGTGAAGGAGGGTGAAAAGGAGAGGGTCGATCGCCTGGAGGGCTTGGACGAAGTAGAGGAGTGGAAGTTGTTGGCTGCGCATTACGTCGTGGTGTGGGGGACGAGAGGCGTGCGACTCCAAGTCTGAGGTCAAGAGCTGTTGAGCAGATTGTGCCAGAATAATCTAAAACCCGATGCTACGAAAATAAATTACAATGCTGTTCAATATATATCTCTGTATTACCAGAGTAAAACAACCAAGTGCGACAGGCGAAGAAGGACTGAGCACTGAGCTTACAGAATACGGTCACGTGCCTGCAGTCACTTAATGGCCGACGTCGCGCAACTCCCGCTCGGCAAGCCAAGCTCTTCAAGA
Organism: Atkinsonella hypoxylon; assembly: GCA_000729835.1. Lineage (NCBI taxonomy): Eukaryota > Fungi > Ascomycota > Sordariomycetes > Hypocreales > Clavicipitaceae > Atkinsonella > Atkinsonella hypoxylon. Next base: position 173,413 of record JFHB01000003.1, on the reverse strand, counting down.
TATTTCCCTGTCATCATTTGCGACTGCATATACTACCCCTGCTGATGCGAAATTAAATACTGTTCTAGAAAGCTGGAAGGAACTACAGCGATCTGTATTGAATTCTTGTTGTTTTGATCCAGCGCAAAAATATAGCAGGGGCTTCACCCTCAATGGCCGCATGCTACAATCTCACACGAGTGCCTCACAAGCTCCATTACCGAATGCGCACGTCTAGTGAGACGATCGCGTACTGTTTCTCAGACCCCAAAGGATACGGCGACCTCTTTAACGAGCCATTTTGGGAGAAAGCCTTGTTATACGGGATATCAGCAGAGTTGACTGCGCTTCGCACCCCTTATTCAGCCCCGTCAAGATGGCCGACTCCAAGGACAACAAGGCGTACAAATACCGCCAGGAAATCAGTCAGGTACGAATCCACCGCCGAGCCCCCATGATGAATCCATCTCGTTTTATTTTATTCGTTACTTCAATGAAACGGATGAGTGAGATACGGAATGGTCTGAGCATGCACGCTGACTCTCACAGATGATGTATGTCTCTGGTGAGACTGGTGAGCCATCTGTGGCGACGACGTGCATTATAGAAGACATTGTTCGCCAACAAGTTATTGAACTGGTGAGAATACCCTGTCCATCCGTATTTCACCACGCCCATTTTTTCAAAACACAGGACAAGGAAAGAAAAAGAAAAAGCAAAGCAAAGCAAAACCGAAATATTTACACAGCTAACATCCCCCCTCAGCTTCGCAACTGCACAGAGCTCGCCTCCCGCCGCGGCTCCAAATCCATCTCCACAAACGACCTCATCTTCCAAATCCGCCACGACCAAGCCAAGGTCTCCCGCCTCCGCACCTTCCTCTCATGGAAAGATGTGCGCAAAAACGTCAAGGACTCCGAGGACAAAGGCGCGGACGCAGATCTCGGCGCCGGAGACGACGGCGTCGTCCCCGGCGGCCCAGTCGACGAGGCGGCCAAGAAGAATAAAAAGGCCAAGGTCGGCCTGCCGTGGGAGCCCGCGTTCTTTTACTCCATCGAGGTCCCCGAGCGGGATGACGAGGAGGACGAGGAGGAAGAGGAGATGAACTACATGACGCTGCAGCGCCTGCGGAAAGCCGACGAGCGGACCAAGGCCATGACCAAGGAAGAGTACGTGACGTGGTCCGAGTACAGACAGGCGAGCTTCACGTGGCGGAAGAGCAAGCGGTTTCGGGAATGGGCGGGGTTCGGCATCGTGACGGATAGCAAGCCGTCGGACGACATCGTCGACATCCTGGGCTTCTTGACCTTTGAGATGGTCGCCACGCTGACCGAGGTGGCGCTCAAGGTGAAGGAGCAGGAGGACATGGCGCGGGCGCAGAGCGGCGCGGACAACGCGGGCACCAAGAAGAGGAAGCTGCAGCAGGGCCTGTTCGACCCTCCGAGCGAAGGACGGACGCCCGTGGAGCCAAGGCACGTCCAGGAGGCCTTCAGGAGGTTCCAGGAGAGGCCGAAGAAGTCAAGGGCCATGTTGATTGGCACGCGGCTGACGCAGAGGACGCCTTTGGTCATTATATGAAGTTGTGTGCCTGCCAGCCAGGCTGTGTCGTACAGCAGGACCCTTGGCCTTCTTCTCCTACCCCATAAACTCACACTTGTGTTTATATCTATATATTTCCATCTTTTCACCATCAAAGAGCAAGGGAAAAAAAAAAATTAAATTTTTTTTATTTAAAATTAAATTTAAAAAATAAAAATAAATTTTTTATAAGCAGTAGAATACCATTCACGGCCAAGCGAGTTGCAAGATTGGTTATGTGTCAGACCAAATACGTAATACAACAACAGCAGTGGCCCCCCGGCTCCAACTCCGCCAAGCGAGCCAAGGCCAGCGATAAAGAGCGGGACCACATCCGTCCGACCGACAACAGCTCCCCAGCCCTCCCCAGACAACACCATCAACGCCAGCCATGCTCTCCTTCATCCTCGTCCAAAACCGCCAGTGCGTAAAACGTCCCCGGATCACAATCCCCCGGCCCTACTACAACCCAAACTAACCAAGGAAAAAAAAAAAAAAAAAAAAAAAGGGGCAAAACCCGTCTGGCAAAATGGTACGTGCCCTACAGCGACGACGAGAAGATCAAGCTCAAGGGCGAAGTCCACCGCCTCATTGCGCCGCGCGACCAGAAATACCAGTCCAACTTTGTCGAGTTCCGCAACAACAAGATCGTGTACCGTCGCTACGCAGGGCTCTTCTTCTGTGCCTGCGTCGACACCAATGACAACGAGCTCGCCTATCTCGAGGCCATTCATTTCTTTGTCGAGGTCCTGGATTCCTTCTTCGGCAACGTATGCGAGTTGGATCTTGTCTTCAACTTCTACAAGGTATATGCCATCCTGGACGAGGTCTTTCTGGCCGGTGAGATTGAGGAGACGAGCAAGCAGGTTGTTCTGACGAGGTTGGAGCATTTGGACAAGCTGGAGTGAGGCGGACGAATCATGTGGAATGCGGAGCGAAAGTCACGATTGCTTGGGAGAAATGGCATCTTCAAAGGGCGTACAGCGTTTGAGCATCATAGAAGTGGGCTCGGAAACCCTGAAATACCACTACACCGGCCGTTTTGGGCCAGTAAATTTTTTTTTTTTCCCAACTATCGACATAATCTATACTATCGCGTCTAAAAAAAACATGCTCCATTCAATAATGGATATTAGCGACTGAGCAATAATCCTGCAGTGAAGGAGATCATTACCCTCCCCTCTTACACTACTCATACATATCCTGTCCTACTAATACTGATACAGACCTGCTACACTACCAAACTTTCCCCATTGCCTTTACAGAAAGAAAGTCCTCATATTGGTCTGTTTCTCAGGTCTAGGTATTGACGCCAGCTTCCCACAGCTCGATGGCACTAAGACCCGGTTCTTGAGCCGAGTCTTCCTGGTCGAAGCTGATCAAAAGACTGTGAGCGCTGGAGTTATCGTTTATTTGACCATAGAAGCAGTCTGACAATGACACCATAGTAGGTGAACCCTCCGATTTTATAGAATCATCATCTGTTTCGCTTGCGGGACATGGTACAGATGCAGGATTCCGCGCGAAAGAAGGCTCTTCGCTAAGCACGGATTCTCTGCAGTCACGGGCCTCGAGCCTTGGTCCTTTATTGGAGGAATCAGCATCCAACGTTATGAGATCTTCGTCTTCCTCATTTTCGTATTTTCTTTTTATCGCTTGTTGAAAGCGATGTAAGAAGTCGTCTAAGCGATGAAGTGTCGCTTCTTCCGCGACGCTTAACTCCTGTGGCGTCATATAAACTTCAGTTGCCGTGTCATGAAAAATTTCCTAAGCAAGATCAGATCAAGGGCGACATAAGAGAATATACATTACAGATACCTTTGTGTCGGAAGATATTTGGTCAGTCCTCTTCGCAACTCTCTCCAAGTCCGGGCTTTTGACAACCTCTTGTTCGCAGCCGGACATCTCTTCAACTTCAACGTGATTTAGTTGGACCATGGACGAAGCATTCTCCAGCATCTGATACATTTTAAAACGACAGTTTGGCTGGTTTGGGAGCTTTCCCATGAGATTTGGATGTTCCAAGCAGGCATCATATCGGCATAGTACGCTCAAATCATCTGTCTGAGTGCCAAGCGAATGACTCTTCGTAGGCTCCGGTGCCTGGGAGGCATTTGTTGGATTGTTCGGCGCCGGGAGCATTCCTGATGCTTCCTCTACCACCTTTTGTTGATCGGGAGGGCGATCGTCTCGAAAAAGGTCGTTTTCAGGAGGCTGTGATACCACATTCTCTAGAAACACATCAGAAAGAACATCAAATCCCGCAGCAATCACACTTACACACCTGTAGCATTACATCTTTGACTAATGTAAGTCGTGGCTGACTCCGAACTCTTCGCAATGGAGCTTACCCTGCTGGATTCACACCCCGTATAATCAGTGACATCCCCGGAGGAACTTGCCCTCTCACGGCGAGAACTTGCCGCCTGACGGTTTGAACTTTGCGAGACTGCGCGTTTCGGTGCATGACGATTTTCACCTCGCCGACCTCTTGACTCATCCGAGGCTACCCCAGAAGATGCCCCAGCATGTCTTCGACTTGCGGGTCGGCTTTGGCCGTTTCGTTTTCGTCCCGAAGAAGCACCGCCGCTTCCAGATAGGCTCTTCGCAAGTAAACCATAAAGACACCCCATCTCACGACATACATCATGTACCTTGTCAGTCGATTTGAAAGTATGCCACACAGGAGGTCCTGAGCTACGGAAATACCACAGAACCTCAGAAGCGCTGTATTCCAAGCTGCTAGTAATGTATTGGCACCATTCTTCGATCGGAAGATTGTGTAAATAGTATTCCATGGCTCTTGCTTGCAGCCAGGCTATGAATATTGACAAGATGTTTCGCGGAGATAACTGATTCCTCACGGTCTCGACTCGCCACTGAAGGGTAGTCAATTTCATACGACCAAGGTCGGTTAAGTCGCGAAGGCCGTTGCAGCCAATTACGGATTGAAGGTTATCCAAGATGATGCTTTTGGAATCCATTGTCGTATTGCCGGAAGGGGTGGCGGAATGATGCTTTTGAGATGTCCTGACGAGAATGAGACTCTCGAAACGACCGACGTTGGTTTTGGTAAAGGTCGGACTCCCATGAATGTTTATCGGCCCATGGTGAACTTTGACTTTCAGATTTCGTAGACGCGATCTTGGCAACAGCAACCTGGCAGCTGGCAACAGCACCTCGCCAGGTGCGGCCGGCAGCCGACACCAAGTCACTATGCTGCCTTCCGACACTCGGCAAGAGTCTCGAAATGGAGCCATGACAAGACCCGAATAGTCAAATCAACACGTTGAAAATACCATACCGGCACCCAAATGACATGAACAGAAACCATGCGATGATTCAGTCTGAACGCTTAACAATATGACCAATGCAAAACCCACCCCTCCGCCCACCCCTTAAAGAAAAAAAAAAAAAAAAAACACGAGAACATTTCCCTTCACCGTCACTCCCTCAACAATCACCTCTTCTTCAAAGCCGCAAATCTCTTCTCCAAGTCACTAATATCCGGCACCGCCCCATCAGGCTCCTTCCTGCTTGTCGCCTGCTCCAGTTTCTTAGTCGGCTTCAGCTCAACAGAACCCAGGGTAACCTTTGGATGAATATTCTCCGTTGTTCTCCGTGGCGGCGTTACCGTGACTGGACTCCTCGGCCCTGCAAATCCTTGGGGCGGCGTAGCCTTGTTCAGCTCCTCCTCGCCTTTGGATAATTTTCTCCCTATTGTCAGCGGCTCAGCCAGTATCTTCTGACTTCCCGATAAATCATCGCCTTTATCCTCATCCATATCTGCATCAGCTTCATCGAGAAATTCCGGCGGAGGAGTAACTGTAGCTCGCTTCGGCCAATTCACTCCGTATGCCCTCGCAATTTCCTCCAAGTACCCTTGAACAAGCTCTTGTCTCGGCGGCTCGACGCTCAATTTCTTGATCACCTTCTCATTCACTTTGCCGTCTGAATTCTCCATTGCTGCCATCACAAACTCCTTGCCATATTTTTCAGCCAAGAGCTGTCGTACAGTAATGAGTTCCTTAATCTCCGTCTTTGGCGCCGCGTAAATAATGCTCTTGATCGCTTCCTCCAGCCCGGGGTCGCATACAGAGCTCTCCATTAGCCCCGCCCGCGCGAGCAACAGCTCGCAGTATAGCTCGAGCATTTCGTGAAGCTCAGTCGCGATGTCGGACCGAATAATGTTCTCGACGCGAATCGTGGCGGAATCAATCTTGCCGGCTTCCAGAAGCTGAGCCATTGCCCGCTGCTGGGTCTTTCCTATTTGCTCATCGCGCTGCTGCACCATGCGCAAGCGCGCGATGGCTAGCTTGAGCTGTACCTTCAACTTGACCTGTTTGCGCGGAGCAAATCAGTTGACGCCGCTTTGTTAGCTTGCTCTTGACTGGACATTGCGTCACTGGCCTGGCAATCGCGGGGCTCCATCTCAGAACTCACCAAAATAGACGTTGGCGGTGGCATGATGGACAGATAAGCTGAGGATAATTGCAGAATCGAAGCCGAGGTGCTACGAAAAGCACCAGACAAAAAAGAGATCAGATTAGAGGTGGCAATGCCTAGACTACTAGAGGAGAGATGGACCTGAATGTGAGTGAGAACGAGTTCAATCCTCCTCGCAGCTGCCTGTAGTTAGTTAATGCCGCGCCTCTTTCCACACTGCGGGGCGCAGTTCTCTCTTCCACTAGTGCCTACCACCTAGTTAGTGCCTGCTACCTAGTGCCTGCTACCTACCTAGGTAGTTGACCTTTTCGCGCCAACCCGGATTCTCGTGACAGTGACCGACGGGTAGTCAATGTACATGCGTTATACTTTTGACACACGGCTATAATGAATATGTTCATCAACCCACATAAAATAATATAGTACTACTGCCAAAAAAGACAACGGCACGTAATGGCTTCTGAAGAACATGTCGCGAAGCGGATCAAGTCGTGAAAAGCAATTACTTATATTTGTAACACTGGACATGTCATTCACAGACCCTATTCAATAGCAAGAATGAGACAAATTCTATCTAATGCCTTACTGACAAAGCGGCGATAAACTCGCCGTTTTGATGGTAACCATTCCTAGAAAAGAAAAAGGGATAGAATATTGACGAACCGATAACGCCATCTGTCACAGCTAGAACATAGCTCCAGGAAAATTGTCCCAAAATCCTTCATGGCCTTGAAACGCCTGTATCCGGTGCCGTATCCGGTGCCTCACTGACGGTGTTGGCACTGAGATTCATCCGGCTCAGAGCAAAGAGAGAAGAAGATATAAATGCTACAAGCAGCGAAGCGAGCTGGGCACCCTCGACTGTTTCTCGACTGTTTCGATGTTATTCCATATCTGTATCTACCGCAATGGGCGGCACTCCATCAACGGCCTCTCCTTGGAAAATCTCCTTTCCTTCATACGTAACCCGTCGCCATCCACATGCTTCTCTGCTGTCCTTGATCCATTCCATGGTGGGGAAGTAATGATCATTCTTCTTCATTGTGATGACCCAGGGCACGCTGTCGAACGTGACCGCTTTCAGGCGGAAGTCTAGAACATAGATTAGTGACCACTAAATTCCCAGCTGGACAATTCAAAGAGACTTACAGGTATTATCAGGAATTTTTCGAGTGGCTGCAATAAAAGACTCCAAATCGGGCGTAGGATGGCCATTCACATGGGTTATGAAGTTAGTTGGTGCCACGCCATACTGGTAAGCTGGCGAGCCACGGATCCGGCTGGATACGTATACCTCGCTATGGAGTTTGCTGATCTGTTGGCGGACGGCCTGGTGTGGCCGATGGAGAATGGCGCCACAGAACGAGACAGCATGGTCAGTCTCGATATCATCTGCAGGAACTGTGGCCAACTGCAGCTTGACTTCTTCGCATTCCCTCACGATGACAGCGTCCAGCACTTCATTAGAGTACATAACATCAAAGTCAGAGATGGTTGTACAGATCTTGCCATTAAGGGTCAATATGATATCACCCTCCAAAAGAGATACTGGCTGGTTCACCCGCTCAAACGTCCTCTTGCTAACCATAAACAGCTGATGATGGGAGCGGTTCGCTTGTGTGACCTTCTTGATCCATTCGTCGGATAGTCCCATCACAGACGCTTGAGACATTTGAATGGCACGGAATTCCACTGACAAGAGCCGCAATTTCGGAGATTCCCCTTTCTGGATCGTGGAGATGATGGGAAGCAGAGTAGGTGTGCCCAAGCCGAGGTAATACTCCTCATCCCGTTGGCTGCAGGGAGAACGCTCACCAAGGTAGGATAGCCACAAAGCTTGTACTGTGCCATCAGGCGAAACTAGCACACCACTGTTGCACGTCGAACCCAAGTTGCTATCGATTGTGATGGCGTCCACGTTGATGGCGCGGTATCGGGGAGCACCACTGTTGGCAGGTATTGCGACAGCGGTGATTTCTGTTACATTTGTGGCGCCATGCACAACACGGCCAATCCTGTTATGGCCCAAGAAATACGTCTTGGCCCCCTGAGTGAGATGTTCGCTACTCAGCCTAGCGCTCATCACAGGTGCGTCCACCAGGGAAGGATCGTATTGAATAATAGCGTAGTTCTGCAGCGGGTGTAAGAAAACGACTTTACCCTCGACAATGATGGAGTCGGCGATAGTGACGGTTATATCGCAAAGATCGTAGGGTACAATGGCTCGGGAGATGAGGACAAGACCTTTGTCCGCATCAATCACTAAACCCATTCCCCATCTACGATTCTTAGGGAAGCCATCCAGTTTAACGGGCATGGTGCAATTGACGTGAACGAAGCTGCGAATCAACTCGGCGATACTTGGGTGAGGCATATGGTCCAGTTCAATGAAAGAGGCTGAGCGTCGCGTGGGAGGCACAGGGGGAAGCGGCTCGCCAAGATCAGAGAAGTCCCAAAGTCCGGTTTCATCGTTTCGAACAGCTTGCTTCATTTTGGATGACCAGTGCCGGTCGATATAAACAACGGTAGTGTTGAGGGTATGCAGATCCCTCAAGTGCTTGTACGTGACGACAACTCTCGCTTTGTCCGGGATGCCCTTGACGACTTCTATAAAAGTATCCAAATCAGGAACCTTCTTGTGGTCGATTGTTTGCACAACCCAGCCGTTATCAGTGTTATCAAACCTGAAGGACCCCGCAGATTCGCAGACATAGACACCCTGAACGGCGACAGCATAAAGACGGGCTTGCTGGTAGGACAGGTTGTGGAAGCTTGCACCAGCTACTGACACAAAACGATCAGGAGTGATGCCGTGCAAGTCTCCGACCTTGATGTTCACCTTGACATCCTCACCACCGCGTTGTAGTTGCAGCTCAATCGTGCTGCCAACGTTCGAATCCAGGATGTCGTCCAGCCGGATAAATTGTGTAATCAGCTCTCCGTTCACCTTGACCACAACGTCACCCTCTTCAATCTTGTTGTCGGATGGTCCAGAAGGCAGAACAATCTCAGCAACGAGCATGTTTGTTTCGTTGGGGAAAGCCTTTCGCACTTGGGCTTCCCATTCAGGCGTCAAACCCAGTCTGCGGCACTCATCAAAGGGCTTCAAGAGAAACTGGCATTGAATATCGCCACGTGTGACTGGCTTGCCTTGTTGAATGCATTGCAAAGCGCGCAGCGGTCGGTCTAGTGGTAGGAAGTAATCAGTCGAGGCGCCATCTGAGCGACCGCCTGCCTGCAATGCAACAGCAGATCCATCCTTGCTGACGACAGGACTGCCAGAACTACCGCCGCTGGCAGCCGCATTCGCCTGATAGTAGCATGTATTAAAATCGCTATAGCCTTCGCCGTACTCGGGGGCGTTTCGATCTAGACGGCTGATCACGCCAGAAAGAATACTAAGCTTCTCCCCGGCATCATTACCAACGACACGAATCTCGACACCAACTGAAGAAAAGGTATTAGTGCCGGCAATACTCCTTGAACAAAGAGAAGAAAACAAGACACACCTTTGGCTTGATCAGGTCGTAGGTCCAGCCCATCAACAAGCATATACTTAATCGCTTTGGGATCGTAGCGCAAGATACCAAAGTCATGAACTGGGTCGCGGTAGACGGGATAACAATCGACTTCTTCGTGATTGTCAAAAACACAGTGCCCCCAGAAGGGCCCTGCCCCAACAACATGCCTATTCGTCAAGATATACCTGCGAATGAGGTGTTAGTAAAGGATTTAACAAGACCAATGGCCTTCCTTAACGCCTGATTTTAAGACATGGCATACCCTCGTTCAGAGTCGACAACAAACCCAGTAGCTTCGCTCGTCAATGCCGGGTCGGTGTCAAAAGAGCACGTCTGACAGAAGCGGATTGCCACAACGTTTCGCACAACTTTTTGAATGGTATCCTGCCATTCCCCTAAGCTGCTCGGCGTGCCAACGTACATTGCCGCACTGGCATGGATATTGTCGCCCAGAACAGACTCTTCATCATAATCAGCAACCTCGACGAGGTCAGGAGTATTGTCACCGGGAGAAAGCTTTCCATTGACAAGGCGTTTGGATGGAGGGGAGTTATCAGGCGAATAGCCGGCTTTTCTCTTGCCTCTCGATGAGGCCGCAGTTCCGTTCATCCTGGGCAGGAGATTTATAATCTTGGACGCCGGATTCCTGGGACGAGGAAACAAAAAAAAAAAAAAAAAATCCGCCAGAAATCCAATCGAAAGGATGCCGAGAACTAAAGTCCTAGGCTGTGCGGAACACAGAATATCCCTTATCCTTTTTCAAAACTGCTGCGTCTGATGAGTGATTCGTTGACGAGGTCGACGACTTCGACTCCGCGATTTCCTTACGCCAAGTCAATGCAGGCTGGACCTAGCGGAAACAGGCAACACGGCAAGCTCGTGATGCTCGTGACGAGATAGCCGGCTGCAAAGGGCAACAGCGCATGTAGATGAAACAAAGCCGCGCGCCGAAGACGCAGTAAGTAGTGCAGACGGACGCCTGCGTAAGGGAGGGTTGATGGAAGGACAGGCAGTCCATGTGACGCGAGGATATATGGGATGGGGGAGAATGGCTTGAATGAGTGCCAACAGGGTGGATCAGCAGGCACGATAATTATTATTGCAGCCCACCTTTATGGACAGGTGTGGTGGTGGAAAGCTTGAAAGCAGCCTCGCAGCCAGTGCTAGTGGACGGGTACCTTTATGGCGTGGAGAGGGTGGGCAGGGGCCCACTAGGCGCCGTAGCCAGTGGCAGCGCCGTCACCAGACAGCACCAGACAGCACCAGACAGCACCAGACAGCACCAGACAGCAACAAGGATTGATGATTCCTTCACTGCCAATTCTCTGGCAGCAATTAACAATTCGACACTACGCCTGGCGGCTGTTTCTTGAACTCTGCATTTCGAGCCATCCGCCGTCGAAACGTCGTCTCCGGCCAAGGAGAAAGGGCAGCTGTGACTTCAATCGGGGTTGGGAGCCGTGCCTCTCCAACTACGACTGAGGCCAGAGAACTTTGTTTCGTCATCTAAATAGGTGGCCCTCGTTGTTTTCCCATCAGATTTGTATTCTTTCCATCGAGAGCCTGTCACTGCCGCCACTGTCCACTTTATCCTCTTTCAAAATCGCATCACCTCATGACACGAGGCAATGTGACGCTAGACTAGGAGTGCCATTCCCCAATAGATAATCATACTTTCCTTTCAATGCACAAGCAATGGCGTCTAGTGGTGGCTGCAACTTCCTGCTCCTACCATCCGGGAGTGTTCTTCACCTTCTCGAGGGCGTACTCTGTTCTGTTGAACACATGGTGCTAATCATAACCACGCAAGTCTAGCAGTGCGTCCATCTCCACGATGGCGCCCCTCGTACGGAGTACACGGTCTAGATACACATATGTGCACCGCATATCTACTCCGTAGCCTCGCGCCATCTGTCATGTCATCCCATGCATCTGCATGCCGCTGCAGGACATTAGCGCGTCACACGGCACCACATCAAGAGCAGAGCATATGAGTCGTGTGTTCAGGGATGAGCTATAACGCAGTCAAGGTGGACAAAAGCAAGATCACCAACGGCGGCGACACTTGAACCGAATGGAGACATTAGCTCCTTGCGAGAAGTGCGGCTTGTTCGTTTCTTCGTTCGCCGAGTGAGCGTCGTGCGCACGTCGAGCATGCGCCACTGAGCAATCCACAGCCCAGCTGCATGTCTCGGTCAACACATCAACTCGCGATCCTCCGCGGAGTCCCTCGTGCTGATGATGGCACCCATCCTGAGTGAAATGCCTGTGTGCCTAAACCTGCCTGCACATTTCCCGTGTTGGTGCATGATCGGGCCGCTTGTTGTATGCCCATTCAGTACACAATCTTAAAACTTGATAATATGATCATACCTGCCCTGCCATTTAAAGATAGATTAACCTGGATGTTTGTGTCACCTGTGCAAATGTTTACACGAGATCAGTATAGCAAGGTGCTTTAACCAGCTATGCCTGTCGATACTGAATTGAATCTGCCTAGCAGACTAGGCACAGCAAACACGCAGTCTTGCAGACGAGAAGAAACCAAAAGTAAACGTGTCTCATCCCATTATCATAAATCGCAAGCCAAGTTTCTTGAAACTACTTCTCCTACAACATCACGACTTGTGATCCCAGCTGCCTTCCCTGTCACTGCCTTGACGAAAGCAAATCCTGTTTCTCAATGGAAGCATATAAAGCCGATCCAGTGTCCTTCAAGCCACCCAACATCTTCACATTTCGCATTCATAGTCATAATCGGGGTCATAATCAGGCACCTCCGTTTCCAACTTGAAGACCACCTCGTCATCCTGAGGCTCAGGTTTCAGCTCTCCCTTGAGCCTTTTAATTTTCCCCTTGAACATCTTGTCGTCTGTTAAGCTGTGAGTGATATTCTAAACGTTCTCTTTCTAGCTCGACACGTACCGGCCCTCTTCTGAGGAGTGACTTTCTTCGGGCTATCCTCGTCATCTTCTGCCACGTCTGTAGACACCCGGTCGGCCTTACTAGGCCTCCTCTTCTGTGCTTCAATTCAAAGCAGTCAGCATGCTTTTATTCCCCAGTCTACCAATGCAAACTTTTGATAGTCACCGAGAACAAAGGGCATCCGAGCTTTACGAGTGATATTTGCAGAAGGTCTCCCATTCGCATCGTCCTTCTTCTCCAGCTCCCGGATGGATTTGTTGATCTGGAACCAAACGCCCTGCAAAGACTTGGGTGTCCGACCGGGCATATTAATCTTCTTCCAGTCGATCGATCTTCCGCCCTCGCGAAGCTGTGCGACAATACGCAAGAGAAGCTGATACTACGTAGTGAAATCTCAGTTACGAATATCACCTCGCTGTTCTCGAGATCGCCATTAAAGAGAAAAAAAAAAAAAAACCCATACCTTGGCCTCGTCGGTCCATGGCTGTCCCGACTTAGAATCGGAAGGACTCATGACGGGAGAAATGAGACCTCCAATGATTTCGTCTTCGGAAACGGCGGCACTTCACTTTCTTAGCTGGGTGTTCGTGAGGGGAGCAGGATTGAACTTTGCACGAAACGCCTAGTTAGGAAACGGGCACTGAAGCAGAATAGTCGAGAGAGTAAACTGGGTGAAAAGTGTAACAAGAAAGATGAAGGCTGACCAGATGTAAAAGTCTAGAAGTCTAAAGTCAAGGGTACAACCGTAGGTGGAGAGAATAGGAGAGGCAGAGTCTCAGGTGAAGAGAAGCTACCTACTTCCCGTCACATCCAGCTCAGTATAATCCCTTCAGAGAGAAAAGGTAACGATCTAAGCAGAAAGGGTGGGAATGAAAACCTAGCTGTAAGCAAGTCCTATGGATGCGAATCGCGATCACTCAAGTCAAGCAGTAACAGTAAATCAAAGAAGGGTAAAACACTAGGCGTTATAAGAAAAATCAGCTCGGTGATAACAAGAGTCAGTAAAGCGCAATGTGAGAAGAAAGTGAGTGTATCTAGCAGGACCAGTATGCACCGCACCACTATCATGCGCAATCAGTCACCGCGCATTCTTGTTAGCCGTCTGAATTAAACCAAGTATGACAGGGCAAGTCTTTCAAAGCTGACTCTATTCTCTTACTTTCAACGTTTGATCTTAGCGCTATGCAAGTAGTAGATTACCTCGTCCCCTCGGACATTAGAACCATAGCCAACAGCGACACGATCACAAAACATACACCACAATTCATGTAAAACTTTTCCAAAAGGGTATCTATATTCGTCTTCATCGACAGCCGCACCTCCGCCGTGCTGCAAAAGTCACAGCCTATGAACCTAGCCAGTTCTTCTCATCTTATCTCTAAATGCCATAAACTCCCGCATTCGGTTCTGATGCTCGATACATGCATCCATCCATTGCTGTCTAACATCATTGTCTTGTAGCACCCAGTTATAATATTCCTGTATTTCCGTGTCGCCTCGAGCTCCCAGGAATCCGTACCCCTTAGTTGCTCTCTTACCAGATATATGAGCTTGCCTCGTAGCAAAATGATCCACTACTTGACCGTTAAAAGAATCCCAGTGTCGTAAATAGTCTTCAAAATCAGCAAGATACTTGCTCCACGATGCAGTGTTTGGCTTCATGCCTTCTATAGCAACTGTAGGAGGCAGACGTGGCGCCTTGGGGGGTTCGGGAAAAGCCAATGGTTGTAGATGAGGTAATTTGATAGGAGGGACATCCGACGCTGCACTCTCAAATGGCAAATTGTCCTTCAGCCCCGCGAGCGAATTCAGTCCTTCTTTCTGTTGGGAAAGAGGGGCCACGTTCTTCAAGTCCGCGAGGCTGGCTCTAAACTCTTCGCTGTCCTCTGATCCGACTGTGTTTGCATCCAATGGTATTTTCGCAGGCCTTTGTGGAATTTGATCAGACGGTCCGTCATCTACATTACCGGCTCTCCACTCTGGCCGTGATGGTTCTACAGGGATATTTCGTGCCGGTTGGACTGATGGAGTTTCAGAGGGTGGCGTATCGATATCCATAGCCTGCGGGCTATCTGTTGACACTGCACGTGTCTGCGGTTGAGCCTGACCACTTCTCCCCCTCCAGTCGTATGTCTCTTCATCGCTGCTACTCTCTTCGACTGACGCAGCAGTTCCTGCTTGTGCTTTGGCTTTCATCTTTTTTGCATTGGGCCGGCTGGTACGAGTTGGCGAAGCAGACGGGCCAGGTACGGGTTGCGGAACAAACGTCTGAGGACCGAATTTATCGCTCCAACCCTCGGGATTGAAACCGCTTTCAGCCTGCATAGCATTTAGTGCAGTATTAGTACTACTGTTGTAATACATGGTAGGAGGCTTGTTGCACGACTGGCGATTTCGGCGACCGCCAGGGGAAGGCCAGTTACCCACATTCGCATCAGTCTCTCCTGTCCCTGCGCTGAATTGCCACGCGTTCATGCTTCCGTCATTGACAAAACTTGTGTTAATGTCGCCGACGCTGCTCTTCGCAAAGCCATGGCCCCCAGACGTTGTTCCAGATTCTCTAAAAGTGTCGTCGTTCACGGGAAAGCTAAAACTGTCGTTTTTGCGTTGATCAGTAAGGTATTCATGTTGTCTCTGGTTCTGTACAGAGTTCATAGGCAAGTTCAGGAGCTTCTCCCTTTCCAACAACAGACGTGCCTGTTGATTATTTATAAGCTCATTGAGGAGATTTGTTTGTTGCCGCTCGAATGATATAGTTGTGGCACTACCACTGTTAATCCCACGCGGAGCAATATCTTGGTTGACAGCTCTTGAACTTTCAAGTCTTAGGGTCGACAGCGGGCACTCGGCGCTAGAATTCATTGAGTTCGGCTGGGGCGAAGACACAAGCTGTTTCGGTGTAGTGAAAGTTCGACAGTAGGGAGTACCATACATTGATGATCCATCTTCTTTTGTCGATGCTATGAAAGAATGAGTCAGCTACGGCATCCTTTAAAACAAGATTGCATCAGCCAACTTACGATTGGCATGGCTGGACGAAGTGGTTTGACCAGTGTCTGACTTTGCATGATCAGCACTTGGTTTAGCATCGGCCCGAGATTTGAAGGAGCTCTCGGTATATGCTCTGATGTCATCTTTCGTGCTCTGCTGCTGTTGACCCTCATTAGATTGCATTTGGGAATTCGCATCATGTTTTCCATCTGAATTAGTTTTTATAGAAGCACTCATGTTGCTTTTGTCTCTAAATTGACTCAAGGGATCCGGCATCGGATCTTGTGCCGGCCGCCGAGGAGGAGGCGGAGGTACGTCCCGGCGCTCAGTATAAGAGTAACTCTGACTCGCTACAGGAGGCTCGTCGCCTGGCATGGTCGATCGAGGAGAGTATCCGGTTTTCCTAGACCCGAATGAGGCTTCGGCTCGCTGCCTGGCAGATTCCGTGCGTGGAGGTTGTCGAGGCGGTGGTGGAGGAGGTTCAGTTGACCGGGATTCCCGCTGCGCGTTCTTGCGCATGCTCTCGAACGCTTTTGCAGCGTTCTTCTTAGCCTCTGGATCTGACCCGAAAGCCTGTTTTGCGGTAGGTGGAACACCGCTGGAGAATCTGGTCTGCCATCGTTGCGCTCCCGACTGTGCTTGCTTGGAGTTTGGAGCGCCTCGCGCGGCCCCAGCATTCGTTCGCCGCGGAGGCGTGGGAAATTGTGAACCAGCATTGGCCCAAGGATTGCCTCTCACGCCAGATGCACCGGGATATCGACTGCGTCCGAGAGTGGCATCATATTTTGCCTTTCCAGCAGGGTCTGAGAGAACTTCGTGGGCGGCTTGGATTACTTGAAATTGTTCATTGACCTCTTGTTCCCGGCCAGGGTTTCTGTCCGGGTGGTACTTGAGAGCTAATGTCATGAAAAGGTCAGAAAGATCTCGACAAACCAATCGCCCCGCATAGTCAAAGTTATCGACGTACCTAGCTTGCGAAACTGCTTCTTGATGTCGCTGATGTCCGCATCGCGAGGCAGTTCAAGGTCGGCATAGTAATCTCTTTGAGCTGCCATGACCACTTTGTGGCGGAATACCGCTCGAGACTAAAGAAGCGGAAAGAAGGAATCCCGATATAAACGACGACTCTTTCCAATCAGCATAGCAGTGTTGAGCGAAATGAGCACGGCCTATTGTGGACAAAAGTTGCACGCCAGTCGCCTATTCGGGCGCCGAGTAGAGCTGATAGCAAAGTCGAAAATCTTGGCCTAAGTGACGACAGACGACAGTATCAGTTAATCTGTGAACAGACTACATGACAGTGGTACAACCAGTCGTCAGCAGCTACACCACTCGGTTGGGTGACAGTGGTGAGCTGGTGTCGAATCAAAGGATGTGAATGCATGCATGAATTTGGCTTACCGGATGCGAGTTGACCTGCCACACCCAAGACCAGAGCTGCGAGAAGAGCAATGAGTTTTCTATAAGGGATCGCCTCGTCCCAGTAAATTCAACTTGGGTATGAGGTGTTCAGTGAAGCCGGGTTTCGTCACGGCTGTCGCGTCTGATGGGCCTGCAATGCATGTGAGGTAGTAAGTAGTAGTGTGCTTGCCCGCCTGCCTACGTCCGTGAGAGACGTCAATCTGTCTGGTCTGTTTGCTCGGATATTACTGCCGCAGAGCCGTGGTCCCCGCGGTGACGCAGTGCGGGTCGCAAATAAGGCTGGGACTGGGGGAGGGGGGGGGGGGTTCGCAGTGGCACTTTAGCAGTGGCAGTGGCAGTGGCAGTGGCAGTGGCAGTGGCAGTGGCAGTGGCAGTGGCAGTGGCAGTGGCAGTGGCAGTGGCAGTGGCAGTGTTTGGCAAGCCCCCAGTGCCAGGTCTTTGTATCGATGCGCTGTCAGTTTGAAATCAGCAGAGCGACTATTACGCAGACGCACCTGCGCCGTTATCACCAGGACTCGCCTGGTGGCACATGCACATGCACTCGCGCCAAGGAAGTTCTGGTACTAGTTTCAGGGTCCAATTCTGGGCTAGGGGAGTTACGGTTAGCGGTCAAAAATGTCTGGCTAAGCTGGTGTATCACCTCTGTATTTCGTCCACTCCGTACTCCATGCCTAGTACCTAAGGTACATTAGGTAAGTATAGGCACCAAGAGCCAACGTTGCACATCGCTCGTTGACTTCATAATATTAGACACCATATTCTGCCCATGCCAACAATCGGCCAATGCATTCCCAGGTACCTCAAGTACCTCAATATCCTGACCAACAAAGCAACACGCAGGCAGATTGCCAAAGATGCTCGCACCGCCCCGAACAACAGAAGAAAAATACATATGCCGAGACCGCTGAAGAAGGACATTCTACTAACACATCAGGGAACATGAACCTCGTTTCATCAATTCCCGCCACCCTCCACCAGTGCCTTCTCCATCGATATCTTAGCTTCCATCTTCCTTCTCGCCGCCAAAATCATCTCATCCCGTCTCCTCTGCAGCGCCAATTGTCTTTCTTCCCGATTCGAGCTCCAACCCTTGCCCTTGCTTTCTTCCAGCTCGGCTCCTTGGGCAATCTTGCTCTTGAGATTGTATCTTGTTATCAGGTCCGGCTGAGGAGGCTTATCAGCCTGTCTGGTCGCAGAAGCCGTGCTTGCGCCAGTGTGAAGTTGACCCGGAGGCAGAGGAGGCTGGAACGTCACCGGGGGCTACAGGTCATGTAAAAAAATAATAATAATAATAAGTTAGCATTAGATTCCTGCGAGACAAGGGGAAAAAAAAAGTTTGCACATTGCAACGGCGCAACCGCTATTGCGCTCCATCGCGGTACACAAAATTCTTGGATCAAGCTTACCGTTTCCAGACGGCCGGCCAGGATGCGCTCAGTTGTGTTCTGTATGCTCCCGCCGTTGCGCTGCAAATCCCACAAGACACTCCGTCTGTCCGTCTGAGGAAACATTTGCTGTATGCGCTCCACCGCTGCTTCACGCGATCTGCGGACATCTTCAGACGACCTCGACGGTCGCGATGGCTGGGACCCTGAAAAGAAAAGGTATCGTAGAACCAAGCCAGACAAGAGGAGAATGCTGATTAGGTACGGCAAAGAGATTTGCTCGTTGGCCATTGTAGCTTCAGCCGAGCTCGGGCGACGGAGCAAAGTCGTTCGTCTTCGTCGGTTGCAACGGGGATGTCGAAATGAGCAACGGACGTTCAGAGGAAAACGGACGGCGGTGTTCAACAGTGCCGAAATAGTGAATCGTTTGATGAAAGAGAATGTTGTCGCCTTCATGCGCTGAGGCTATTTTTGGCAGAGAATCGTAGATGGTCACAGGCAATATTGCGGTGCAGGCGAAGTGAGGTGTCTGGAGTAGGGCCAGAATGTTCCATTTCAACCGAAGCCTCGGAGAAGAGAGTACGGAGTACTTAATGCCTAGGCAGGCTGACATTTTGCGGTGAAAGCTCGGCTATTAGTCGACTCACAGCCGACCCCTCGGTTCCTACCACGCCACATAACTCTGCACAGATGGCATCAAGTTGATTATTGCATGCTATAAAAACATACAAGATACCAACGTAAGTAAGAGTAATCAAATCTTTAGCTTTGGAAATATTCACCCTCAATTTCAATATGTTTTATAGAGTAATCAAGAGCTCAGGTAGGGTTAAAGGGGACAAGACCAATTGGCCACATACCGTCGCGCGCCAACCCGGTTCCTAGTGACAACATGTAAGCGAAGAGTGAAAGCTCTTGTGTAACAACAAACATAGTGATAGAACTCTCCAAGAGTTACGTCTTGCTATACAATCGATGACAGGCTGGTCAGCGTCTCTAGTGATCGTGTTGGCGCGCGATGGTATGTACGGAGTACTATACTCCAGACGTCCAGTGGAGTAGACCGCAAATTACACAAAGTCCCAGCAAGGATAATACAAATTAAATCGCCCTAAAGGACTGTTGATGGTCATCTCTCTTCGTCAAAAGATTGCGACACCAAAACACACGCTCTTTTTTATGCGTTGTTTAAAATGAACAAAGTTCACCACTGTACAGCGTCGTGAAAACTCAAAAGACTGACGCGGTCTTATGGGAAATTCATGTATTGCGTGGCTTAAGGACATGCTTCATGCGCTGTACCATGCAGATGATGGTTCTCCTGAAATGATCTAAGGATGTTTAAACAGTCCAGAACCCGTCTGGTCCATAGAACATGCCCATTCGTTTGCTACGAGTAATAGTTCCCCAGTCCCCAAATGGACTAACGCCGATTGACCCTTCCCGTACCAACTCATGAAGCGTGAACCACCGACATCGCCAAAGATCCAATAGTCTCTCTTCATCAACATCAACATCATGGTATCGTTGATGCTTGACTCAATGAAGCATCCAGGTCCCCATAGAACAAGTTCATTTCACGCTATAACAGAATCTTGTCAGTCAAGGTAAGCGTAGCGTAAATTGCTGGTTTATCTTACCCTATCTTTTCGCCACAGCTCAGGGTCCCAGACTATGTAGCATCCTCGCTCGTGGTTAGGACTGAGGATTTGTGGCGTCATAAGCTCATCTTTGGTAAGCCATATCTGGTGTTTCTTATGCCATCTCCAGTTGCGGGAGTGCCTAGTGATGCGTTAACATTTACTCAAGTATCAGCCTCGGGGACAATGCGGGACATGGCCTACAGTTCCTGAGCAGCTAATTGCTGCTTGGCATCCATTGGGCAGCTGTAAAAGATCCAAAACAGAGTTTCCTCATTGAAGTTCTGTATCTTGCTCTCAATCGGCTGCACGTTGGTGACGTTGTAGCACTCCGGCAATCGGACTTTGGTAGCTGTCATTGTCGGTCGTGGTGGCAAGTCATCGAAAAGAGAGTATACTTGTGTCGTGATCATTCTGCAAACATTAGCAAGACTGACTGCGATCGGTAGAAACCAAACGACCCGGCTCACTCTTGAGAATTCATATCCAAGCCCATTGTGCTTGGATCCATTCCCACAATCATGGCCTGGTAGTCTGCATTGTTGTTCATCAATGTCCGCAATCCCTTGATGCCAAATTTATCACTTTCACTCATTCCAGCCAGAGGGTCAACTGCTTTGGGAACGTATGTATCTTTCTCATCCCGGAGTTTTCCAGATAATTCCTCGTTCCCTATCGCGCCCAAGCGCTTGAAACCCGCGCCTTCTCCTGTACTGGGTTTGCCGTCGCGAGCTGTGTGTTTCTGCCGGGTGTCATCGTCTACCCCTGATCGTTTGGAGTCTTGCACACGCGCCTGGCCTATTTGAAGTTAGTTACAGTCAACTCACAACTCAGACTGACGGGCCACACCGCACCAATACCGGCTGGTGACCTAGCATCATTGGCTCGGCTGTTAGCTGACAGCGCATTAAGCAGACCGTTCCCCCTATGTAGACCTGAAACCCCGTGCTGCGATCCGAATGCTAACGACATCGGGTTCCCACTGCGATCCGATCCCATTTCCCCATTACCCCCTCTGTTCAATGGAGGAAAATCATCGCCAGTGCTTGGCTGTCCTTGAGAGGCGGATGACAGATTCCCTTGGTTTCCAAATCGAAATGAGCCTTGATTACTGCTAGGCATGCGGGAGGATGCTGCTGCAAACATGTCGTCCTGAGCCCCTTGCTGAGACGAAACTGGGGTTCCTTGATTTCGCTGTACTGGGCCACTGGGAGTTCTGGTCCACATGGATCCTGAGTTTCCGCTATTTAGTTGGGAGTTATTAGATAATGAAGGGAATTCCCTACGAGAACCGTTAGTGCATATCCACACTTTAGGGACTTAAGTACACAGCGACAGTCATAATAGCGCGTAACATAGAGAAAGCTCTGGCAAGGGGAGATTGCATCAGATTACTTCTTGAGAGCTGCAGCATAATCAAGCGTCAGAGGCGTCACGGGGGAAGGCTGTGCGCCCTCTTTCGTCCTCTTCCCAATTGCCATGAAAGCAACATAATAGTATAAAGAGCGCAGACACTTAGGTCCACAACATTGGGATAAAAGAGACATGGTGAATGAAAAGTGAGTTACGAGGGTGCGGCAGGTACGTACGACAAATCCAACGGAGTGGCAGGTTGCGACCCGCTCAAGCTTTGCGCGAAACTGACATTTCCTCCAAGTTGACGGACTTGATTCTGGAAGCCAGCGCCTCCCATCGGCACATTACCACCAAACGCCCACCCGGGTCCGATGTTTGCAGCTTCCCAAAGAGACATGGATCAGTGTTAAAGTTCAACTTCGTAATCGCGGTATCAGCATTCATACCTCCTAGCTTCCCATTAGGCAGGCGATTCGAAACTGATCGACCGGGCTGTTGATTCTGTTGTTGACCACCGAAATTGCCAGGCATGCCTCTTAAAGATTGCGGCACTGTTCCTAATGTTGCAAGCACATGTCAGCTCGATGCATCGCAGTTTGTCAAGCCCGACGCTGGAAAAGACACGAGGTAGATGTCGTTGTACATCGGAACCGCGCTCAATCTAGTCGCAGACCACAAAGCAGCTGAGAAAGACCCAAGGACCTTGATTTGACAATTGTTTCGTCTTCTCCGCTCGGCAAGTGCGCTTGGCAAGTCCAATGATCCATCGAGAAGATGATAACAAGAGACAGTACTGCGCCATTGCGGTTTTAACTAGAGTGCGCGCGCGACAATACTGCGCTCCTCGACTGGACTTCACTCGGCCGTGGATGCAATTCGCAGCAAAGTAAGAGCGTATCATCGTTGGGTCTGAGTATGGAAGCCCTGGGCATGCCTACCTGGCCGATTCATGATGCCTCGCGACCGATAGGTATTGACAGTACAGGCAGCGTCTCCGTCTAGATTATTGAGGAATGTATGGATTAAGAATCGCGCCGTCGTTCGTCTTGTAGCCGTCGCCTACTGATTATTTGCCGATTAAGCGAGATCTGGTAACGGAGATTTATGTTTGCGTTGACAAGCAGAGAGGCTACAAGGCTTGAAGAGTTGCTGTCCGGATTCAAGTGGGTCCGTGCCGAACGCGGCTTTGGGGCCAATCACGCACATAGCTCACCCACCGCCTACGTCAAGGCTGCGGGCGGCATGCAAGGAACGACACCCACTCATTAGTGATCAAAAGTATTCGACCCTGCTAATTTATGTTGCATGATAATTCTTTATCCGCAATATGTATGTACATCAGGGCAGGCATGATGATATTGCCGAGTGTTGAAGATTCTCTGCTCCCGGTCGCCTGACATAAAATGAAGCAGCAACGGGGCTCGCTCGCATCAACCTGGGGGATTTCTTCCAAACGTATGCCATTTATTGGAGGATTTTCTGAAGACTCTGCCGAAAATCTGTATCTAGTATTTTTCTTCCTATAAAAATGATCTTCCCTTGCTCAGGCTGCGCGGCTCCTGATTCGGGAGCATCACTCAGTTCAAACAGCTCCCGGACGCCCTGAAGCATTTTAGCCGTCCCGTCATCCAGAACGATACGACCCTTGGACCTGTGAATCTCGAAACCGCCCTCATTGACGCTTTCTGGAAGTTTATTGTCCCAAAGCACAGATCGCAACCACTTGTCCACGTCTTTTACCTTTGAGCGAGGCAGTCGTGGGACCGGGATAGATATGGTTGAAATTGTCTGCATGGTTAGTTAGCCGCTGATGGCTGTGCAATTGTCGAGAGCTCTTTACAGTCGCACTTACAGGATCTAGATGGCTGTAGCCCTTGGATCGCTCCTCCGCGTCATCAAATTGGTCATAGGCATGCAAGTCGAGTAAGAAACCTTCAAGCTGAGGCACCACGCTCTTTTCGGTGGTATGCAGCTTGGCTAATCCATTGATGGACTGGATTCGCGCCTTGACATGCCGAAGCTCGTCTTCTGTTACCAGATCTGACTTGTTGATCACGATAACATCCGCATGAGAGATCTGAACATGCGCAGTTGTCATTAATGGACCATGGTCATCTCCGTGTTCATGCCCTTCAACTTTTCCAAACGGGTCGTCCAAGCTCCGCAACACGTTCTTGGCGTCAACCAAGGTGACAATGCCGTCCAAATAAATGGTGCTACCTAGGCCATCGTCAACCCAGAAAAGAGGCGCTATATTCCCGGGATCTGCCAGTCCTGTCGTTTCTAACAGGATGTAGTCGAACGCGCCTTTCTTCTCCATCAGGGACTCAATGGCGTTTACACCGGTGTCCCTGCTAATGTTAGGACAGGAGCAGAAGGCTCGACTCATGAGGGGTCACCCACTTGACCGAGCAGCAGATACAGCCATTGCCAACATCTAACCATTCCTCAACCCTATTGTCGCCTTGATTGACGGTAAGTGACTTCTCAATGTCCAATGCTACTCAAGTCAGGAACCAGTCGTCATTGTGAACATTTGGTCATGTGAGCTTACAATCTCCAAACTCTTCTCAATGGTCAAGCACCATTTCAACTGTCAGCCGCTGGCCCAAAAAAATATGCAGGCGGTCATTCCACCAACCGTTCATTATTATGGCAATCTTTTTGCCATGTTGAGCTGTAAGAATGTAATTCAATAGTGTAGTTTTGCCAGCCCCCAAATAACCTGTATGGTCAATCAGGAATATAGTTCAACTCCTCAAGCATATACTGAATAAAGTATTATACCAACCAGTCACAATTGTAATGGGAACTTTCACAGGAACTTCGTCGTCCTGCACGTTTTGCCCCGCAGTGTCGACCAGCTCTGGAGGGGAATCGTCATCGTAATCCATGTTGAGGGTGAGCGCCCGGCGCAGAGGATGGTAGCGGACGAGTGTTCCAGAAGTCGAAATCGAAATTCCCCAATACAAGAAAGGCCGTGTGCAAGCTAGCGTCTCCTCGAGGATAGAATGGCGAAATAAGTCGAAGCCACAACTGAAGTGCCAGACGGATAAAAGTCACTAAAGCCACTGCACGCTTGGTATCAGCCAAGGCGGAGTGAGTTCGTCTACCCTCCTCGGAACCCCCCTCCCCCTCTCCCCTCAACAAAAAAAAAAAAAAAAAAACAATATCCCAGACCTCCTCCCGAATTCAGCCCCCAGCAATGGCTCTGGCACCGAGCTCGCCTCGCCTGCCGAGTCCGCCTCCGCCGGCCGAAATCCAAATCAGTCCCAACTCACCGTCCGGCGGTGCACCAGCAAGTTCCCATGCGACATTGATGGAGCAATTCGTCTTGGACGCCAACTCCAAGCGCCGCATCCATCCCGGCACGAAAGCTGCTGATATGGCTGCTGGACCTCCACTCGTACCGTTGAGCGAGGTATGTATACAGCACAATGTGGTTTTCCAAGAGGAGGGGGGATTCGAGAAGAAATCACCTCTGTTCTAACCAGTGTACATATTTTCCGCGCCCAGCTCGACTCGGCCTTCCAACTTCAAGAGCACCTCGCAGCTCTGCACTACCACCACACAGCCTCCGGAACCCAAGCCATAACCCGCGAGGCCACCGTCCAGATCGCCCAACCGCCCGCCGGCATCGACCGAACCATCTGGCTCTACGAGCTCTGCCGCTTCCTCATCTCCCAATGCAACTCCCTCATCGTGGGCTTCCTCTTCGACACACCCCCCTGTAGCGCAACGACCTGCCCCGAGATGCGCGCGTCAGAATGGCAGTTCTTGTGCGCCGTCCACGAGCAGCCGAAGGGCTGCTGCGCCATCGACTACTGCTGCCACACGCTGGACTGGGCAGCCAACGTCGTATCAGACCAGAAGCTGTTCCCCAGCAGATTCGCCGTTCTCAACGACGTCCACAGTAAGAACGCGGGCGTCAAGAACCTCGTCAATGTCTTCAGACGACTACATCGCATCTTTGCGCACGCCTGGTTCCAGCACCGCAGCGTGTTCTGGTCCGTGGAGAGTCAGACGGGTCTGTATATACTTTTCAAAACCGTCTGCGACCTCTACGACCTGCTGCCTGCGGAGAACTACAAGCTTCCCCCCGAAGCCGAGGGCCTCGAAGGAACACCCGCTGAGCCGGAAGTAGTAGAGAAGGCTGCTCCTCCGATCATTCTCAAGCCACCCTCTCAGCAACGGCAGAGCATGGTATCAGTGTCAGAGGAAGAGGAAGAGAGCCTGCAGCCAGGCGGTCGTACCAACACTCGAAGACACATTAGAAGTAGTCCATCGACAGGAAGCGCCGTCACCACCGTCATAGAGGCAGATGAGGAGGACACAGACAATGTCTCCGGCAGAATGCGGGACCTTCATATCTCAGACCACCAGGAGCCCGAGGTGGCAGAAGTCCCCGTTATCGTGGAAAACTCCGTCATGACAGGCCCAATTCAAGAGTTTATAGATCCTGCTGAGGCAGCAGCCGTGGATGAACCGGAAACACCCGCTTCAGTGGAAGCATCAGAAGCAGATGAAACCATTCTGGAATCAGATTCACCTGCCGCAGAGGACAAGGAACCAAATGTCATCACAATCCAGCCAGAAGCACCACCGGCATCAGAGCCACGATATCAATTCTCCACAGACAGTTCTGAGCCAGAAACCGAGGCCAATTCCCATGACAAACCCGAAGATAAAGCTACGTCTGAGACCGAGACCACAGTCACCCAAGCCGTTGTTGAAGACGAGGAGGCACAAAAGACTGAGTCTGAGAAGCAAAATATGACGGGAAAGTCTGGCCAGATCACCGAGCCAGAACAAACTGTTACGCAAGAGTGACCATAGACAGCATATATCGCTCATACCCACCCGTAAACCTTGTATCATCATAAGAGAGCAACACTTTGTTTGTGCCTGACGAAGGAAACCTAGCAAGTTACACAGTTCTGAGTTGCAAATTAAATACCCTTTTGATACGATAGAATATTAATTGTTGGTTTAATGTGAAATAAATGGGGCACTAAAGGTCCCTTTTAGTGATAGTATTTATGTTTCTTATTGTTTGAGCCTTGCGCCAGACTCAACTATTTATACACTGGGACTGTTGTTTCAAATCTTGCATTAGATTGTACACGCTCTCGTGTCATGTCGGCGTCTATGGATGTGATGGCAGATGCCCATATCAAGTATTTGGGATGACGCACCATTTCGGTGTCATCCACCTAAGTTATTCTCACTTCCTATCCATTGCACGCTTATACAATTCTATGAGCTCCTCATTCTCGGTTTCGTCATCTTCATTCATCAGATTAGGCATCGCGAATCAAGGAGTATCGTTTGAAGATTGACTCCCGAGATGAGCTTGCATTAGAGCCACCTCGGCAGCTTCCAGCTTTGCAAACAGGTGCCGTACTTCTCGGAGATTCTCATGCTGTGCGTTGACGGCTGCCGTGTTTCGCTCATCGGTAAACGTCAGTACTGCTTGCAGGATAGGCGTCAATCCCTCATCATTCGGAAGCCACCAACGCGCACAGGACGAGTCTCGAAACACCTGAGCAAGCTTCATTCGTTGTGTGGTGGGATAAATCATCCTGTCGGCTATGTTAGAAGACGCTCCAAATGTTAACATAGGAAAGGGGGCCGATGCATTTGTACAATGGACTTCCGGCTGATGCATATTTTCGTAGTGGAAGGGAAAAGGAAAGGGGAGGTGCCGACAACTGAACATGTGCTTACCCCGTTTTATCGAGCAGCGCAAGCTTGCGACGAACCCACATTTGGTGACGAGAGTCTCGTGGCAAGAAAAGACACGCTATGGAAACACAGCAGTGCAAAGGAATTAATGCCCCCTTCGGTATCAGAGGCCAAAACTCCACTGTTTCAAAATATTGACATATTTTATAGGCATGTTTGGCCATTTCGACAAACACTTGCTCGGTTGGGGTATCTGAAGACTGCGATAAGTGCATAATCATCACAGACTCCCACTCCGTGTTTATTAGCGTGTTGGTGAAGAGAGGCGGCTTGTACAGTAGTCCAGGCATATACGGATTGACGATATCGTTCGGGTCAAATGCTTTTCGATAGGAGAAATCTGTAACGACGTACTCCGGTATTGAAAGAATAGCATCCCAGGTTGTTTTCCATTTCAGCAAGTCTTCCGTTATTCTCGCGTGTTCTCGAGCGAAGTTTTCGGCATTAATCTGTCCACGGCTGCCACGGGCATAGAGTATAGCCATATCGTACGATATTGCACGCAGTCGGGTGGACCGAAGACTGATTTTGCGGCTTAGATCGTCGGGGTTGGCAATCACACGGGTCTCATGATAATTGTTCATGAGGTCGAACCACTCCTTCGGAAGGTCTGTTGGAAACCCACCCATTACCGCAACGAAGCAGTCATATCGAGTATACCAATCCAAACATGCTCTACCAATCGATGTTTGCAAAACCGTGTCGGGGCTGAAAATTTTACGGATTACTTGGAAAGCTGCCTTTTGGTGACCCATCAGGTTGATCCAATCACCGAAATATTCCTGATTCAGGTCAGCAGAAGATATTTCGAAGACTATTGAGATCTGAAGGCTTACCTCAATAGTTAGAAGCTGAAGAATAGTCACAAGCGTCAGCATATTATCCATATCCTTCGCATTGATTGACTCGAGGAGTAATGTAACGCTTCTGTTGTAATACTTCAAGAATTCTTGAAGCTTCCCATCCGGATTTTGCAAAGTCGCATGATACGCAGAAAATCCAACGACGGCATTGAGCAGTGGTTCGTGTTGAATTGCTAAGGACGGGAGGATATAACCATAAAAGTTTTCCTCGTCATGTGCGATACTGTAATGAAAATTGGTGATGTTTTCGACAAAATACTGCAGATAGTGCTGATAATCTAGTGGAAGATGTGACCAATCAAGTCTCCCTTCTATCAGAGGATTTAGTCCAAAAGATAGTGGACTCGTCGTATTGTGACTGTTTGAGGTTGAAGGAGATGAGTGCCTTGTCCCATCTTGTGATACACTATCTGCGCTCTGTCGTCTGAAGAAACCTTTTACAAAAGGTCTAGTTCGAGGTCCTGATACTTGAGAATCAGATGTTTCCTCTGGTGGCGATTCCTCCCGCTCATCCTCGTCGATTATTGTCTCCAAAGGTTTCGTCTCTGGGTCTCCATCGCCATCCTCGCCGTCATTAGATGATTTTGGGCTCGCTCTATGGAAGGGCCTGCTACATTCCTTTAACCTAGCGGTCTTTGAGCTGGGAGGATCTGGATAGACGCAATCGCGATTGCCTTTCTTGCAGCCTGGTCAAGTGTTAACATGTCTCCCGGTGCCCTTGCTTGCCTTCCATCGCCAAGCAAAGCTGTTCACCTTATATGTGGCAGTAGGCAGGAATACTCACGTTCACAGATTGGTCTTGTTTCATCACACTAATTGAGTTTCGTCAGGTCTGTTAGCGACATCGTGTTCTGTTTCACGGTCTTGCTTCAGCCGCCGACATTACCTTCACACGCCTGCTCCGGCACATGAAACATCCTGATCGAGTCCGTCGGTGTTTAACTTGTTCGGCCCCAGGGCTCGAGCCCATCATTGATTTCTTGCGACCTTTACCAGCATTGGAGATATGGAGATGGGGCTGATCAGAGAATGCTCCTGAAGGGCCCAGATTATGATAGAGATTCTGCATTGTCGGGTCTGGTATGGGAAGGGGATAGTTAGGGAGAGCTGAGATACCCAACTCATCAGTACTGATAGTAGAATAGCCTCCCACTCCCGACACAGATGTCAGGAAGTGGTGATAGTAGTCATCCATAGCTTTGTTTTCTCGTCAACCGATTAAGTTAGGCCGGTATAATACGTCAATACTTGCAGCTAACGCTAGTACCAGGGTGCCTTTACCATGCTGATGTGGAAGACAACGTGTTTTGCTGCAGAGGTGTCCACACGAATAGCCACCTCGAGCGGAGCCAAACGTCTTGATGCGCAGAATTCCGGGGGCGCGATTCCACAGCTCTCCCGGGAGATTTATGGATCGCAGGGACGTGTCGAGTCCAACTGAGGCAAGTAAATGACTTCAGCAGGCTCTTTTTAGGGCGAGAGCTGATGACAGGTGACGTCTGCGAGTGCCCTCCGGTGACCTGATGGAGACAAACAGCCTTGAAGCCTTTTCTGTATGGTGAAACCAACCCAGGTTTCCTGTGGTTTACGGCAGAGCTCTCTGAGTAAGTCTGCGGTGGAAAGCCGCAAGCGGGCTTTGAAGGTCAATCAAGTCGAAACTGAGGATGAATGAGAGAGACTCATATTCAACCTGTGCCTGCTCGCCTGCTTGGCTCCGGCAGTGATGAGTGATGAGTGATGAGTGATGAGTGATGAGTGCAGACACACAACCAAGAGTAATGGAAACCTGGAGTCTGAAGAACAATAGTATCTCCACTTGCTTACAAGCAAAGCAGCCCACAGCAGCGTTATTCGACTATTGCAGTAGGGCTTCGTGCAAGCAAAGTGGATATTACCTGGAAGGTAAGTAGTTGCACACCTACCCAGATAGGTACCATGCATGGCACGCCAACCCGATCCCTGAAGATATTGACTGGCCAGCCTGTTATCAGTTGGACTGTATGGCAGTTCGTAATATTTGCGTAGAGTTCTATCACTGTGTCTGTACTAACTATCATGCAAGAACTTTGAGCCTTGCAAGCTGTCACTAGGAACCGGGATAGCGCGTAATGGTAGGTAACTACCTACCTAGGCTAGGTACCTAGATAGGTAGGTTAGGTAGGTTAGGTAGGTTAGGTAGGTCTTAGGAGGTAGGTAGGTAGGTAGGTACTTTGCTAAGCAGGACAAGTCAGAACGGAGCGCCTTGCTCTGAAAATAGCATCAATGCCTATGCCTGTGCAAGAGCTGTCCACCCTGATATAATGATAATGGATAATGAATAATGGGGCACACAGGACACAACCCTTGTAGCCTTATTCAAAGGTTTCAGGGTCAGATCTCGTCTCACGGCAGTCGCCGGATCAGGCCCCGTTCGAGGTTTAGTGGCCGCATTGTCCATACATAGGTAGGTAGGTAGGTATGAGAATGGTTTGCGTAGAGGTAATGGTTTTTTTTTTTTTTTTTTTTTTTTTTTGGGGTGCCATCGAGCACAGTTAGCGTAGAATTTCAAGACCGCGGCGCATGTGAAATGCTGTGTGTGACGACGTGCTGTGTGCCAGCTCTCAAGTTTCAAACCTCAAACCCCCTATACTATAACGCACACAGGATCAATATTTGCACCAGAATGGCAGAAACAACAGACTCAAACAAGCCAGACAGCCGGGCATAGAAGATGACCAAGATTAGCGAGAAAAAAACCAGGCTATCACTGGATCTTCAACAGTCTGGTGGGCTAATGAAGAGTGGCCGAGACCCAGGATAAGATAGATAGTGCGGTAATAACGGCGGTTGCCGTCCAACGGCCTGGTGGCGTGTAGAGGCTAGAGGCGTGTGAGGTCAACTGGTGCCTTTTCGGTGAAATTTCATCATCAGAAGCCGTTGCTTGATTATCCATTTGGCGACGTTAAGAAAGAGGGCTGGTCACAAGGCCCACTGTTTATCGATTATCAACTAATCCTTGTAACCAGGTCAATATTTCTTATGACCTGTTATAATGATAATCCTGATGTACTTTACACTCCACAGAATTTGTCTGGTGACAAGAAGTAGCAGTATCGCCCACCTGGCTACCGATTAGTTAGAGAGATAATCCCAGAGATAATCCCAGAGATAATCCTTGCAAGTGACCACGTCAATAGTTATGCACTGATTACTGGCCATCTGACCCTCTGGCTCTCTCTCTGTAGCTTCCGCCACCAGTAGAGGCACCCGGCAAGTTGAGGATCCTGAGGATCCAAACAGCCAAAAATTGCCAATGCAAGTGTAGCGCCAAGAGTCTGCTCCTAACCGGAGCTGGTGGACAATGGCGTTCCTACGGAATACAATTAGCAAATGAGGTCTGGTACTCCGTACTCTGTAGGCTTATTCATTTCCTATGATAATGCTTTGCACACGCCCCTGTCCGTTGTGCTTGCCCGCTCCTTCATCTTTGGAACTCTGAAGGTCGAGGGATGGATGCTCTTGTCCCATGATGCAGCGTAGATCAGATTGCGCATGTGCTGCTTTCTGTGATGACTGCAGCAATGCAGCTTTCCAGCTCGCGGAGTCTGTCTGGCATTAAGGGCACTCAGTGATCCGTACTAATGCATGATCCAAACCGAAGTAGTGGGCTGCATTTGTTTATTGATTTTATGTACAGAGAGAGGTACGGTGCAAGTGCGACAACAACAGAAATGACAATTTCATCGCCACATGAGAGAGAGTAGAGAATGTGTAACTATTGATGTGCGGAAAGTGGGAAAGCCGTGACAGCAGACAAGTGGTCCACACGTTGCGTAAGTAAGTTTTCCGGCCACAGCGTCTAGATTCCGTCCAGCGTTCAGCGTTCAGCGAAAGACAACAACCACATGTCACCCCTCCTTATGCCCCACTCGACATCATGACACAAGAAACCCCAGGTCTGGTGGGTGGGCTTCTAGTTAGTTAATGGATCAACCATTCATCTTGTCGAGTATGCCAGGGGCAAGCCAGGTCTGCAGTTAAGAGTGGAGGGAGTGAGTTAGTTAATGTGAGGAGGCTGGCTGCTGGTTCTTCATTAGGTGTCGCGTGCTCTCATCAGTACGAGCTCTGCAGACGTAGTTCGAACAAGTAATTATCTCTCCACAACCACAATGGTGAGGTTTCAAGGTAAAGTAAAGTATTGACCTTTTAAAACCCGCTAGTCCTAATTAGCCAGGCTTAGTAGTTGATTCGCGACCGAGGTGATATCTTGGCGCACTCATGCTACCCATGGTCCTGGCCCTGCGCCGTGCCTCCTTCTTGTTTTTGTTTGTTTTATTTTTATCTTTATTTTACTTCTGGCATCCCTTGTTAAGAATGTGCTGAGGCGGTCGGGCGCCAACCTGGTCAAGAGCTCGCAGGGCAGGCAAGAAAGACGTGGTGGGGGGCAGGCATCATTCTTGCTTGGACCCACCCGCCTTTCTTTCTCCCAGCCTTCGCAGACGCTCGAAGACGCTCGAAGACGCTCGACAGCACAGTCTATTCCAAACGTGACATTGGCTGGAGCAAGCTGTCTAAAGTTTCGGTTTCGGTTTAACGGCTTGCATATCAATGGCCCCTCGGAGGCGAAGCAGTGGGATTGAGATAATGGCTTTTCACTTGTATTCGACACGTTCAGCAAATTGCGGCAGGGTGAGGTACAGTACAATTTAAGTCGAAAAATAAATAAAATTGGAAGCTCTATAATGTTTGACTCGTCGTTGCTCAAACAGCGAAGTTGATATCTCTAATGAGGTAAAGTCCTGTGGGTATCAGGACCAGGCTTGCTTAAATTGCACTCAAAGTACGGAGTACTGCAGGGAGAAAGGCATGAAGTGCCGCAGTTCTATTCCGTAATAGTTGGTCTTATTACTCCGTACAGGAATTTTTGCTCTTCGTTCTTTTGTCCGTCTACCTATTTTGTGTTTTGATCGTGTCTGGGACACGACAACAGTTGACAGAGGGGGGGATGTTCTACAATCATGACATGACATCTTGTTGGCCGGCATTCATGGTCCATTACCAGGCCTGGTGGAACAAAGTCAATTTGCTCGGACAACAACTGCAGCCTATTTCCCGCTGACATGGAGCTGTCATCTCCCCAATACCCAATGTAATGCCCAATGTAATGCCCAATGTAATGATCCAATGATCCACTCGACTATTCGTTTTGAGTGGTCACAGGGCCGTAGAAATGTAACTATTCCATATAAGCAGGTATATAGATCTTGAGAGAGACGCTGGGCTGAGCGAGTGACTACCGTATTCCGTAGATCTCTAGTATCTTCAACATGGTGGAGTCTGTTGACCCTTTCAAGTACATACTATTGACTCCCATGTAATTGGCTAACATCATGGTTGGTAACTACTAGTAACCACATGACAGGCTTTGCGGAGTAGAGTGCATACGAACAAGCCAGTCCCGTGCCTGGGTTATTAAGCCAGTCGTGCAGAGGTATGCAACAGGAGTCATCCTTGAAGAGTGATGATGAAAACCCAGCCCTGGGAATTAAAGTGTAAAATGATCCCTGCACGGGTTACCCACAGGTAGTACTTGATGGCATTCATGGGCCCCAATGGGTCCAATTTTTCGATAAGAATTTATCGCAGACAAGTCAATTGGACCCGTGGGTACCCGTTTTTACACCTTCACGGAATGCATATTCCCTGGATATCCAAGTTATCGGAGCAAACGCCTGCGGCTTTGGGTTGACTGAGTTGTGAGCAGGGTCATGGAGCGCCACTCCGTGGTGCCAGCATAGGCTGGAGAAATGCCGCAAAGGGCAGTTTTCCTACAACCTAGGGTAGAATGAATGATTTACAGAGGAGATTTTAAAGAATTGGCGACGCTAGTATGACCGTTGTGCAGAAAACAGGGAAAAGGCTGTCGGAAAGAGCCGTTAATTCATGGTTCAATTCTGATGACTAGACGTACCCGTAGGGGTGACCGTCGCCGTCTTGGTCTCCTGTAGGAACCAGCACGGTGGCTGGACCCACTGTACGTGGGTGGGGTGCTTCTGGATTCCCTGAAATTGTCTGGTCTCCTGCATGTGGTGTATCGTGACTTGAAACTTGAATCAAGGTTCTGGGCACGGACGAGAGCGACCTTGTCATGATGTATTCAGGCCAAATCAAAACGTCAGAGCTAGCAGGGCATGAATGGTTGTAGAGCGCGGAAAAAATCGGGTTGTGAACCGAGTTTTTTTTGTCGATGGCCGGAATTTGGACTTGGACTTGGAATTTTGCTTGCGAAGCAAGAATGACAAGAGCTTTGATTTCTGGCGTGAGCAAAACTTGGAGTTGTCTGCAGTAGCCTAAAACTTGAACTCCCAGACTCACCAGTTATGTGCCGAGTATGCGCTTGCTGACGTTGCAGTGCAGGGCAGGGAATAAGGGAAGGCTAAACGCGGCTCATTGCCAACCTTGTTCTCAGATCAGACAGAGGATCCAGATCAGAGGATGCCCTACATTGCCGGCTTCAGGGACCGCTTCCAAGTGCTACAGTAAACACGTACCTAGGTACAGTGGGTGTACGTAGAGTGGTGCCGCATTTTCAGTGTCTTGAGGAAGACGATGAGGCCATCTGCAGTCAAAGACGACTCTGCTCGAGACGGCTTCGATGACACAGCACATGTGCTGCTGCTGGGTACGTTTAGAATGGATCTGACTCGAGGAGGCTTCAGAAGAAGACAATGACTTCCATGTAGTTGCCCGACCATCGCGCATCGACCCGGATTTCGGTGACAGTGGCCAGCTTGATATTTAATTATAAGACAGCTTAGCGTGGTCATGAGGAAGGAGGTTTATGGTTTATGCCATGTTTTTGTCACGTCTTATCAAAGCTTATAAGCGTATAACTGTCACTAGAATCCATGGTTACGGGATGGGCTGTGACCAACAACGAGAGCAAGAGGCTTGACCAACCCCAAACCCACGAACAAACGTTCAATGGGTTCCATCAAGTTACGAGGAAAGCCGCAATGGGCGGGCGAATGCCGGGAAGGCTTCCATCGAATTTGTCAATTCCTCAAGGGATCTCTGCCAGTGATACCTATGTACCTAACACGAAGTACCGTAGGCATGTGCGAAGGCGCCAACCGGTATCGAGGTCCGCGTCAGCGCTACCCATGGTGGAACTGAATGCACATATGTACGTTCTAGATGCCTGTTTAAATTAGGCACCTACATAACTACGGAGTAGGTAGGTATGTAGATATCTGTACGTCAGATAACTGACTTTGAATGCCCCACAGTCAACGTGTGCCAGGAAGTACTCTTGTATATGCTGGTTATTATGACAGGCCTAGGCACCAGCCAGTTAGTTCGTGATAAAATTTCATGCAGTTTCAGTCGGCAAAGCTGGTCAGGGAGTTGATGACGTTCAGTCTGCTACCTTTACAGAGTACCTTGTTAAGATACCTGTAGCTGACTTGGCAGGCCCTTGTTAAGGTAAAGGATTCTTATTATTAACGTACTGACAGCATCTGTATGGTATCCTTTACGGAAGGAAACTGGAAAATGGGAGATTGAAGCCTTTGTTATACGGAGTATGTACCGAACATGTACGGAGCACGTACATATACATACGCCTGACTCATCCTTCATTCGATACACATCACGCCACTATGCACGGAGTACAGAGTACCTAAGAGTAATTTATCGTGCAGTGCGGTCATGGATGGGGCTTGACATGGCGCTGGGCCAGGCTTCAACCCCAGAACCCAGCACTTAATATATGTCTTGCGTTTGTCCAACGTTCATGGGGCTCCCAGTTTGTGGCGGGCCCGCTCGTAATGTCGATGTGGTTCGGAAACAAAGCGCTAATTTGTTTATTTCATTAGCTTTTTTTTTTTTTTTTTTTTTGTGCAAAGAGCGCCATGACATGTTTCGACGCAACCCTCGGCCAATCAAAGAGGACGTCGGCCGCCACTCAGAGGCCATCAGTGGCAGGTAGCGTAATATACCAAGAGACGCTAACCACGAGGCGGCACGTCTCCGACATATGTTTTCCCCACGTTGAAAACATCGGCCGCATCTTTGAGTAGGGCACAGTGCCTCGGGAAAGCGCTGCTGCTCAGGCTAAATAACATCCAGCATTCATGTGAAGACGGCAGCCAGGCTATGTCTCTTGGAGCTGTGAAGGCCACCTGTTCGATAGCTGAAGACTAGTCCTAATAGTCAACAATGGACATACATAGTTGGTGGCTTGACTTCTCATTACATACGGTTTTGGGGGAAGCCGGTACTGAGCGGCTGCTGTTCGGGTCCACAGACACGCACGATCACAACGGGGGAACGTGGTTAGAAATATGTTTGGTTAGTACCACTTAGACCAGCATGTCCTGGTTGAATAACATGCTGCCTTCTGCGCATCATCGCAGTTGACCAGGGCGGCCAGTCCAGACAGGTCTTCCGACTGGTCAAGTTTTGCCTAACACAATCAGTCAATTGAGTAACAACGAGTTCTCCTGCGTGCAGCGCGGAGTTCTAGGTCTTCGAGAACCTGAAATGATGAGGAAGTTTGAACCAGAAAGTTGGTGGGGACAAGCCCAAGCCCAACTTCTCGGTACATTTTCATTTTTTTTTTTTTTTTTTGAACAAAGGGAAGAAAGAAAGAAAAGGAGAGAAAAAACGCAGGATGTCTGGCTTATCTTTATGCAGGAAAAACCAGCTGGTGGTTTCCAGCCGGTCCCACGACACGGATGAGGCAATAACTTACCAGACGGCTCGCTCCTGCCTCAATTTGCAAATAACTTGCAAACGCCTTGTGGACGATGAATCTCGCGAATGTGGTTGGAAATGACAGCGCGTCTGCCGGCCAAGGCAGCGAGATTATCCATCCCTGGCCTGCCCGAGCTATCTCCAGGAGCCTGTTCTGTTGTCTCTTGCCGGCAAGCTGCAGTAGTGGCATTTTGCTGACTTTATTCGCGATGGCATATCCGTTCCATTTTTGAGGTTGCTGCAGGGTGAGTTCAGTGATCACCGTTACACACTGCCCAACCACACAATGACTGCTACCCTGAAGCCTAACAGCCCTGATGCAGACATTCGATTACACGAAAACAATATTTGAACTCGCCCATTGATTCCTGTTGACCATCCTGGTGCAAGAGTGTATGCCAAAATGTCCCCCATCGGAATGGGCATTCCATCATGGGAAGAGAATGACCGTGTTGCACGTTGCGGTGGAGCCTGGGCTTGCGCCGATGTCCTCCGACATTAGCGTAGTTCACGCAGGGGCTCATTGAAACATCCATCATGTCAGGAAGTCTTTCCCACCACATGACAACGTGCTGCCACCGTTGCACCAAAGAAGGACAATTACTCGGTCCTGTGGGCTTTTGTGCCTGCTTCATTCGATGCGCTGGTCGTCTTTCGAGACCCTGCGTTAAAAAGGCCACAGAAACCCCGAAAAGCTCTTCAAGATGAGCGACTCAATGGCCTCCATTCTGGGGAAACTGGGGCAGCTTGACTATAGCGCGGTGTTTCTCATGGTAGTGACAATCGTTGCGTTTCTGGTGCCAGTCTTAATTATATTTCCGCCAATTCCTGTCGAGCTCAGCGATGCATTGCGGCAAACACACAGTAGGCTGGGGTTGCCGCCCTACAGGAGCAATCTGCGCGCCCAGTACTCGTCGGAGCACCGGCCACAGCCAGAGAGGCCACAGCCAGAGAAGAAGCCCAGAATCGAGAGCTTGTTCATATACCCCATCAAGTCATGTAGGGGTATCGAGCTTGACGGAAGCAAAGTGTTACCGACTGGTTTGGAACACGACCGGCTCTACATGTTTGCCCACCAGAAACCGAAGGCAGCATCTGCAAGTAGCCAGGAACAGCAATTTCCTGAATGGGAGTTCGTGACGTTGAGACAGCTACCCCTTCTCGCGAAAGTTAAGGTTGAAATATGGCTGCCAGATACCACAAAGAAAAGTCGACAGTTAGGCCCTTTGGATGGAAGATTTATCCTTGTCAAGTTCCCGTGGCAAGCTCCAGGATTGAAGGGGATAACGGAGTTTGTTGCAACCAAGTTTAGCCGTGGTCTGAGTGCGCTTCCAGAGAAACAATTCCTCTTGCCACTAGATTTTCCTTTCCCAAAAGAAATCGATGCCCGAGGTTACGAGTTTGCCAATGTCAAGATCTGGATGGACGTCACTAAGGCACTCAACATGTCCCAGGATCTGCCTCACGAGCTTGCTACCTTTTTGGGTTCCAAGCACAAGCTTGCACTGTTTCGATCCGACCCGACGAACAGACGCCAGGTTACTCGTTGTGCCCCCCGAAAGGAAAAATTGGGTTATCAGCCCGTGGTTGATTTTCACGATGCTGTGAGTCGTTTAACCAAAAGGTAATCAGAAGCAAGGTCTTGAAATCGAAACTGATGACGAATCCAGTTTCCAATACACTTAGTAAGCCTGGCAAGCATTCGGGCCCTGGAGCAACTCATGGAGAAAGATGAACATATACAGAGCTTGGAGGCGCGTCGCTTTCGCGGAAACATTATCCGTACGTGCATTATGTCTGAGCTGAGTTCTGGCATAGACTGACTTTTACCCTGATGCCAGTGTCCGGTACTGAGGAATATGACGAGGATGATTGGACGCTGGTTCAATTTAAGAACCCTAGCATGCAGGATAAGAGCTGCATCTTTGATGTGTCCTGCCGCACGGTCAGGTAAGACTCCTCCCTACCAGAATCAGCCAAAAGGCACATATTTGTCTGTGACGGACAAAATCTGGGACTAACCATGTTGAGTAGGTGTAAACTGCCCAATGTCGATCCAGCCACGGGTATTCGTCACAAGGTTGAACCAGACCGCTCTCTTCGAAAGTACAGATACATAGATGAAGGTGCCCCCAGTATAGGGTGTCTGGGCATGCAACTCTGCCCCAAGTTTTCCGACACGAACACTCCAGGGCAGTTGGCATCGTATATAGGTGTGGGAATGAGCGTGGAAGTTCTTGAACGAGGATCACATAAATATATCAAGCAGAATGCGCCGCAGCCGGACTCAGGAAGGAGTTAATCATAAATAAAATACAATCATTGTCATAAATGCATATTACGTAGCCTTCAGTTGACCACAAGAGTCCTGCTCTCATTACATCATACGTCGCTTCCCATCTATGCCCATTAAATCAGATCTTGCACAACATATTTCCCATAAAATGTTTCCATGCCTTTCGAAGACAGCGGTCCTACTTCATGTCCGCTGGTGTCAATGCTTGAACCATACTTGTACCTTCGCTGAAGCGAGTCTTGAAGATTCTGTTCGCGTTCTGAAACATGCCGTCCTTCAAACTGACCACAATGAACTGCGAGCCCTTGAAGCGTGTTTTAATAAGACGACCAATATTCTGGGTATGTGAAAGATCCAACGCCGCGTCGACTTCGTCCAAAATGTACATTGGCGCAGGTTTAAATTGAAGAAGAGCCATGATAAGAGACAAGGCCACAAGCGATCTAGAAAGAGTTAGTGATTGAATACGCATATTGCCTTACATGCACAGCTTCTTACCTCTGCCCACCACTTAGCTCCGTCAAGCTTTGTTTCCAAACTTTTCCAAGACACACCTTGACCTCAAGGCCATCGCTAATAGTCTTGCCTTCCGGAGGGTCAAGCTTGGCGAAACTGCCTCCTGGGAGAAGTTCTGAAAAGATTTGTCCAAAGTCACGGTTTACCTTCTCCCATGTCTCGCGCAAAGCCTTCTTCTTATAGTCGTCAAGGCTGATAATGGTTTCCTCAATCTTCCGTTTGTCGCGAATAACCGTCTTGATCATATGCTTCAAGGTCACTTCTTTCTTCTCAACGCTGTCAATCATATTCATGACCTTCGGATTGATCTTCTTCTTCATGCCTTGAAATCGTTCCGTCAAGTTTCGCAACGTAGACTTGCACTCGCTGATGTTCTGACTTTGGAAGTCATAAGGCGTACCGCTGCGACCAAACTTATCTTTTTCTTCTTGAATCCATTCGTGCTCCGACTCCAGATGAGCAACATTGTCGACAGCTCCTTGCTGTTCCTTGTGAAACCGTTCGATCTGGTGGCCCAACTTCTGCATCTCAAGGCCTTCTTCTGTGATGCGAGCATTCTTGGATCTCATGGCTTCCTCGAGAGCTCTGAGTTCGTCGTCAAATAGATTCAGCTTTGCCTTCTCATCATCCAACTGAGCTTGTGCAGCGTCATGAGTTTCCGTGAGTGCGCTTTGTTGCTTTGTGAGACCAGCAACGTCCTGCAGCGCAGCTTTGATCCCGAGTTCGGCTTCCTGAAGCTGATCCCGCGCAGCGGACAAGTCCGTGCCTACTTGCTCCAGATCAAGTTGGGCATTCTGAAGTTCCTTCTGCAGACTCTTCACTGCAGAAGAGCTCTTATCGAGGCTGGCACGCAGTTTGTCCAACGACTTTTGCAGCTCAACGAGCTTCGCATCTTTGTTGGTATCAAAGTCCGTCATATCCTTCTCAATTTTTTTGATGTCTGCATGAGCTTCAGCCTGACGTGCTTTTGCTTCAGTGATGCTGGTCTGTAACTCCATAATATTGTTCTTCATGTTTTCGACTTCGTGGATAATAGACGATGAAGAATTGCCGCTGATCTGATCTTCGGCAAGCTTGATTTCATGGGTTTTTAGGTCCAAGTCCTGCTTGATGCGACGAGCTTGGTCAAGCTTGGATTTCTCTCGCCCAATCTTGACTTGGATCTCTTTCAAAGAATTTTCTGCTTCCTTGAGCCGGCGAGTTATGCTATTCAGCTCCTGCAATGTCACCAGAACACCACTGGTGTTTGGTGCACTGCCGCCTGACAAGGTGCCGGACGGGTCATATGCATCGCCCTCTAACGTGATGCTCCGCGTTCTAACATTGGGGTCAAATGTCACACGTCTTGCGGTATCTGCATCGGCGCATATTAGCGTGTTGCCGAAGACGTACTCCATTGCGGCTGATATTTCTTCATCGTATCCGACAAGGGAGAGAGCTAGGTCAACCTTGCCTGGGGCGATGCTCTGCGCTGTTGCAACAGTCTGTGCGGAAGCTTTGAAAGCTGCGATCTTATTGAGAGGAATAATTGTGACACGCTTGCGCAATTTGCCCTTCTGAAGCAGTTGAGTGCCAGTTACTTCGGAGTCCACCACAACGTTGTATAACCTGCCGCCAGCACATATTTCAAGGGCTGTGCCGGCTCGAGTCTGATCTTTTTCAAGTGTGAACAATTGAGCAACAAGACCCTTGACCTTACTTCTATCGAAACCTGGCACGGGATCCGTATAGTTGAATTCGATGTTGGCGACCTGGCGCTTGAGCTTGTCCGAATCTTGGCGTAATGTCCTTACAGTTTGCTGTAGCTGTGATTCCTGCTTGTACATCTCTTCTTCTTGACCAGGCTCAAAACCCAACTTGCTCAGCTCCTGCTCTAGCTGTTTTGTTCGACCTTTCAGCCCGTCAAGATCTCGCAAAAGGCCCGCATTTTGTTCCTTTGCCTTTTTGGCGCGAGGCTCCTCTTCCTTTAGTCGTTCTTGCAGATGGGCGATTTTGATCCTCGCTTGTTCTTGTTCGGTAGCTGCGGTGGTAGCTCGGTTCTTTGCATCCTGGAGCTGGCCTTGATAACCATTCTCTTGGCCATCCTTGGACGCGACGCCTGTCTGCAGAGTCTGCAGAAGCTCCTCTTTTGACTCCACCTCTTGAGTCTCCTTTACCAGATCTTCTTTGGCTTTGTCATAAGAAGCTTTGGCTTTGTCAAAAGCAGAAGTTTTCTCTTTCAAAGACATCTCTAATTCCGAGACGAGCCTTTCCACTACTTGTTTCTTGTCTTTTTCCTCCGCTAGTGTGGTGTTCTTCAAGTCTAAAACGGTTGCAAGACGAACCAGCTCGTTGGCGTGTTTTTTGACGGTTTCTTCAAGAGCCTGAGCCTTGCCACCTTTCTTTATTTCTTTCTCACGTTGCCATCTCACTTTTTGGATATCCTCCTCTAAATGAGATATTTCGCTTTTGAGTCTTGTTGCTGATTCCTCTAGGAGTTTGTGACGCTGCTTCTTCCCTTCCAAATCAGCAGCAGATTGTTTGAGCTTGTCCTGGCATTTGATGTAATCGTATGCGACCACGACTCTGGTCAGCCGCTCAAGGTCATTCTGGGTTTGCTGAAAGTCCAGAAAAGCTCGTTTCTCCGTGCGAAGTTTCTCTAATTTGGGTTCGATTTCATCCTTGAGCAACTCTCGTAATTCTTGGAGTTTCACCTCCTTTTTCCCCATGGTTTTGAGAGCTTTATCACGACGATCCTCAAACATCCTGGTTCCAGCAGCCTCCTCAATCATGGCGAGAATTTCTACAGCTTTCATATTCAACACCTTAGTGATTCGACCTTGCATTATAAGGAAGTTGGGGTTATTTATATTCAGTTGCACGGACTGGAACAGGTTCTGTACTGTCTGTTGTTGTGCGCGATGGCCGTTAATGAGATATTTTGAGGTTCCACCTAAGACAATTTGACGCGTGACGCTGATAGATGCATATTCTTCGAAACCAATCGGCGACTTTTTGGTATCTCTGTTGTCGAAAACGATCGTTACGCTCGCCTTAGTGACACCAGCTTGCCCGCGCTTGTAAATCAAATCCTGATTCCTGGTCAATATAAAAGATCGTGACGAAAATATCATCGGCAAGCGTACTTGGAGATTCTGTGCTCGCACTGTCGACATATTCGTGATGCCCAAGACGAAACATATGGCGTCCAAGATATTCGACTTGCCACTGCCATTAAGGCCAGTAATGGAGTTGAAGCTCTCGTCCCTGGTTCAACTTGTCAGAATCGGAGCCGAAACAGCTTCAAGGGTTGTGTTCGAGTTTACCATCCTGATATCACCGTTCGCACGGCGTACGACTTGAAGCCCTACAAAAGAGTATTAGCATCCGTAAGGAAAAAAGCATTTATTCAAACGTACGTCGATGATGATTTCTATCACCCTCATGGCTGCACAGTCCGTTTAGCCAATGGTACAAGCTCTGAACGATTGCGCCGTGATCAAGCCAGATCGGATTCTACATCCCACCTGGCGACGCGCTGAAAGTAAACAAAGCGTGTTTAGTATCTGATAAGTGGCTTATCAGCACGTGCACCACCGGCCCCGGCCCAACACACCGTTTTTGAAACGGTCAGGCCCAGAACTGCAGAGCGGACGTGACTGAGGCCGGGCGGAGAGCCTGCCCTCCCGCGCGCTAACCAGATCAGGCGCCAATCAAAACAACATGAACTTGCAATGAGGTACCAATAATATCTAAAGCTCTCCACCGTCAACATCGACCTCGCTGATGGATCAGTCCCTCACTCCTGGGTTCATTTGGCCACTCCATCGCGTAGGTTTTCTTTTCTAGATATCTTCGTGATCCTGATACTGCGACCGGCATCGGCCCCCGCTACACGAAAAGACACGATTCGACGTACTGGTCGCCTTGTTGGCGACGGGAGCTGACCATGGCTTCCATGAGAGCGCCGCGTTTGCAAGTCGGCTCTGCCGCCTGGATTTCTGAGGAGAGGAAGGCAGCGCTGCATATTGCTCAATCAGAGGTTGAAGAATTTTCTTATTCAGCCCGGAATGAGCTTGACTGGCTGAATGAGCACATGGCCGGTATTTTCAACGAAAACGAAACGTACGCGTCAACAAGCGACATTTGAGCCTTGTCCCAGTTCAAAATACTGACATTTGTGCAGCAATTTTGCAGAAGCCTTCAAAACTCCAGGAAAACTTCGAGGCAAGACACCGAGAACAGTTCAAAAACCTAACCTTTTAGAAACACGCGTAGTAGGTAATCATCAACTTTTGACTGCAGGTAACAAAACTGATATGTAAAAGCCCCTCTCCGAGGTCTTTTCCGCGACTCCAAATGGAGCAACCAGTCCGGCCAGCCGTTTACAGTCCCCCCGACCGAATGATCACGCTGCTATAGGGTCACCTAGTGTCCGCCCGTCTGCCTCCCGACTCGTCGTGTTTTCGCCTAAGCAGGCGACGCAGGGCATTCAGGACTCCGGGTACTTTGGCAGCCAGGATGTTGCGCCATTGGACATTCACATGGACATCGACCTTGAAGAAGCGCAGACCTCTTCGCAATCGAATTCGAAATACGGTGCTAAATTTCCAATTGAGAGCGGCCCAAAGCATGCTATCATGGCCGACGATCCAGAAAAGACATCACAGACTGCCAAAGAAGAGCAGGAATGGCGAGCTTTGGCTGATGGGAACCAACCGCTTGTCGTTGACGCACAACTCGACCCGGAAAATATAAACGAGTTTGAAGACGATGCCTCACCGGAGCGGCAGTTGAGTCTCGAGGCGAAGCAGACGGGAAAAGTTGCTGATGATTCTCGGTCAGTTTCGGATGCCTCGAGCCCCATACGACCAATTGTTCGTAAGAGCAGCCTGAACTTCGCGTCTTTGCCTGCAAGGGAGCCGCTCACAGCTGGTAAGAGCAACGGTGCTCGCATCTCCCGGACGAGCTATTACAATAGACCAACGGGCGGCAAAAGCCTCGGAGGTACGTTTGTGAAGCAGGATCGCGAAGATGACCAGAATATCGACAAAGATATGGATGACGCAGCGGATACTCAGCCTACCAAAAGTGAGGATACGAAAACATACACTCAAAGACTTCAAGATCAAATCAATTTGCTGGGCCAGTCTCAGACAAAGTACTTGTTGCAGCAGAATAAGACCCCTGCGCCACAGGCAACTTCTCCCATTCCCTTGAACGCAATACAATCTACACCAGGAGCAT
Organism: Atkinsonella hypoxylon; assembly: GCA_000729835.1. NCBI lineage: Eukaryota > Fungi > Ascomycota > Sordariomycetes > Hypocreales > Clavicipitaceae > Atkinsonella > Atkinsonella hypoxylon. The sequence goes on along the minus strand of JFHB01000003.1, from coordinate 128,788 downwards.
TTCCCGAGGACGATGACGATGACTGGATTGAACCCCCAGCCACCGTTGGCTTGGCAAATGAGGAACGGCCAAGTCTACCAAAAAGTCATTCGGCAGATGTCATGGAAGGAATTCAGGGCAAAAGAACGATTGGCGAGCCGGATTTTACCCTCTCAGATGAGGAAGATGTGGATGGGGCTCTATCAGAACCACACCATCAGGCAACGAATGTCAAGTCTGCGAATGGGCACTTAAAATCGGTGTCCGTATCAGTCATTCCCAACGTGCACTCAGCAATGGGAGAAGATCATGCTCTCGATAACGTTGTGTCAGCGTCTAAACCGAGTCTTTTCACCGTGGCTGAAGCCGGCGAACTCAGTACCCCTCCCAAGTCACCCTCTCGAAGCTTCCGGGAGAGCCCTCTTAAGCAGGTGAAGAATAAGCTATCGTCCATCCTGAAAAGCTCCAGAGGGCTGCTAGCAAGTAGTGCTGCCATCAGTGCGGAGGGAAAGTCACTGATGTCACCCTCCTCGACCCGCGTCGCTGTGCATTCTTTCATGTCATCAGAGTCCGTTGCCACCCATCAAAAAATTAGATCACAAGCTTCACAAAGCTCAATTGCTCAACCTGAGGCGAGTCCCATGCGCTCAACACGTCGCACCAGAGCTTCGACGGAGAAGGAAGAGAAGAAGCGCGAAAGGGAAGCCAAACGCCTTGAAGAGCAGAACGAGAAACTGGAGAAGGCTCGAGAAAAGGAGCGAGAAAAGGCACGCGTTTTCAGTCAGGAACAGGAAAGACTTGCTGCCATGGAAAAGCAAATTGCTACCAAGAAAGACGAAGCACGATCCTTAGCAATCGAGACACCCAAGCCCACAAGAACTGGTCTCAGGAATATGACAGCTGTGGATGGAAATGCTACTATGGATGACGCACATACAATACCAGCTGCTCCAATTTCACGTTCTCTCGGCACGGCGCACGCTACTCGGAACAAAGAAGTAAAGCGGCCAGCAAAGCCGACCAGAGAAGCGCAAAATCGTCCGAAACAAGCCCCAACAGTCATCAGAGTCAATACAGGCTCCCAGAGTTCTCAGTATAGACTCTCTACGGCACAACCTGACGCTGCTAATTACACAGCCACCCAAGCACATCAGCTTACTAGCAAAGCGAGTAAAGCGTCGTTACAGACGAAGCCATCAACACAGAGCTTGAGGGGCGCGGCAGCAAGTCGAGCCAAGGCACAAGAGCTTGCTGCCAAGAAGAGAGAACAAGAAGAACGAGAGGCCCAGAGACGTCGTGATGCAAAAGCTGAAGCCGAACAAAAAAGGGTAGCAGCGCAGGAAGAGCAGCGCAGACAAGAGCTCCTAAAGCGTCAAGAAGTAGAACGCCAACGGCAGCAAGAACAGGCAGCCTCGCAACTTCAGACAAAGAGCAGTGCACAAAGGAAAGCAGCCCTCGAAAAGGCCAAGCAAACCAGAGCACCGCCACCCGCTGTACGTTCGCAGGCAAATGGGCCACCTGATTTCCACCAACTTCCTCAGGAAAACCGAGCTGCGCGACCCCCGTCTCGTATGACCTCAAATGCAAACTGGGGCCAGGAAGAGTCAAGTCGTCCAGTGAATGCCGTACCTTCAAATGCTAGCAAAGCATTAGGCAAAAGAACTTTTACTCAAGATAAAGGTGATGATGGTCAAGCCAAGCGTCCACCATCTCGGGGTGGGCCAACGTACCAGGCCAATGATGCCAAGCGACGACGAACTAGCGAGACCTGTGATGACGAAGCTGACACATCGGCCCAAAGAAACATCAGAGGGCCTCCAGTCAGACCATCAGCCGGATTTAAAAAGGTAGCCGGTTAAACAACAATGTTTATAGAGATTGTAACTAACAAAGCTATCAGGAGATGCCAGCCAAGTCTGTTTTCCAGAATGGGTACGCAAATGCACCTCAAAGCAGCGCGCCCAATCTTTTCAAGGCTACAGTCAGTTCGCAGCATACTAGTCAGATGAAAGCCACCCACCCGCTGGAATTGGCACAAATCTCTAAGGGTGCCATTCCATTTCAACCAACCTCGAGCGCCACCGGGCCGGCTTACAAGACACCTGCACGGCCCGGCCCTGTTGTGGCTGCGAAGTCTGCCGCCAAATCTGCAACCCGATCCTCTCCCAGATTTCAGAATGGTGAGGCTATCGAGCTTCCTGAAATTCAAACAGACGATGACAGTGAGGATGACGAGGCGAATGGTGTAGCAGTGGCCCCCTGGGCAGATTCACCAGATCTGCGAAGAGCATTGGTGCGCCAAGAGACTATGGACCCGTCTCAAATCTTTGGGCCACCGGCCCCCTTAAATATGGAGGAGGTGTTCAACAAGAGCAAGGACAAATTCAGCAAGTTCCGAGCCAGAACCTCTAGTGCTAACTGGAGCGGAGCCGACCGACTAACGGAAGAAGATATAAGAAAGGATATGATTGCCCGTGACAAGCTTCGGAGAGACGGCGGGTGGTCTTACGAGATGAGTAGAGACATGCTATGAGTACTCTTGAATTATGGATTTTGTGGAGAAAGCCTTGCCGTTATGAATTGGACTGAGTATTATTGTTTTTGAAGGAAAGATATTTTATTAGGCGCTGAATGGGGGATACATTGATTTGCATGGCATTAATTTGAATTAGGCGAGCATCTGTATGACAATGGCGAGACTTGGCAGGTTGGAATTGGGTATTGATAGTGAAATGACGAACTGAATACCTTCCCTTGTGGTCTGTCTCCAGCCTCTTTTCTCATGATGTTTTGTATTGAACTTGAGACGCCTGCCAAGATGTAGCCGGACAACTCACCCTACTGACGAGCCATCCCATCTCTTTGAGTGCGCGAAGGCAACAGCTAGGTCAGGAATTTGCTTGTGCCTATCTATCTAGCGGACTTGGGAGGAATTCAACTTTGTGTCAGATGTGTCTTTCGGAGGTCTCATGAGAATTGTTTTCTCTTAGCAGCATCTTGAGAAGAAGCTATATCCCGTAGCTTTAACTGCATCAAGGGCATATTATTTAGCAGCATCTGACCATTTCAACGGCATTATCAAATCCGATAGTATTAATTCGATTCAATCATATATATTCACTCCTCCTTACGAAGCTTCTAACCAAAATCTTGCGAATTGAGTCCAGGTCAATCGGTACCATCTTCCTTATCTCATCATCGCAAACAAGGACCTGAGGATGCAAGAACTCAGACGGTATCAGCTACAACCAGAATTTAGCTCCCACAGTAGTTAGTTCAGCTCCAATCGCGTCAGATCGATTTTAACCCATTTCTTCACTATTTTCAATATACATGCTGTCCACCTCCGACGCGGTGTCCGAGGTCCCTCCGCTCCGCTCAGGATGTGTATATCAGGTACCATGCAGGTACCCAGCCGAATGAAGAGGCCACGGGGACTACCATCGCGCGCCAACGCGGTTCCTCGAGACGCTTTTTAGTTTATCACTAATCACAAGATAGCTCAAAGTCATTATGGTGTTCTTACTAATACAGCATTGTGTCAGTTTTTCACGTGTCTTGTGAGAGCTTATCAATCCCTGACTGTCACCGGAACCAATAAGGCGCGCGTACCTACCTGGTACTCTTGATTACCAGGTACCTACCTATCTAGGGTAAGTACGCGTGCTTTGTCGAGGTTCTCTACCTAGAGTTGTACAATGGATAAGTGGATTGGGTGCTGCTTTTGCGCACAAGGGGAAATACTGTAACTACCTAGAATATCACACCAAGCAGGGGGTGGGGACAGCATCCTCGGCCTGATTGGCTGATAAGCTAACTCCTTTCTTTCAAATTGCGGGTCGCGACTTGGGGCAAAACTCTTGGACAACCGTGAAAAAAAAAAAATTTCTGGGACCGCTCATCCTTCCCTTACATTGATGAAATTTTCGACCATCGCAGAAAATCTTCAGGCTTCCTGTTCCCCAATATCTCATCCTTTACATTTTTAGGAGCATAGCATCTTTAGTGACAGTGGCATTTGCTACGCGCTGCGAAGATATCATCCAAGATGCTCAGGCAAGGCCTTCGTCGCTGTGCTAGCTTGGCCAGCGCTGCTGCGCCGTCCATCATCACCCGTAGTCGGGCTGCTTTTCCAGTTGCTCAGCGAACTGTGTCGCCCTTCGCGCGATCTGCCTTCTCGCTGACGAGCTTCACACGCATCCCCAGATGCTACAGCACGGAAGCAGCTACCGACTATTCGAAGGCGCCGGAGCCAACTAGCAAGCCTGACGTCGCCAAGTTCTCTAGCTTGTCCGAGTTTGGCGTTCACCAAAATCTTCTGAATGCTATCATCAGAGATATGGGCTTTGATACTATGACGCCTGTTCAGGCAAAAACCATCACCCCTGCACTGAAAGGGACGGACATGTAAGCTACCACAATAACCTCCGATTGTCTCCATATACCAGGGTCTAACTCATTCACAGCGTCGCCCAAGCTAAAACAGGCACTGGCAAGACAATCGCTTTTCTTTTGCCCCTATTGCAGCGCATGATTGTGGAAGACCCCTCACTTGCTTCGAGGAGAGCATCACGAAATGCCCGGTCCGATGACATTCGTGGCATCGTCCTGTCTCCCACGAGAGAATTGGCTGAGCAGATCGCTGAGGAAGCACGACGACTGACAAAGCATACTGGTCTTGTGGTACAGTCAGCTGTGGGCGGTACGAACAAGAATTACATGTTGCGTCAAACGCAGCGTGAAGGTTGTCATCTCTTAGTGGCTACCCCTGGTCGTTTGAACGATCTCTTAAATGACCCCCGAAGCGGCATCGAGGCGCCTAATTTGGCAGCTTTGGTTCTGGATGAAGCAGATCGCATGCTGGATGTTGGATTTGAGAAGGAACTGAACGATATCCTCCGGCGTTTGCCAAAACGAGATGAGAAGGTTCGGCAGACGATGCTGGTCTCAGCAACCATACCCGACAATGTCATTCGATTAGCCCGGAGCATGGTCCGTGCTCAGGATTTCGAATTTGTTCAAACAATTTCTGAAAACGAATCTCTCACTCACGACCGAGTGCCTCAACACATGGTCCCTCTCTCAAGCTGGAATAATCTTTTCCCTACCTTATTTGAGCTTATTGACAGCGAAAGCGAAAAGGCAGCCCAAGACCCAAGCAAGCCGCCCTTCAAAGCTATTGTGTACTTTTGCACCACTGCCCTCGTTGAGTTGGCCGGTGAACTGGGCTTTCAACGACGAAGAAATGGACTAATGAAGCCTCGATCTTATGCCATTCACTCTCGGCTCGAACAAAGGGGTCGAACGAAGGCGGCTGACATGTTTCGCGAGGCACAATCGGCAGTTTTGTTTTCATCTGACGTCACAGCCCGCGGTATGGATTTTCCCAACGTCACGCACGTAATCCAGGTAGACACACCGCGGGATCGTGAGTCTTATATCCACCGACTTGGTCGCACGGCCCGACAGAACAAAGAAGGCGAAGGATGGCTCTTTTTGCCACCTCAGTCCTTGAACAGTGCCCGAAAGCTTCTTGCTGGCCTTCCTCTGCAGCCAAACAAAGAACTGCAAAACTACAATGCCGAGGTTGAAGCAGGCAATCTGCCCAAATACCACCAGGAAGTGTTGGATATTATGCAGATTGTCCCACGCAAGATGCTGGTATCAAGTTACGTTTCTATGGTTAGTGCGCAACCTGATCGGCGAGCGGAGCTTGTCGATGATTTGAACAACTGGGTAAAGCTCGGTTGGGGCTGGAGTGAACCGCCATCAGTCTCTTCGTCATGGGCCCGTAATCAGGGCTTGCTGCGCTCCAACTTAAACATATCGGACATGGATAATCGACAAGACGGTCCGCGTCGTTCAGATTCCGGAGATGATCGCCATCAATCTTCAGACCCCTTTACGCAAATGGGCCGACAGGCTCGTCGCGATGGTTTTGACAATGGCCGTACCAGGGGTCGCTCTGGTTTTGACAATGGCCGTACCAGGGGTCGCTCTGGAGGATTCAGAGGAAGATCTTCATGGTGAGAGTTGCGTTCTAAACATTGTCATTTGGAGGCAACTCATGTATTGGCAAAGACATAACTTGTACAATTATTGGGAATCTAAGGCACTTTGTGGTGGGTTTTCCAAAAAAAAAAAAAAAAAGGAGAAAGACATGTACATCTATGAGCAACAATCGATTTGTAACAGTGTAGACACGAAAAAGTGCCAGAGTGGTAATAAGCACATAAACATCTGACACCATAAACTGGCGCTAGGAAACCCTCGAAATCTCCGAGACGAGGGAAACTATCGCATCTATAAATTATTAATATCTGCTCCACTCTTTTTAATCTTTTCCTCCCCTTTTTCAAGACTAAGTGCCTTACAATTCGAAATGTCTATTGATATAGCTCCCTGGCCGAGAGATGCCCTAGATTCATTGAAATGAATAAAACGCCTTTCAGAGCCCCATTTCCTATTGATTTTTGATCATTGACATGTCAACGTGGTCACCTGAGCATATTCCCCCCCCCCCCGGTGTAGTAAATGGTATATAACAAATTCATTTTGAGCCCATCAACATATTTGAATCCCAGAGGAGCACCTTCTCGTCCCAGCCAACGGAGGCTACCCATCCGCCTGCGCCAAACAAACACCAGTCCACCCCGGTGACAAACTCCTGATGCCTGTTCATGATGCCTAACTGATGTCCTGGTTTCGCCCCAGCGATGGGGCCAGAGGGCTGCGCAGAACCATCATTCCATAATCGCACCGTCATGTCGTAACTTCCGCTGATGAGTATGTCGCTGGCGTGAGGACTCCACGCTAGGCGACGGACGGCGTACTCGTGGCCGTGCATCACTGAAAGCGGACCCGTGGTCGGACTCCGAATGTCGAAAGTTCGTATGATGCGATCGACGCCGCCCGTTGCGATGACGGTGTCGTTGTACTTGTTCCAGTCGTGGGTAAGAACTTCTGCAGGCGGACTACCTGCTGCCAAGCCGGGATTCACACCTGGCTGTGACCCAGCGGCGTGAACGGGTATGGTTGAGACGAGATGGTATTTGGCTGAGGATGGGGTGCGCAGGTCGTAGATGCGCAGGTGGGAGTCTGATGAGACGGCGGATATCAAGGCCGGGTTGGAAGGGCAGAAGGATGCGCTGTATGTGCAATTGCCAATGGGGAGTGTTTTCAATGAATGAGCTCGAGTTGGCGACCACTAGGAAGAAAAGACGGATTGAAGCTCTGGTTAGCGATCTTCGCGAGACGCGTTGGGGCCGGCGAGTATCGGTTACGGAGCCAACCGAGGGACAGAAGCTTACAATCTTTACGGTCCCGTCCCATGAGCTGGAGATGAATGTGTCTTTCGTAACCGGGCTCCAGCACACGGAGAAGGTCTCCCGTTTGTGTTCATGGAAGTTCATAACGGGGAAGTCATTGAGCCCCAGATCGAACAGCCTCAGCGATCCGTCCCCACACGCGACAATGAGTTGATTCTCGTTGATCTCAGACCAGGCCAAGTCGTAGAGCGCATCATTCGTGTCGAAACTAGAAGGGTGCGCAATAACAACGAAAATTAGCTTCCATGCGGCATAGCGTTCGATGCGCATGTGCGTTTCCCCGACGGTGGCGATGGAGCGGGCGAGAAGGTTTCTGATTTTGGGTGCTAGGGCAGGACATACGTCTTCTCGACCTGTACACCCTGCGCCGTGAGCGCCAGGGCGAAAACACGCCCGTTTCCAACGATGCCGAAGTTGGACGATGTCGCGACCGCTATGCGGGAGTCGTAGTATGGCGAGTATTTTACTGCGTAGGGGTTGAAGCCTTGGGTGCGGAACTCAAGCATGGCGGCCATTGTGGATGGAGGTGGCGCGCGTGGAGGCGCATTGAGGGTCGAAGTTGGGTCTCTGTGGCCTTTGTAGATTTCTTAAGGGAGAAGTGACTTCGGTGAGGGTATGACTTAATTGTAGGACGTGGTGCGTGGTGCGTGGTAGAGTCGATTGTTGTGTTGGACGGGAACAGGCCGGGCTCGACTCGAAGTGGGTGACATGTGCCTCGGCAATGATGTTGAGGCGGGCTGCGGCCGCAGACGTCAGTTCACCTGCGGTGGGGAGACAGCCAGCCAACTCACAGGGCAGGCACAGTGATAGTTAGTGACAAGTGACAACAGTGTTGGAGTGGGGTGCCCCCGGTCGTCACATGACGTCGCGTCAGCGCCCAGACTTTTGTTCCCTGGACACGTCACGTCACGTCGCGATTCATCCTCGACTTCTAGACCAACAACCTCCAGATTTCAAGTGCCATCCTTGCCAAGGGGCAAAGATGCGGAAGAGCGAGAATGAGCCAGACCAATTGATGGCTGCTGATTCTTCCTTCTCACATAATCAACTACGCCGTAAGCGCAATTCGCCCTTGCAACCTGAATGAATCGGTTCATCATGTAGCCACATGTTGCACGACTCAGCATGAAATCTTTCCATATCACGCCCAGACCGAAGCGAAAGCTCTCACCAGAACCCAGCGCCAGCGTCCATGAAGAAGATGAGCCTACAGAACTCAAGCTAGCGTTGCTGTCATCACTTCATCCCGGATTCGACCAAGAGACTCTCCTTGATTTCCTTCTGGCCCATAACGGGTCTGTTAGCCAAGCTTCTGAAGCACTCCGGGCCGGAAAGTCCTACCAACAACAAGAAAAGAAAAGTACCAATATCGGGTATCAGCGGTCTCTGAAACAATTTACGACCTCATCTGGAGACTCTACCTCGCCCACCAAAAAAAGGTTGAAGACTAAAAAGGGCATTACTCTTCACCTGTACGACCCAGAAGATGTTGCAGAGCATACGCCGTGCACCATCATACATAATTTCCTGCCAGCTGATGGCGCCAATGAGCTTCTGAAGGAGCTTCTGAAAGAAGCTGAGTCATTTGAGAAAATTACATTCAAGTTGTTTGACAACGTCGTGTCCAGCCCGCACACATCCAGCTTCTTCGTCGAGAGCTACGAGGAGATGGTGACCCAAAAGTCCGAGTACTTCTATAACGGATCACAACTGACGGTAAGTCACTCGCCACTAATTAAATGCACCCAGAACTATTTCGTCACTGACGCTCGGCTGTCTGTTCCTGTTCCACCACCGTAGGACGTCCGCCGCATCACACCGCAGCTAGCCAAAGTGAAACCTATTGTACAGGAGGCAGTGAACAAACAAATTCAAGACCGCATAAAGACACGGTATCCCGGTGGCAAAAAGTTGAGACATCAATCGCCAAGTCCATGGGTACCCAACTCGGCCTTTGTGAATTGCTACCATGGTGCACAGCAGAGTGTTGGCTGGCACAGCGATCAGCTCACGTACTTGGGCCCCCGAGCCGTCATTGGTTCCATTTCTCTGGGTGTAGCACGCGAGTTTCGAGTTCGAAGAGTCCTGCCCAAAGATGGCGACACCAAGACGGCGGAAGAGTCGGATGCCGAGGGCCAGATATCCATACACCTCCCACACAACTCGCTTCTCGTCATGCATGCCGAGATGCAAGAGGAGTGGAAACATTGCGTCACACCAGCTCTGTCCATTGATCCGCACCCCATTGCAGGGAACAAACGCATCAACATCACGTATCGGGACTACAGACAGAGGTTTCACCCCCGCTTCACGCCGCGGTGTGCGTGCAAGGTGCCGTGTGTGATGAGGGTGGTGCAAAGGAAGAAGGAGAATTTAGGAAAATACTTTTGGATGTGCCATGCCGGAAACGTACCTGGGAAGCAGGGCTGTTCATTCTTTCAATGGGCTGAGTTTGATGATGACGGGAATCCAATTGTCAAGGATGCTGCAGACTACTCACAACGATGATCTTTGTTGTAACGAGCATGATGCTTATGCGTGCAAGGGCCATGTGTTTAAATCATGAAATGTGAGTACATAAGAAATGAAGGAATATTATGTGCCTCAAATGATGAGATGGGACATTGAACTGTGAGACGTGGAAGCAGGGAGATTCTCTGTTTCATCATGAAGTCGTTTCATGGTAATGTGAAAGTATAATCGTACTTGACCTAGTGCCGTTCAAGACGACATGTCAAGACCAACCCGTTCCTCAACTTGTAATATTCGAAATACACATCGTCGTAGAAAGAGGACTCCAGTATCCGTGAACCGAAGCAGAGAAGACAAGCCTCATCTACCGAAACACAGGTCAGCATACTACTTGGCAGCCAGCTCGATTCCTTCCATCGAAGGTGGGTCACATCTTCACAACCTCATCCACAACAAGCCTCACCATGATTTTCACCGTCCTTCCATCACCATCTAGCCCGCCGTTTAGCCCGCCGGTACCCGGCACGTACATACATGGCTGAAAGCGACTACACTCTTTTCCAAAATGGCGGAGCAACTTGTCTTCCCCGCGTCCGCGGCGCTCTCCCTCGAGCCTCATCTCCCGCCGCCCAGCGACAAGGCCCAGTCCAGGCCATTCGTCACGCTCACCTTCGCCACATCGCTAGACTCCTCGCTTTCCCTCGCGCCCGGCATCCAGACCCGACTGTCCGGGCCGGGCTCCAAGGCCATGACCCACTACCTCCGGTCCCGACACGCGGCCATCCTCGTCGGCGTGTCGACTCTCCTGGCCGACAACCCAGGCCTCAACTGCCGCATCCAGGGGGTGACGGCGCAGCCTCGCCCTGTCGTCGTCGATCCGCACGCGCGGTGGACGCCGCGGCCCGAGGACAAGGTCCTTGAGATGAGCCGCGCGGGCGCTGGCCTCGCGCCCTTTGTCCTCACGGGCGTCAGTGTCCCCTGCCAGCAAGCCCAGCAGGTCCTGCAGGACCACGGCGGCAAGTACATCCATGTTCCGGCGTCGTCTGGCGAAGCAAGGGTGCGCTTCTCGTGGGAGCGCGTCTTCCAGGCTCTTCTGGCGGAGGGGCTTACGAGTGTCATGGTCGAAGGCGGCGGGCAGGTCGTCAACTCGTTGCTGGATCCGGCGTGCCATGCGCTTGTCGATTCGGTCATCGTCACTATTGCTCCGACGTGGCTTGGGAAGGGGGGCGTTGTCGTGTCGCCGGATAGAGTGCTCGATGCGCAGGGTGCGCCGACGCCCGCGGCTAGGCTGCGCGGCGTCTCGTGGCTTCCTCTGGAGGAAGACGTCGTCCTCTGTGGCAAGTTTCAAGAGTAAGGGTGAGGGGTGAGGGGGATTTATGCGATGGCGAGGAGTTGAGCTGGTGTCATGCCTTTTGATTATCCTACGTGTCCGGCATAGGTGGGCAAAACACCAGGACATACATGGTCGTGAAAATCATACTAAAACCCCTGGTCCTGACGGAGGCAAAAGGATGAGCACATTCAGAAGCTACTGGAGGCATCGCTGTAGGTCCATGGGGTCAGGACACCATGTAGCACCGGAAGGTCATACGGAAGGGTCAAGCCGGGAGGAAAATCAACGAAGCCTAGCTACGGAGGATTCAACAAGATGGCTTTACGCGCGAGACTGCACATTTATAAGCCCGACATAACTATCGCACGGACTAGAACATAGCTTGTAGCATGCGAGACGGACGGCAGCCCGTCGACTCTCTCGCTCTGCAAACCGGGAAAAAAAAAAAAAAAAAAAAAAAAAAACCTTTACACAGTATGTATTTAATAACGCAAGGCCAAAATCAAGTTTTAATCATGAAATTTAAAATTCGGACAATTGCCTTCCAGAAGGCAGTGAAGCCACCACCAGCTCCATCACGATCAAACACCTCAAAGCGCCGCCATCCAGCCGCGTCTCACGTCTCACGTCCCACCCACGAGACAAAAATAAAAAATAAAAAACCAACAACACAAACCACGCAATTCCCGCTTTCCCCCCTTCATAACCCCCCCAACCAAAAGCTCACCACGCTCCCCAATGGCCCAACCGCGCATCACCGTCCTAGGCTCCCTCAACATGGACCTCGTGTCCTACGTGCCTCACCACCCCCTCCCCGGCGAGACCCTCACATCAACACACTTCGCCACCTCCCCAGGCGGCAAGGGCGCCAACCAGGCCGTCGCGTGCGCCAAGCTCTCCCGCCCAAGCGACCAGTCATCCGCGACGGCCTCCGTGTGCATGCTCGGCGCCGTAGGCCGCGACGCCCACGGGACCGCGCTCCTCGCAAGCCTGCGCGCGTACGGCGTAGACACGCACGGCGTGGTCGTCACAGACGGCAAGACGGGCGTCGCCATCATCATCGTCGACGACAGCGACGGCCAGAACCGCATCGTCCTGTCCCCCGAGTCGAACTACTCGCTGCGCCCCGCAGACTTCCAGGACCTGCCGGGCCCGAAGCCAGACCTGCTCATCATGCAGCTTGAGATCCCGCGCGACACCGTCTTGCAGGCTTTGGACGCGGCCAAGAGGGCTGGCGTGCCCGTCTTGTTGAATCCTGCGCCGGCGCAGGAGCTGCCGGGCCCTGCGTACGACGGGCTGGCGCACCTAATTGTCAACGAGACGGAGGCTTCTATCCTTTCTGGACGACCTGAGCCCGACCTCGATGATTTGCCGGGGCTGGAAGGCGTGGCTGGCATCTTCCTCGGGCGCGGCGTGCGGAACGTGGTCATCACCCTTGGTGGAAGGGGAGTCTTCTACGCGACGAGATCGGGACAAATGGCTTTTGTGAACGCTGTCAAGACTAATGTGCTCGACACTACTGCTGCAGGCGACACATTCGTCGGATCATATGCCTTGGCCGTGGTACATGCTGGCGAGGGACCATTCGACATTGATACAGCCGTCAAAGCTGCCAATAAAGCATCCTCGATAACCGTTGCAAGAAAAGGTGCTCAAATATCTATTCCTTGGAAAGATGAGCTCCACTAAGATTTCTCAAACGAGAAAAAAGCAAGTACAAAAAAAAAAAAAAAAGGTTGAATGTTACCAAGAAGCCAAACGAGATGCTACAACTTTTCCCTATGAAGCACTCAGAACCACTTGCCCCAATCCCAAAACTTCGCATCCCTGTGCTCCAAGTCCTGCGCCTCTGCGCCTTTGTCTTTGTGCAATTTGCCACGCGCAATGTTAGTTTCGAGCTTGGTAGGTGTTCTCAAGGCTTTCAGCGCCCTCTCCCCAAAGTAGTATATTTCGCTTACGGGTGTGTTGATGCCCTGGTTCGCGCATTGGGTGTGACTTGTTTCTTGTCCAGACCAAGTTTTCCAACGATTATCTACCGTATCACCGGTATTATGTGCTGCACCGCTCATGCCTGAATCACCAAAGCCTGTCTGATGAGTAACGCACGTCAAACTCGTGCTACAAGCCTGCATGAATGTCCCAGCGTTCGCCACTATCGAACCTGTGTCACGCCGTGGCTTAGTATCGGTAGTTCGGGCCAGCAGGGATTCGGAGATTCTTCGTTGAACGTCAATCGCCTTGTCATCTCCCCAGTGTTGCACCATGAGGGGAAAGAGGCTATTTTGTGATTCTCTAGCCGGTGACGACCAGATTGAATCGGTGGCATCTCCCGCCATAGCCGCTGTGGCATTGGTTTCCATGCGGCTTTGAAGGTGGCAAAGCCCGTCCTCTGCAACATTGGAGTCGCTAATCCTGGGGAAGGCCGAGTGGAGATAGGATATTTTGACCTTGAGAAGTTCAGTCTGGACACCACCGAGTTGAAGTTCCAACTCTTCAATCAAATCGTCTGATTTGCATCTGGTGTGCCCTTGATTGTGCCTCCACACGCTGCTTTCGCTTGATACAAGTTCGAGATGTACTACAAGCAATATACTTGTTCCAGCATATATCGTCCTGCCATCCGTTAGGTCCAGTCTCTACCTTGATATTATAATTGTAGGGCATACGTAGGCCATGATTGTTCTTGTATCACCTCTACTATGGTTGATTGTTCGGTGGGAAGCACCTCCACAGATAGATCGTACAGACAACCAAAGTCGAAGAATCGATCTGCTGGGTAAAATTAGCAGCCCGAATACTAATGGAGTCACAGCTTGTGATTTTTACTGCACCTAATTTGTGATCAATAAACGTTCCCAGTGGTATCTCACCGGATGGCTTTCCCGAAGCAATTGTCGCAACTGGCGATATCTGAGAAAGTTTTCCAGAAATCTCGATCGCTGCCCAAACGTTTGCGTTTGGTCCAACTGCTCTCTCGTTCTGCGTCGTTACAACTATTTGGGGTGATAGAATGTAACCGCCCGTGGTACGCGATATTTGTCGAGGGCTCAGATCTAGGGGCGTGTGTTTGTGGCCCTGCTCCGATTCTGGCGTCAAGTGACCCGGAGATCTAACCCCTCGGCCATCTCTGAAGTCCAGTTCCTAAGAAGATATGGATGACAAGTGATGGCCATCCGTACTTGATCGCTGCTGCGAGGAGGCCGCTGACGCCATGCGACTGCTTGATGAAGTATGTGACCAGCTTGTTTGCCCGATGGAAAGATATCGTTTGTAGCCCCTAAGGTTTGGCGTCGATTTTCGCAACAATTCTCGACAGCTAGCTATAGCACCTTCCCATGACTTTTTGTGCGTCTTGTTCAAGTCTGCCAGGCTAGCCGCGAACTCCCTTCTGATTGGGTAGGGTCGGCGAGGCCGTCTTTTCCGAATTTGCAATCGCTGCGTTCTCTCGACGATGCTTGATATATCACTGTCGCTATCCTCTGCAGATAGATATGTCTTGTCGCACGACTTGCTGTTGGATGCACTGCCGCGATGTCGCTTGACGATGCGTAACGGGCTCGGCTGACTCCGCTTGTGCATCTGTTGACCCTGTGCGTGCTGCGAGGTATAAGATGTCATTCTAGTCATATGATGCATGTTTCATTAGAATAAAGTACCAATAATGCCCTCGAGCAACTGAAAGCCGAGATCAAATCTTGTTATGACTGTTTGTCAAGGCCAGCCCGATGCCAAGGTCAGGCTACTCTGCAATGGAAGATGATCTGGCACGACGAAAGCTGTTGTGGAAAGAGCGACAAGGAGTAATGACTACTGCAGCAGGTGACCTCCAAGCTCTTCAACTGCAAGTCGTAATTCGTCTTTTCAGCGAAAATGGGTGACACGACGTCCAGCATAACATATTGCGCAACTTCAAGCAGGAAATCAAACTGACTTGGTTTGGGTATTAACAATAAATGCCAAGGCTACGCTGATGGAAATACTACATATAAATGATTACAGACATTTTCGTTAGCGCATCAAAGTAATTTCCTTTACAACATACAACATTTGCTCTTGATATCAAACCAAGAGCATGCTGTACGTTGTGGATGCAAGTAGTACAACCTGCCAATCTCAGTCTGTACCACCTAGTGTACGACGAAGATTTTCTTTGATCGATTCGATGTCGGATTCTTCCATTGGAAGAAACCGAATCTAACCTAGTTAGCACTCTGGTTCGAATGTTTCAGTACCTGTTTGCTCACCGTCTCGTCCACTACACCTGATGCACCATACAGCACCGGTTCACTCAGACTAGCAGAGATACCCTTCTTGACTCTGTCTTCCCACACGCCATCCCAATTCCACTCTCCAGGCTGTCGTGCTGTCGGAGTCGAAGACACGGTCGTCCCTCCATCATTCGTGGTCAAAGGAATTTGGGCTTCGTCGGTTTGTGCATTTTGAACGGGAGTTGACTTGTGACCAGGCAAGCGGGCTTGTTTTCGTCGGTGGGTTCGCCAGGCATGCCAGGCCCCAGGATTCCCAGCAGCATTCAGAGGGACCGAATCAAGCACTTCTGACGTATCAAATGCACTTCGAATATACTTCAAGATACTATATATTGATATGCTTCTTCTGGACCCCGCATGGCTGGCGGCGTCAGCGCTGGCACTACCCTCTTCTAGAGCTGCGCTCGTACGATCTGACACAGGGCTGTCAAGTCGCTCGCTAGCGGTACCTCTGGCCTCTGATCCAGTTCGCGCCCTCTGGCCAAACCACTGAGGAAATCCGTGGCGCAGGCTGAAACAACCAGGGGGTAATCGTTCTTGGTCCGCTGCGCTGACAGTCCCGTTGTCCTGAACATCCGTTGGATACATGTAAGTCGTCAAAGGCGAGACCAATGGATGGAAAATGTCAGTCGAGAATAAGATAAGAGGCGGGAGCTTCGGGTATGTGTCGGGAAATGAAATCTGAAACCGCAAGACAGCTGGGGCGTAAGGGCCTGTTTAGGCTCACTCGATGGTCAGTGGCTGCAACTCAACTATCAAAGTAAAACATGGGAGAGCCGAATCTTGTTCTCACCGTGGCGGACAAATAGTACAGCGGACCAAAGAGTAGGGTCCCCAGGTGTAAGTGTAACGAAAATGCCCTCGGGACAGGCTTGCTTCAAGCCTGTGCTATGACAAAGCCAGTCAATCGCATTGTCATACATGTACATTGAAGGGATAGCGGGAGACGAACAATTCAGACAGCAAATGCTGTTTCCGTAACGACGGAAGGTCTGGTAGGTAGGCCATGCTCGCCTGCTGTGAGACAGCGCCAGATCACAGGTAGCATAAGGATGCGCTCTCGCGCGTGTGAAGGAATGATGATAAGTGGCAAGGGAACCTGTCTTGCCGCTCCAAACTGGGGGTATAAAGCGGTGAGGAATTCTGCCCGTGCAAGAACGATAATGATCGCGGGGTTATTATCATGGAGTGTGATGGCGGGGCAATTTTCTATTTTATAACATTGACCATCGAACACCTAAAGAACAACCGGAGCATGAGTCGAGTAGTGTAGCTCTCAGATTTGAGCATGATACTTTTTTCCTC
The DNA here is from genome assembly GCA_000729835.1 of Atkinsonella hypoxylon. NCBI lineage: Eukaryota > Fungi > Ascomycota > Sordariomycetes > Hypocreales > Clavicipitaceae > Atkinsonella > Atkinsonella hypoxylon. Next base: position 112,103 of record JFHB01000003.1, on the reverse strand, counting down.
AATCCATCCGTTTTGATATCAAAGCGGTTTTACATTGTTGTGTGCATTCATTCAAACCCTAAAAGACCTGTTGTGCCTGCAAGAAGACCTAGAGAAGCAGCTGGTGATGTATTTCCTTGTGTTTTCGAGCATCAAGCTCAGTGACCAAGTCGCTTCTCGATTTTGGCCCTTTCCTGAGTCCTGACCTGATCCAAGTCTTGGCGCGTAGCATTGTAGGTAGCCGTAACCTGGTTGAAAGGATTCTCGGGGCTCTTGTCAAACTCCTTTCTGATTCTTTGCTTGCGCTGGTCCAAGCGCAAACCGACGCCGCTGCCGTCTGCCTTCATCTCAGCAAGTCTACGTTCCTCATACTTGGCGAATGCAGCGGCAAATCTTCTTTCGGGATGCTTGTCGATCTTGGTATCGTCTGAGCCAGTCGCTAGGGACAGGGCATCCAGTGCGTTGTCGATGCCGCTCGCGCTGAGTGTCGAAGGTGAGTCACTGTCGAGCTGGGAAAGGTCCAAGCCGCGAGATTTTTTGATAGGAGCTTTGGATTTCTTGGGTTCGGCCCGGCCTCCCATGCTGGCTTCTTCTTCCTTCACGAGAGCCTCTTTCTCGGCCTTTCTTTTGGCAGCTTCCGCTTTCTTGGCGGCGTCGGCTTCTCTGATGGTTGATGAGCGGTTGGTATCTATCTGGTCATCGGACACGCATGTAGAAGTGCTCCATAGAGCACCAAGAGAAATTTCTGTCATGCTTACTTTTTGGCATTGCTTTTGGCTCCCTTCTGCCACTGCTCGGCTTCCTCAGCCTCTTGCCTCGCATCGGTAGCGGCGATTTTCTGTGCAGCAGCCTCGGCCTTGCGGGCATTGCCTGCCGCTTTCTTGCTGTTCTCGCCTTTCTTCCCGGCCATGGCGATGACGCTCGTCACTCGTCGCTCGGTGAGATTCGGAAGTACCTCGGGCGACGACGACGCCTAATGCGAATCTGCGAGCGGTGTGGCCAGATGGTTCTATGTCGGGTGGCTACCTGGGGGTTTGGTGATACCGGCCTGGCTGCTATCGCGATTTGGGTTTGCCGAGGGGCGTGGTTGTCGTTGTCAAGCAACAGGAGGTTGCGGCAAAACGCATGCCTGTGTTCCGCGCGTGATTTTGCTGGCTGCACCTTATAGGCGAGAGTGACTGACTGCATGTGGATTCTGACATTCTGACCGCTTCTGACCCAAGCAATACCCAACCCAACTCAGCCTTTCTTTCTTTTTTTTCGCTTTTTTCCCCTTTCATTCTCTAGGAGGGGGAGGGGAGAGGGGGGCGTGGTTCGATCCCTGCCAAGTTTTGTCGCAAACCATGTGCAATTGACTGACCTTGGCATGACAGACGGCCTCTAACTAATGCACGGCGAATCTGCGTGTCTGGACCTGAGTCTATCATGGCTTGCTGCCATGTCCTAAAAAGGTACTTATGAGCTACTTGTCAGCCAGCCTGGCATCTACTGGTTTCCCGGGAAAAACTATAATACTAATAATATTTAAGCAACAGAAGTAAAAAAAAACTAAAGAAAAGAAAAAGGAATAAAACTCGGATGATAGCAAGGTTCCGAAGCCTCATTTCTGACCGAGACTTTCTGGCAAACGGCCATTTGGCAAACTGCCATTTGTCGCGGCATCATGGCCTAGACCCAGGAAGGCATCTGGTCTGGCATTATCAGGGCAGCTGACTTGCGTGAATATGCACCATGTCTGCACATGCTGTCATGGACAATGTCAGTATGGGCTTCATTAGTTACCATTTGCTCCCATGCGTTCCGTGCCACGTTTCCTCATCCGCCGCTATTTCGTTTCTACTCCACTTATTGTCTGTTTAATTTTTGCAGCTTTCCCTTCTTCTGTCTTAATAGACGGTTTGGACATGCGACTGTCCATGTGCCTGTCTCGTGTAACGCTGTGATCGCCAGCGACGTCACTCGTCGCATTGCATCATTTCCTACTTCCCCTTGGAGCCGTCCACACAGGGAAAGCCTTGAGCATTTGGCTATAATATTGTACCTAGCGTGATGTCTTCATTATACTTATGTACGTCTTCACACAGATCTTCAGCATATGGTGGATAATCTTGGCCGAATTCCTTTGACCACTAGATGTATATCTCCGAAAGTATGACAGCAGGATTAAACTTCCATTAAGGCACGAGTATGAAACAGATCATTGAAATAACAGAAGGCACATATATCTTCAAGCGTCGGGATCTCATGGGTGCTGTCATCAATCCATGATAGCGTCTTTCAATCATTGCTCGTGACAAGCTTCTTTCGTTTAAAGCGTTGCAAATTGTTTATTGTCTTTGATGCCGAGGCCTCCCAGTCTCGCGACAAAGCCGATGCCGAATAGAGACTTCCTGGATGAGCTAGCGACACATATCGACATGAACTCAATTCGGTATACCGAGACACTGGGGCTTGCTGCATCACTCAGAAATATCTAACACGTCATTTAAAATATCTAGGGGCTGTATGTGATTGCATGGGCAAGAATTCCAGGATAATAACCCCGGCCTGCATGCACCAATAAATCACCTGGTGTAAAGAAAAATCATGAGCGCCCAAGGCAATATTCCGCGGATGCTTTGACGGTCACCAACCGCCGGTCTTGGAATTGAGGTTTTGTCTATCAGCATGATTTATGCCAAACTGAGGACAAGGCAGGCCAGCAATTCTTTCACTTCAGCTGAAGTGTTTCATTAGCCGCCGTCATGCATTGTAGCTCACTTCCTCTCTGCCACCAAAATATGGTAGCACAAAGGCCTGCCACAGCCCGGAGGATTCGGCTGAAATAGGAAATAAGACAGAACAAAGACCATTCCATGTGCTAAGCCTGCGTCATTGAATTTGGCTAGTCGTACCAACGCAATTACACACCCCATAACAAGGTCACTTTCTCTGATCTAACGCTTCTGGGGTAATAGATAGAAGTTGGTAACTTTTTTTATTTATAACCACAAGGTTTCTATGTTGTACTCTTCTCCACGAGCCCCTTGTTCGGGACGGGGACCTAGAAATGCAGCGCTTTCTGTTGCAGTACAGGGTTCAAAAGAGTATCCATCTGTAAGTTTCAATGATCAGTACTTTATGCATGTAAAATGGAACCCAGTATTTGAGTACTTCTAGCAGAACTAGTGATCGACAGACGATTCCTGTAGGTATGCCCAAAGCCTTACAGTCTTTGAGAGACAGAATGTTATGTGAGAGAGAAATAATAATAATAATCACCTAGCCCAGTATGTGACGTACACTGTTCAAGTTCACTTTAGTCAGTTGTCATATGTGTCACTCCAGACTCATCTCTTCATGAAAATATATCAAGAGGCCGAATATCACAACGAAGTCGGTAAGCAGACCACAAACGCCAAGTCCGCCCAGAGAACTCTAACAATTGTCCCTTCAAGATTGCGTCAATGAATGTCCAGCTAACCGTATCACTAATGCCTGCGCACCATCTCACATTAGTACCGCCTACCGGTGTGTTAGCTCGAAAAGTGTGAGCTGCTCACCTTCTGAGGTATGCTCGTTGCTTCACTACGGCCGAATAAAACGGAATGGCCGGTTCAGAGTTGCATATGGTGACTAATTGAGATGACATTGTCTGTCATCTCAAATAATTCTTCTGCGTTGTGACAAATTAAGCTGAAAAAGGGGACGCAGCGTAGTATCGAGGGATGTGGGATGTGGGTTGAAAGTGCGCTTCTTTTGTCGACCGCGTGATACAGCAGCTGAGCAGCTTGTTACGTGGGAACGGTGTAGATCATTGAGGCGGCGACTAGGGGAACGTCTCGTTAGCTCCAGACATGCAGCAGTTCTAGTTCCCCAAAAGCCAGAAGAACGGAAGGCGGCTGACAGGGATTCCTATCCTCTTGGTTATGGATTCTCTTATCAGGTAAAAATCCCGAGGATCAAAACTGCATATGTCTGAACTTCGTAAAGACTCCGTCGAGGTTAAAATTTGAGAACGAGTGGTAAGACATTGCCTCCTCGGTTGAAACGGAGCAAATGTCTATATTGGATGAGGACCTATCCGGACACATATCAACAACAAAGAAGAGCTAGCAAAGCCAGCAAATCCAGGGTCGCCACAGTAGGATACTTGACTTCCGAATGCATGCGCAAACACGTATTTGATGGTGGCTCGTTGGCTCGTCGTGCTTACTCGGGAAGGAGCTATGCACGGCGCCGGTCAGCGTCAGCGTACCTCTCCTTCCTGAATGAGGAAAACGGGTCTAATATCGGACACCACTACGTGGCGGGTTGACACATCATTTGATCTTGTTCAACACCATGATTGTAGCGCTGAGCGGGCACGTCGCGTAGTGTGTCTCAGGTCGGCAGCTTGTATCCTAATTCTAATCTTTCTAGTTTTCATCTTATAATACAAGCTGTCGATCTTGTCATGCTGTGGTACTACGCCAGAGTCCGTAAGGTAAGATGGCACGATGGGTGGGGGGTATTCATCAGTGCGCTTGTGTGTAAAGGTACAGGGAGATAGCTGATCGTGATCTCAGGAAATTCTAGCGCAGCCCTGTTCGAAAACGACACGGGATTAATAAGGCTTTCATCACGGAACTATTAGGGGTCTGGCCCAGGAGCCAAAAGAACTCGGAAAGGTTAAGATACGGGAAGCTGTCCGGCACCCAATCATGGAGCTTCGAAAGCGCAAGGTCGGCCAGTGCCACAATCCTGATCTGGCAAGAGTCGAGAGCAGCTTAATCTCACATGAACTTGATCTGGTAAATATTGTCACGATAATTTTCCACTTCTACTTTCCATGTCCTAAAATTCCAAACTTGCTTCTTTGCGAGGGCTCTTCACGGCACACGGCATAAATCCTGGACTTTCAACGGCATAGATGTACGCTTGACCTCCGAATTTAGGACTTTAGTCAAAGCCGGTGCAGTAGGCTCGGGAGGGAATGTTAAAGAAAAAAAGCGCACCCAAACTCTTCCTGCTGTAGATCAACCCAGCCTGTTGGGTCTCATACCCTGACTTCCATCGAGTTGTGTTGCCCCGCAAGGTGGCAGACAGGTTTGTCCAAAATCTGCTGGGATTTTCGCAACACGGTTTTCGAAGCCACTAAAAAATTTCCGGCGCTTCATCAAAAACCCACACATATTCAAAGGCGCCTAGCTTTCTGAAACTCCGGGGAACTGTACCGGGCTCCGCCACTCCGGCACACAGGAAGGGCTCCCCGAAGGTGGTTTGTGACGTTTAGCCAGCAATTGGATCTTATCGTGCAGATGACGACATGGATAACCAGGCAGGCTCAGGACGATTGCAAGGAAATGCCAATTTACAGGAGCCCTTGTGCCTGTTGAGGAGCAGGCGACTCCTGTATTTTGACGCCCGCGTGGATGGGCAGGGGAGGACGAGTCGTGTTCACTGAACTGGGCGATGCCCCCCCAAAACGGTGGGCATTATTATCCATAGGATGTTGACGATGATCGCGCGGCAGGCTCATTCAAGCGATCCCGATCCAACAATAGCGGCCGTTTATAGGGTTGACAGTCATAACGCCCCAGACTGGTTACCAGCTAGGACGTCAGCCAATTGCATGGGAGTTAATGGTAGTCACAAATGGTCAACTGCAGTCAGTACGTCGCTAAAGCCAGCATCTCTACAATTGCTTACTACAGTCGGAAAGGGTCCTGTGCTAACGAGACCCTGCCTGCTTAAGAATGCCCTATGATTCCAGAACTACATGATTCCGCATGGGGATAAGATGCTTGCAAATATCGTATCTTCAACCGTCGGCTAGAACAGCACAGCTCTTTCTGCGCACAACAACAATGTTTATATCGAATATGCTGCATTTTAGCGATTTCGCGCTCCCCTAAAAACTGGTCGACAACAGAAATATGTCGGGCTACTCAAAAGTTTCGTGAGGAGCCAAGAAATCTGCTTCTGGCCTGCGCCTGTCAGGCCTTGGCAGCGAGTTCCGTGTCAATCATATCAGGGTTAAGACAGGAATGATTCAGAACCACTCAATGCCCGTTATTCGACTCCGAATGCACATTGTGCTTCACACAGACCTACTGAATGCGGACTAATTATTAATTTCTTTCATACATGGCCGGTGGAGCTGGCCGTAATTCCGGCACTCTTCCGCAACGTCCCGGAGCTTCTTCAGACCAGGATTAGGATCAGCGGCGCATGGATCGCTGAAGCAGGCATCCACTCCGGGCACGAGTTGTTCCAGGTCTGGCTGGTTTTCCAACGGATTGAAGGCGCACGAGGCGCACTCCGAGAGTGAAAATTATTCTCAGAAAACCTCCTATCCTCTGAGTGCGTTGACCAATCCCCAAGAGGTTTCCCGCCGAAATAGAATTCTGCAGACTACAGTGTGACCCGTGAGTTCCTCACTCTCCAACTGTCTTCTCGTGCTCGAAAGGTGTCACCGCTCAATGTCCAAGCCGGAAGGTAACCTTTTTCATCGAGGAATCCAGTTTGGTGCATGTACATCCGAATTGAGCAACCCCAGATGTCCGCCACATGGGCCAAACTCAGTTCATGTTCTCCATCCCTTTGTCAGCTAGGTAGAAACGGTTCCGGACCCGCGACTTCGGTAACTAGTCGGTTTCTTGGTCCTTGCTTCTAATTGACCTTAAAATTTTTTTGACAGCTCGGGAAATCCGGACATTGACAATGTGTCTGTCTGACCGACGCCGCCACTCATCAAAGCATGCCTGGTGCAAATTGTCATGAACAACAGAGTCGTCATGAAGGAAAATAATTACAAAGTTTGACAGCTTCTCCTTAATAATCCAACCTAGCGATGAGCTGTTATGCAACCCTGCCAACAACAAGCCTCATTTTGTGTATGTGCGCCGAAAAGCCAGAATCCTGGGAAATTCTCATGGTTAGGCAACCCAATCATTCCATCAAGTCTCCAGCCGGTTGGCCGGCTGAGGTGCCAGCGTACTCGGTTTCTAGAAAGGCAGAAGCAATGGCTGTGCGGATGGTCCGTATGATGGGGAAGCTTTCTTCCCCAATACCCCCCACACAGCATGTCTCTAGCCACATGTTGTACGCCTTGTGCGTGTTATCAGGCGTTTCCTCCTGTTCCGGGCGAAACCTAGAACATATCAGGTGCCAATAAACTTCTTATGTACTGAGTTCCTCAGTTGTCAACTGTTAGGTCCTCCAACCGGACCAACCCTCTACACCACTCTGCGGTCTGGACCTTTCAATATGAAAAGCAGGGCCTCGCAATTTGCCCATTTGAGGTGGGTAGGCAGGACTCGGAAACAGTATTTCAATGAGACTCTTTGTCTCAGGTATGACAAAACTTGCCATATCAGCATGATGGTTGTACGAAACGATCGTCTACTATACTAGTATAACGGCCTCACCGTGTCTGCAACCAGAACAAAGTCCTAAGTTCATCGTCCCTATTGGGGAACCAGATTAGGAGGCAAGGAGAAGAAGCAGGGCTATGTCGTCAGGGCTCAGGTGAGCCGAATGTAGCGTCGCTGAGTTTGTTTGAAACATTCTCAGATGACGCTTCTACATAGTGCACAGCTGTTGTCAAATAGGACGGTGAGCTGATGGTTCCACTGGACCCGAGCCACAGGCAAAGGTGACTAAGGATATCGTTGCAAAGATTTTGCGAATCGGAACAAAGCTCTTCGGCTTAAAGCTACTATGCTTAGCGCAGTATGGCACCGAGGACAACAAAAGTGAAGGACATGACGCACCAGTGAGAAGCGCGCCGATTGTGGATGGTAACGCGGCGGTCTCGAAACGTACATCCAATCGTGCGCAGCATCTCTTGGGAGACAAGTCATCTAGTCGCTCATTTCCATTTACAGCTTTGGGTCAGCTTAGACTCTAAAACTATGCGATGTTGACAGCCAACATTGTAATTCTCTGTCGGACCCGGACACGTCGCGAAAGCTGGGCTGGACCAGGCCATCGCAAAATTCCTTATTGGTGAGAAGGTCCTGACAGCCATCACACAGAAAGCATGAAAACGAGGTAAAGGTGGCCGTTATGCACTTGTACCCTTGACGCGGAGGTCTTATCGGCTGGCCTATACCCAGAAGGTACCATGAAACACTTGGGAAAAAATTGGGAAAAGCAACATTTTGTCGATATCGATGAGCTCCGCGACTCTGGGCTTCAGCTCTCCCCCCCTCTTAGAAAATAAATGCCCTGCATGACGCACACTCCCCCCTCCCCCCTGGAGGAGGGGAGGGAGGGGGGAGGGCCAGATACAATCTACATGCGTGAACTTACCAGAATTCCGCAACTATCGTGGCTTGCCATGCATTTTACGATGGCTTCGGATTTCGGCAGAAACTCAAATTTGTGTCGTTGGACACGCTTCATAAAATACGCCACGGTCACGTCTTAAGTGAAAACTATTGATCGAGTGACGCGCGACTGTGTATCACGTCTACCAGCTGATGAGAGGATCTGCTCTGTCCAGACGGATTCAGAGAGGCGTATCGTGGGAATACAGTATGAAGGAAAGTTGTAAACGGACACGTTATTATCCCAAGGAATCGGCCATACTAATATGCAATGGTGGCCAAGTGCTTTTATCGTCGAAGACTGGTTAGGTTCCCTTGTCACCGCCATGGCCCTCCACATCTGGCGCAGCTTGACCCTGTCAGCCCCTGCCTCTCAGGATTGATGCGATGATGGATGATGACGACGACGCAAAAAGATTTCGTCTGAACGCCCACGCCCTCCCCCTCCCCCTCCCCCTCCCCGTGGCGCCACAAAGCCTGGCTAGTCAGTGTATTTTATTTTATTTTTTTTCATTTTTCCATTCCTTGCCTCCCATCCACGGCCCAATGCTGTGTCCCCTGATCTGGGATTGGCCACAGGGATGTCGCCGCATTGCCATGTTCGGTATCTTGGGTACGTATGTACTGGATAGCGGTGTTGGCTTAAGAGACACCGCTGAGAACGGACAACAATAGGAGGTTAGACCAAAGCCTCAGAGTTTGCTCCCGTTTCTATCTGGTGTCCAACTTCGCCCAACCTGATGGGTACCGAGATGGACCTTATTCGCTTGACGTCCCGGAGAGAGCGGGAGCTTGCGCTTGCACCATGACTTGTTTTTTTGCCTCTCGGATTTCATGTTTAACAGAAGCCGGCTTGGTGTTCTTATATGTACATCCACTCCCGCTCTCCCATAAAGCTTATTCTTTCTTTCCCTCATCGGTGTCGCAAAGTATCTATTCTAAAATACTTTTTTTTGCTTAAAAAAAATTAAGCTTTGTATTGAAAAAGAGAGAATAAGAGAAAAAAAAAAAAAAAAAAAAGGGTTGAGCTGCTGCTCCTCTACACGTCTGGCTGTATAGCCTGCCACTCAAACTCTCGCATCAAAAGTAACCGACATCCAGGATCTGTATTCCTCTAACGACGACATCTCTCGACCCGAGTCTCTCACATAGCAGCGCGGCATCCACGAGCAGTTGGCACGCTTTCCCTTTTTCTGTCTTTCCCAATTCACCATCAGAATCAACACAGATCATGGGGAGTTACCCATCCAACAAACCTGCTCGTCATGGAAAACATGGCGCTCGATCACTACCACCCTTTCCCGTCAGACAAATGTTTGTTTTGGGTACGAAAAGACTCGTGGCGTTTTCGCGCTTCTCGTTTACACTGAACTCACTCATAAATTTGAGCTGACATATCTATCTGTACAGCGTGCTGCAGAATATGCGAGCCCATCGCATTCATGTCAATCTTCCCTTATATCTATTACATGATCAAGGACTTTCATGTCACAGATGACGACAGCCAGATATCGGTCTTTGCCGGCATGGTTACATCCGCTTTCACCTTGGCCGAGTTTGCTACCGGTGTCTTGTGGGGAAGGTTGAGTGACAAGATAGGGCGCAAGCCTGCCCTTCTGTTTGGCCTCATCGGCACTGTCATTAGCGTTCTAGTGTTTGGCTTTGCCTCCAGCTTGCCCGTGGCTCTGTTTGCTCGGGCTCTTGGCGGACTTCTGAATGGGTAGGTGCATTATTCTGTCATTGCCCAAAGCGCCATGTCTCCCTGTCCGAAGGATTCTAAGTCAGGGACGTTAGTAACATCGGCGTCTTGCAAACCACCGTGGCAGAACTAGTGACAGTGAAAGAACAACAGCGTAAGTCTCTTCTGAAACCAGTCACGTCAGGAAACGGTCATGATATCGAGCACTGACAGCTTGGTGCAGCTCGTGCATATACGATCATGCCTATGGTTTGGTGTATTGGGTAACTAATTACAGCCTTGATACCTTGCTGTACCCCCGGGCGTTTTCCTATTAGCTGACATGCTCTAGATCTATCATTGGTCCTATCATTGGCGGTGCTCTGGCACGACCTTGCATCAGTTATCCAGAGTTGTTCCCTCGTGGCACCATCTGGGACCGTTATCCGTACCTTCTGCCTAACCTCTTCAGTGCCGTCACTGTTCTTTTCGGCGTTATGGTTGGATATCTATTCCTCGAGGAGACTCATGCGATCAAGAAGCAACAGCGCGATGTCGGTCGCGAAATGGGGCATCGTCTTCTGGGATTGGTTTATAGTGTGCCCATCTGTCGCAACCGGGCACGAAATGCCGAGAAAGAGAGCCTTCTGACGCACGAGCGATTGAGCGGTTACAACACCGGGATAGGCAGCGCCGCCTTGTTGGAAACGGAAGAGGCTCTGCCAGCGTATCAAAGTCGCGAAAACTCCCCAAAACTAGCGCCCAGAAGCCACGTCAGTGCCTCAGCGGCACCAGATAGTGGCCCAAATCAGACAAGGGGCAAGACCAAGATGGTCATTTTCACCAAGCCTGTCGTCCTGAACATCATGTCCTATGGCATTTTGGCATTGTGAGTCAACATCCACTCTCGGGTCGCACTCTGACACGTTTTACTTACGCAAGATTTGATGTAGCCATACGATGACATTTGACCAACTATTTCCTGTCTTCCTGAGCATGGGAGAGACAGAGGACGGTCATCGAATTGAGCTACCTTTCAAGTTTGTCGACGGTTTCGGCTTGGACACAAAGACAATTGGTGTCATTATGTCGGTGCAGGGCTTATATTCACTTTTCTCCAACTTTTTACTGGTCACACCGGTCACGAAGCGTCTTGGATCTCTCCGATTATTTCGCCTGCTTGCTTTTACGTACTTTGCCCTATATCTCGTGACCCCGTACCTCGTCTTACTTCCGCATAATCTCAGAATGCCAGCGATCTACATCCTGGTCGTTTGGAAATGCACATACGCAACGATGGCATACCCCAACAACGCCATCTTGCTTGCGAACTCGGCTCCCACAAAGGAGGTTCTCGGTACTATCAACGGCATTGCTGCATCCACAGCTAGCCTGTGCCGGGCTCTGGGACCTACTATTTCCGGCGTTCTATATTCCTGCGGACTTCGAACCGGGTATTCTGGCTTGGCTTGGTGGTTCAGCGGGCTTGTTACCATCTTCGGAGCCTACCTCAGCTCACAAATTTCCGAAGGAGGGCCACAGTTGGGTGACGCCAGAGAAGTGGAATCACTTTTTGATGAGTCTTTACTAGACGATTATGACGACGAAGATACAGCTTGATAGCCCGGAAAACACGGCACGATCAACATGATATCCCGAACGGCAATGATAGATAATTGGGCTTTAGTCTGCTTCGCAACTCTCAATTAACCCTTTCACCACCACTATGTTCCCTCTCTACAATGTTTAATTAGCGAAGACCTGATTGGAGTTTTTCGTTCTTCCCGGACACTATTCTACCTTATACCCCTTGCACTTTTTCTTGCACTTTTTTTTTTCTTTTTTTTGGCTTTTGGCTTTTGGCGCTGCATGACTGCAGCCTGGCGTTACAGGATCAAAAAAAAAAAAAATCAAAAAAAAAAGCCGAGATCACGCGCAAAAATGCGCCCTTAGACTGCAAAGATGAGCCTCGAGCTGAGCGAAAAAACGAGTGGTCGAGCAGAGAATAGCCTTGAACAATGGCACAGAGCCTCTTCCTTTCTTGACTTCGCATCGTTGGCGTATTCATCCTTTCACCTTTCTTTTTTTTCTCTTCCTCTAGTATGCTAGAGACGTATTCTCCTTCTCAGGTCACCGGCAACGGTGCTCACTGGCTTTTAGTACGCACCTTTGGTCCGCCTTTCGGACAGATCAATTTGCTTCTCTTCACGCGCGACTCTAGAATTAAAATGACAGAATATCCTCCTAGAATGCAGAGAAACAAGGCGGTGAATATTCAGAGTCATGATTTCATCTAAGTTTTGGGCTTTTTCTTTTCTTGTTCCTTTCCTTGGATGACGAGTGTTGGGCGTGGCCCTTGCAATCAGCTTCCAATCAACTGGGCTCGGACTTTCGATAGATGGGTGCATCAAATTGGGAAGGGGAAACGGATGCTTCCAGTATAAACATGAGGAAGTGCGTATGAATTGGGGTCATGAGAAATGGAAGCCATTGGGCCATGATTGTCTTTTGCCACTTCATGATGAGTTTCTTTCAACCAGTGACATCATTTTGGGCTCTCTTGAAATTTGTCCAGTGACAACCTTTTGATGTCTCTGTCATGAACTCTGTCAAGGCAGACCTTGTCCGCGACTCGCGCCGAGCTTGGTGATGATTGAGTGGCAGGGCCCTGGATTTATAAAACGGGTATGACTTATGCAAATGGTAACGTGAGGATCTGGTCACCATGAGCGTACCAATCTGCTGCCATGCCATGTTGCTGGCATCTGCCATAGGCACCAAGTACTCGGGGATGCAATAATAGTGTCATGTAATATTTAGTACTAACTCGCGGCAGTGGTGCTTGGTGACTGGGAAGACAGTTAGTGCAATGAGATGGCGACGAAATAGTCATTCTGACTAAGCTTTAAGAAGCAGCGATGAAAGGACAGACTGAAACCGGACCCCCTGATGGGTTATTTTGGTAAATTTATGGAGTAGTAATACCAGAGTCTCTTTTCTTTTCTTCTTTTTTTCCTGTTTTTCCTGTGCCCTTTCCACCCCTCCTCTTTCCCCCCCTTCCTCCTCTCTCCCTCCTCGTTCCCCGCGTGCCCCCACCATGCACCTGCCACAGCCAGCAACTCTCGACGAGAGCATTCGACGAGAGCGCTCCACCACAGCTTTGGCCTTCGCATTCTAGCTCCTCCGCCACGGCTGCATGTCCAACACTTTGCGACTGGACCATATCTTGTCGACTCCCGTCGCCCCGATTTTGGCATCGCAGCCCGTACAAGGCCATGCCATCGGACCCGGCCTTGCAGCAATGCCGTTGAATGGTCACAAGAGGCAACGACTGTGCTCTCACGATGACGCACCTGATCGAACCAGTCGTCCGAGCCCTAGCGACCAGCCTGCCGGCGACGTAGACCAATCATCAGGTGCCAATGCCAATGCCCCCGGCAAAGCTGGTCAAAGCAGCAACTTTCGCAATGTGAGCGCTTGCAATCGCTGTAGGCTGCGCAAAAACCGTTGCGACCAGAGACTACCCAGCTGTGCCAGTTGCGCCAAGGTCGGCGTTGCTTGCGTGGGCTATGATCCCATCACAAAGAAAGAAATCCCGCGAAGGTACGCAAGCTGTTGTTTTGGTCACAATCAAAGTTTCCCCTCCTTTGTCGGAAGATGTGACTTCCCATCGTCTTATTCCTTGGATTGACTTTGACTTTGACATTGCCACTGACGCATTATTAGCTATGTCTTCTACTTGGAGGCTCGTGTAGAGCAGCTCGAGAAATCACTTGCCAGCAACAGCATACCATTCCCGCCGGCTGAAAACCTCCAATTATGCTCTCGCCCCTCAGCCGATGCCTCAAGCACCCTATCAACCACAGACAGCGGATACAGTAGCCAGTCTGGGCCGCCGGGCCATCACGATGCGAAGCAACGCCAAGCTTTGGAGGCTCTCAAGGTGAACAGAGCCCCTTATAGACCAGCCCTAGCCAATTTTTCCAGCTCTCCAAAAACGCCTTTGTCGACCCCTGCTTCCGGCGTGTCCTTTGCAAGAGTAGTTTTCGCGGCAGTGCAGCATTCCGTCTCTGGAGAGATCGGGAGTACTGATGGTTCGGCAAGTCGCAACCCGAGCAACAGTGCTTCAATGAGAGACTCGTTCTTTGGCCTTCATACGAGACCGACAATTCAGCCAGCACCATTCCCAGAAAAAGAAGAGGGCTTGCGTCTTGCCACACTCTACTTCGAGCATGCCAATCCACAAATCCCTCTTCTTCATCGGGTCGAATTCATGCAGACGTTCGACAAAGCCTACAATAATGCTGGTAAACCACTTACAGCTCGAGAACTTTACATGATCAACATGGTTTTTGCCATAGGATCGGGAGTCATTCTCGATGAGCCAGGCAAGACCTCAGCTTCGTATAACCCTAAAATGTCACCGAGTCAGCCAAAGACGGCGTACCATCCTGAAGAATACCATGCCAGCGCCATTTCATATTTAGAAGAGTGCCTAAGCACGAGCGGTGGTTATCTGGAAGTCCTCCGGGCGGTATTGTTGCTCGCTAATTTTGCGCTATTGCGCCCCGTTCCTCCTGGACTATGGTAATTCTCATGTCACCCTCCCTTATCTTCCATCTCCTCCACAAAAACGATCTGACAATATTTTCCTTGACCCCCCCTGCAGGTATATCACTGGAGTGGCGGTAAGGTTGGCTGTAGATCTAGGACTCCACCAAGAGGATGGCACAGACATTGAAGCCATTTCTCCAGAACCCGGTGCAGATCCCGATGCTGCACAAGCGGCAGAAAGCAGAGAACGGAGCGCTCAAGATAGCGGCCGACGACTCTGGACCCGCGATCTACGACGCCGCCTCTGGTGGTGCACTTACGCATTCGACCGGCTGGTCAGCACGTGCGTTGGACGGCCGTTTGCCGTTAGCGACGAGGTCATAACCACTGAGCTACCGTCCCTCCTGGATGACGAATTTATCACTCGAAACGGCTTTCTAGAACCACCCGATGGCGATGACCATCCGAGTTACAAGCATGTTGCCCATCACTATTTCCGCCTCCGCCTCCTCCAGTCCGAGATATTGCAAGTTCTTCAGTATAACCAGGCCCAGATCGCACGTGCAAACAGAGGAGCCTCTAGCAACATGTATCCTGAGATGCGCTCACACCTGTCGTCCCCATTCCTTGAAGACTTTGATTCATTTCGCTCATGGCGAATGGATGTTGAGAGAAGAGTATATCAATGGAAATCAACCGCACCAACTCGGAAAGACACAGGAGTCGCATTCTCCACTGAATTCTTCGAATTGAACTATTGGCAAGCGATCATTCTCCTATACAGACAGAATCTCAGTGTGCCGTCCATATTTCAGGGAGAATACAACCCTTCGGACGAGGTCAACACTCTATCGGCCTCTACGGCAGAGCTCGGCGAAGATGAGGATCGAATATATCTCAAGGTAGCAGAGGCTGGACAGAAAATCTTGCGAATCTATCGACAACTGCATCTCAGTGGGCTTGTAAGCTATACTTACTTATCCACTCATCACCTTTTCATGGCTGGCATCTCGTACTTGTACGCAATCTGGCATTCGTCGTTGGTGAGAAGTCGTCTGGTGAGGTTCAATCGGAGTCCCACATCACGCCTCTTTGCCCAAATCATGTCTAACCGCGCCCCATAGACGATGGAGGAAGTCGATTTTACGGTTTTGGCAGCAAAGTCGGTCTTTACAGACATGATTGAGAAGTGTCCGCCAGCCGAGACCTGTCGAGACGCATTTGACCGAACAGCAAAGGCAACCATAAAAATGGTCAGCTCTAGTGGTGGATTTGGAGTACGAGCCCAACAAGCCCGACGACAAAGAAGAGAAACCACGACTTGCACGACTCCGGATGGGCCGTCATGGATGAAAGTCCCGTTCCGCCATCGCTACCGTCCGTCAGAGCAGGCGTCGTTCCAATTCGACCTCTCCTTGTCAGACGGCCTATCACCTCCTGGGCTTTCAGAAACAGGCGAGATGCCAACAGGACAAGCTTCTTCTCCTCTCGTGAAAGGAAAGACGCACGACACGAATACCTTTACGAGTGGCCAGGCATCAGCCCTCGGCGGACCGAGCCCCAGCGACAGAATGAAGCAGGACGAAGGGTCGCGGATCGATCCATCACTCGTTCCGTCTCCATTTGTGGCACGCCCTGGTGCGGTTCAGGGCGGTTCAGGCGGGTCCCTACTCGGTCAACAATCCATGGACTATTCAGATACCCACGCTATGGAATTTTTGCACAATCTGGGAGCCAGCTCGAACGGCGGCGGTCTCAGCGGAGTCGACCAGGGAAACATGGACCTCGGATTCGGTGTGCACTGGGATGGCATGCATAATGACTACGCAGAAGGCCAGCAGATCAACCCTTTTGACACCTTCTTTTTCGGGGGGCAACAGGGCGGGGGAGGGAAACAGCAATAGTCATGTTTGGCCATGGGAGTGGGTGGGGGTAATGTCCGCGTAAGGCATGGGCTTGGATAAATGGGAACCATGTATGGCGGATGCTTGGTGAATGGCGTTGAACGCTGGCATCGTGACAGCGAGCCGGGAGGTCTACCATCTGCCTCATACTAGAGCCACAAAAGAGGCTCTAGCTCTAATAACAAGATATCGCAGCGCCCGTGCGGCCTCCAAGTGATATGCCAGTCCGTTCACGCAAGGCTTAGTTAGTCTTGCAGGTGCATTTCAATCCACATGCCTGCTTTGCCTATATATACTACGGTGCAAGATTCAAGTGTTGAGTAAATGCAGCAGGCAAGATGCGAAAGATAGCGACCGAATCTGCATCCAACACGACCAATCTTCCAAGCATGCATTGTGTCAGGGTCGTAACCCGCTAAGCATCTAAGCATATGGACTGCAACGCATTGCTCGTAGCAAATATGGCAACGTGAAGCGTCAAGGTATTGATTGGTCTACCGAGCACGCCCCGGCAACGCTTCTTAAGCGAGTTGGGCGCGCCACATTCCATGTGCGGCCATAGCTCAGCTGGGAGAGCGTCAGACTGAAGTACACTTCTGTTAAGACATCTGAAGGCCGTGTGTTCGAGCCACACTGGCCGCATTGGAGAAGGTTCCCTTTTTTGTTTTTTTTTTTATTTTTTATTTTGGGAAGGTTGTAATTTAATTTGCTCTTACGTATTTATGTGTTAACTAACTACCGCCCTGCGCTAGCACTTATGGAATTGGTACGTATTCATGCCATTGGGTTCTCTGATCATGTCCATTTCAGCACTCAGGCTGTCTGTCGTACTCACATATCGGAAACATGTCGGAAACATGATGCAAAAAAGTCTCACTGACAATTGACGTCGCTGCTACTCATCCAAGAACAATCTTTCTACGAAAGGCGCGGGGCAAAGCTAACAAAACCCCAGTCAACAACTCGACTGCCGCATTCGCAGATGCTCGACAAGGCTTTGACCACTGCTCAAACCTGTGCCAATCACAGTCTCAACGCACAGCCCGTCACAAGGTACAGCTCGTTCGTATGGTCGCTCGACATGAACAATCTCTTTCCCGCCTTATCAAACACGAGTCCTGCTGGTCGGAAGCACTGCTTTGGGCAGACAGAGTTGTCCGCGTTCCACAACAGCGGCTGCTCGGCGTCTTGACTCTGGCTATCTTCGGTGGGGAATCCCTTGGAAAACGCGACGCGGCTGAGGTGATATCCAACCGGAGGCTGGCGGTTCCTTTGAAGTCTATCAGCACATGTTACTGTGGAGGGCAAGTGCCGAGGGCGTCTTATGCGACCAGTATAAAGGGAAAAATAAAATAAAATAAAAACCCGTACCAGCTTCCATGGAAGGAAATAAAAGCATTGACACCATCCGGGCTGAATTTAATATCAATTGGTGCGAAATGAGCGGGGAAGGTAAGACGTGGTGCAATCGCTTCGTCTTTGCACCACTCGTCAGTATAGTTGGAAGGCGCCTGGTCTCCCACCATTTGAAGTCCCGTCTGGGCCCCGCCCGGGTAATCCTTGATGGTGGAGGTATCGAAGATGGCCACGCAGGCGGGATAGCCGTAGTTTTTGCCAAAAACCTTGCTCTGCGTATCGTTGGGCAGCCCGTGGAAGTTGAGCTCCTCGCCGGGATTCGTGTTGTGGATATCAACGCCTTTACGGTGCATGTCGTCGAGGGAATTCTCGACAGACCACTTTTTCACCAAGTCAGTTTCTGCCGCATATCGGATTCCCGAGATTGGGAGAGGGTAACTAGTCGGGTTGCTTACAATGTTGCCAGTCGTGGGATCCTCGGCCACGCCCACGCTGTTCCTAAGACCCCATCCGAGCACCTGTCCGTCCGTGTAATCCACGGGATAGCTGTTATTGAGAAGCTCATCGATCTTGAAGATGCGGATCTGACTCCTGCCCGTGTCAACTTTTAGGGTGTCAAGGTCGCTATTGTTTTGCGAGCCCCGAGAGACGAGTAAGAGGTTAGGGCTATGGCTCGGAATCAAGAGTGTTCGCGATCCATGCCCGGACTGCAGCATGCCAGAAATGATTTTCTTGGCATTGCCAGCCGCGCCCTCCTCGGCATCGTAGTCATACGCGTAGACATCGCCTGCGGAGGAAGCAAAGAGTTTCTTGCCATCGGCCGAGAGGTCGATGCCATGGCCCAGCTGCCGGCCGCTCAAACTTCAAGTTAGCCAACTTTCGCACGTCATCTAGTCAAGTGTGTCGCTATATGTATACATATATATATAAGAGAAATAGAGAGACAGAGAGAGACAGAGAGGGAGGGAGAGTAATAAAAAGGAGCCCACTTACCAAAGGATCCCCAACAACCCGATTACTCGACTTGACACACGTGTCAAGCCCCTTGCCCTCTAGCACGATGCGCGTGATTCCTACCCCCCCCGACTCAACGACCAACAAGTTCCCCTTTGAGTCGATGACCATGTCCCGCGGAGATTTCAAGTCGTTCACCAGCACTTTGAACTTGACGCCCGGCGCAGCCCGCGCATTCCCCCTTGGCTGCAAAACATCGCACCCACCTGCGAGCGCAGCGCCGGCATACAGCGCCGTCAAGAACAGATACAGCAGTGCCATGGGATCATGAAGGAGTGCGGCACAAACCCGGTAGTACAAGCTATCAACGTCAGAGGATGTAGATCATGTGTTTGTTCCTCCCCAAAGAGCACAGACAGTAACTAACTAGCGATTTGTTCTTTGACTCTTCTCAACTCGAGGACAAACGTCCAGAAGAGGGCCCAAGAGGAGGAGGGGAGGAGGGGAGGAGGGGAGGAGGCAGCAGCGTATTCCGTACTATTTATGCAAAATGCAGCAAAAAGGCATTCCTAGCGAGTGTGAACAAGTTTCACCTCGCCCATCATCCAATTGGAGAAGAGATGTCCGATTATCCCCATGCCGTGTATTCCGTATGCACTTGTATCACGGCACTTGCATCACGGCACTCCCTGGTGGGGACAAAAAAGGACTCAGTGTTGAAAAGTAAAACAAAGCACACAAGGGTCCAATTCCAGGGTTTGGTCCTCGTCTTTTGTCTGCCGGGGGGATCGCAGGGGCCCCAGATGTGTACTTGCAGGCCGTAGTTGGCCGGAATGGAGCTGACTGAGTACGGGATACGGAATACATGACCAGCCGTTTGATTTTATGTGCACTTCCAAGGCACCGCTAAACCATCTGCCACATGTTAGTTCTTAAATACTGTACGGAGTACTCGTAGGTATGCAGCCTTATAGAAAGAAGCCTTGCCAGGGAGGGAGTACTCCGAGGCAAATTATCGAGATGCGGTGGGGAATAGGTAGGTAGTTAGTTAGCTAGTTACGCTTTGGACTCTGTCAACTCATATATCTCCTACCAGGTCGGTCCTAGCGTCTTTCGTAGCTTGAATAGGCAAGGTCGATTGATCCACTTTCGATACCAACGTCACTTGGCGTCACTTGGCGTCACTTGGCGTCACTTGGCGTCACTCAACGTCACTCAGCGTCACTCAGCGTCACTCAGCGTCGCCCCCACGATCTAATCAAGAGAAATGTATCGGTAGGAATGGAGTCTACCTACCTACCTACCTACCTAACTGACGTTGAAGGTTGTACGGAATAGAGGAACCCGACCTGACCTGATTTGACCCGACCTGAGACATGTAGCTGACCCAAAGTGTGAGTCTGTAGATGACTTGCGGTTTTGCTCAAGTGTACTCCGTATACGGAGTATACAGTCTCGAGACATTGGCACCAAATAAATGCAGCTGTTCCGCACTCTCCACTTTAGCCGAATTAAGGTTGCGCTCCCGTGCTGGCTGCATCGTGTACCATGGTGCATCATGGCGTATCATGGCGTATCATGGCGTATCATTGGTGTATCATGCAGGTAGCACTGGCCCACCACCTTTCATGCTGAATTAACCCATACATACATTTGAGCAACGCCTCTTGGTCGCATGGCCCTATCTTGCACCATTTAGCTTCCAGCCTCCTTCTTCGCAGAATTCCCTAATTCACTTTGGTGATATCATCCGTATCCATCCTATCCTAAATCATCTTCATATACAAAAATGCCCCAAAATTCATAATGCAACCACCCGGTTCTTGTCAACTTCCAGTTGGCACGAGCTAACTTACAAAACGTCTGAAATTCGTGTGTAGAACCCAAGTCCAAGAATAGTGTCTTCGCACAGGCACAGGGATTGAAATCATTCAGGGCTTAGCACCTGGCTTGCACCTTCCGTGGAACCGGAGGTAAAGCCCGCGTGGGTGGAGGTGCCGGCGGCGGCCCGCTTACGTCCATTTGAGGCATGCTGCGACGATTCATGGTGGAGGATCGCGGCGTCGGTTCGACATTGAAATAATACCCAAACTCAGGTTTTGCTGACGACGTCACTGTCGCAGACGAGTCCGAGGAATTGTTACTCGATGTCACTGAGCCATGTATGTCGTACGAGACGTACGAGCCATCTGATAGCAGAGACCCGGTGCTCACTCGCGTCCAATTGCCGCTGGACTGGCTCTCTCCATTACCGACGTCCAAAAATGACATCCTGTGACCGCACGGTTCCCGCCCCGCTGGTGTAGTTGTAGTGGTCACCAGCATAGATGCAATATGTGGCCGTTGTGTCGGCAAGGCAACCGTTTTTGCCCTTGCACACGGTGAGGATGCTTCCCGTCCAAGTGCACTAGTGCTGACGTGCCTCCGAGGACTGCGGTGCGACTCCACGCTTCCCTCTATCGAATCTTGACGCATCAGGGACACCTCGGGTAGAGACTCATTCGGAATATCATGATAGGCCGCCCTCCCCCCGCGCGCAATAAGCCACCATCTTCGTTTTTGATCATCTGCGGCCGGTGATGATGATCTTGTACACACCGGCAGTCGCTGGGTCGCTATCGGTCTCGCCATAGATTCATCACCCAGGGCGGAAAGGCGACGAGCAGACTCCATTGCCGTCGACGATATGTGGCCCATTCTTTTTGCCGAGTTTCCGCTATCTCGCGCGTGATTAGGCGACTTTTCCGCGCCGCTTCCCGGTTTGTTGGCAGGTGAATAGCGACGACACGACCTATGCGGGACACTGAAATTGGGAAAGGGCACCATGCCAACGAGTGACATCTGTCTATCGCCGTGAATGGCTGTGACAGCTTGCGGCATTGCTCCGTCATTGTCGGGGGAAGAGTCGCCGTCTCCCAGAAAAGCGTTTGTAGCCTGCATGCATTCTCTTGGACTTGCTGTCTCGAGCGCATTGGTTCTTGTTACGACTTCTGCTCGAGTGATATCATGGACTCCGTGCCCTATGTCACCAAATTTCTCCCTTGTTGGGGAACCAGCTGGTGATGATCCTGTCGATGTGATGAACGTCCGCTGTCCAGACGATAGGAAAGAAAGTCGGTTCGGGTTCTCTCGAAGACTGTCTAATTGACGCTCATCTTGAGATACCATGCTGTTCGTAGTGGACAAATCATCCAAGAAATAATCGCGTCTCGTCTCGGGACCCGTTGATGCCTCACTATACCCGCATTCTCCCTCGGCAACCGAGCCTAGATAGCTAGTTCTTCCTCGTGGATTCATGAACCTCGATGGGTCTCGGACAACAAGTGTGCGTTGGTTGGTCTGCTCTATTGGTAGAGCCTTCCTCTCTTCCGTCTTGGGCTTGCCTGTTTCGGACAGTTTTCTCTTTCCTCCAAATGTTTCTATTTGGCGTCTTAAAGCCGTGATCCAGCCTTCCATATCCTCTGCGCTTTTGAAAACCATCAAGAGGTTAGTTGCAGCCCGTCGCTCTGTCATGCGAAGCGATAGTTTGGAGAAGATGGAACGAGATTCAGCTGCTAAGGCACCATCTGTGTCTGCCACAGACGATACTTGCACGACCCAATGACGGCCCGGAATGGCATCAGTGGCAAATGCGGCGGATGACGGACCCAGGCGAAGAACTTTTTCCGGCAAGCGATCATAGCTACCCTCTCCTGAATATTGAAGCAAGTATCCCGATGTTACCAGGATATAGATCTTCGTGGTCCATTCAAAGTCGGCAGTTGAAACAGCCTGATTTCGACTCTTCTTCTTGATCTTCTCCCTGCGCCCCTCGGCATGATCATGATCTGCCCCTACCCCAGCCCCAGCCGTGATGGCGCCCTCTTCTGCTTTGGCTTTAACGCTGACTTTTTTGTCGCTGATGCGCAAAATGGCTTCTGCAGCTAGCGATGTTGCTGGCAAAGTAGCATGACAGACAGCCTGAGGGAAAGCCTTGAACAATGGCGGCAAGGACCAGCTTAGCGCTGGGTCCTTAGCTGTCTTTCTCCTCGTTGGAGTCGCTTGGCAGTGATGGCGCTGCTGCTCCACGTCTCCTCTTTCCTCATCTTCGACCATGATCGGTAAGGGTTTCCAGGAGAAATGGGCGGGCAGTGAAGAATCATATCGAGTGCCTGGCGGTGTTTGATCGGTTGCCGTCATGGAAATTCGAGAACCGGCCGGTTTGTTCGCGCTCACGGGAGTCGTGGATGCTTGTATATCCTTACTTGACTTGGACCTCCCGAAAATGTTCCTCATTACCTCCAGCCTAAATTCGCGACGGCCAGATTTCTCAACCTTCTCCAGCCGCTCTTGCCGTATAGGCATGTGATCTTCCAATTCCACTGCATGATCAATTCCCGTGGGGCGAGGACCTTGAAGGTTACTGTTTGGGAAACCCTGGCTGTCACCGAGCAAGAGCCCGTTGGTCATGGTAAGGTGGCGGATTATTCGACCGTACCAGTGCCGCAGCTAGATTGAAGCTCGAGGCGATTTAAGATATTTTTCTGCGGTTGGATCTTGAATGGAAGAGAAGAAAGGGCCGTCACTGATCCATGGGCAGATACCGAAGGGTTATCCTGGTTATTACGTGTTTGATACTATTCCTTTTGCCTTTGCTTGGCTGAGACAAAATACAGGAACACGATGACCGTACCGTAGAGTTGGTAGCGTCGAGGTCAAAACGCCTATTTCCAGGTTGCTACAAAAGCCCTCTCCAAAGAAAAAGAAATAGCGAAAGGAGAGAAAGTAGAGCTATTCAAAGAGGTCGTAGTTAATGGTTTGGCGCCAGATTCTTCCTGCTATGTTCGCGCTGATTGCACCGATCAGAGAATCAATTTGACAATCGCCCGATTTGAAAATGCCACAAATAGTAACGCAAGAGGCTTCCTGTTTTGCAGAGCAGGATAGAATCGATGCGAGGGGTAGGTCTCAAGGGAAGGGAAGGCGTTCAAAAAGCATCCAAGACAAAAGTAAATTGAGAAGCAGGAGTTAGTGGTGTCTTTCAATATGCCTACATGTATGCAATGAATGATATGAAAAATGACAAAAGATGCGACAAGACAGTGAGAGAAACTCATGAGAAGATTGCGGAAAGGACGAAGATGGGAATAGAAATGCCAATGTGCTGGTTCGCCCATGTGCTGGTTCGTACCTGCCGCAACTGATCACATCGCACACTGCGCAAGGCTGGGGCACGTACCTTTTCATTGTAGGTACCCCCCTGCTTCGTACTGCGCTTCGTGCCGCTTTGATATCAGCCTCACGAAGAAGAAGGAAACTCATAATAATGGATCGGCAAGTACTCCGTATTCCGTTCTCCGTGGGTGGACCCCAGATTTGGAGTCCAGAAGTTGGCTCCATATCTATGTAGGTACCTACCTCCTACCTTCCTGCCGACTAGGCACCTAATCAGGTACCTAAGATAGGGGTCTAGCGCACGCTGATTAGGTACTAGGAGTGTAAGTACCTGCCTAAGGGAGGTACCTAGGTACCTATAGACGTTCCCGGCGCGAGAAGACTCCCACCCAAGGCATGTCAACAGCACCCGGTCCTGCACCAGGGGTTGCAGAAAAATGTCAATGCGATATGTCTGTCGAGTTTGGGGGCTCACCGGCCGCGAGGGCCTGTGATGGATGGGGTTGCCGTATTTTACTCCATACACGTACGGACCCGTCGTGTATTTATCCAGGCTGCCTTACTCCGTACAATTGATGACCGAAACTGGTTGATGTCAACAGAATCCCGGGGTCGGCTCGCGATGGCAGGTACCTGTTGATCCTTTCTACTTGAAGCGCCATATTTTCCTATCGGCATCAGAGGGATGATGGATAGTTAACTACCTAGGTAGTTCATGGCTCGAGCGCCGTTGACCATCGACCGTTGCATGTCTTACTCCGTTCTATTATACCAAAACCGGCATGACTCCTTTATTGTGCTTACGCCACTCATTGTGCCTGATGCATGCATGCTGCCCCTGCATCCTCTCGATCCTGTCGTCCCCAGCTACCAGGGGTGAGTAAACCAAAACCGCAACGGAGAGGGGTGAGGAGTCATGGAGAAAGCCGGCATTTGATTTATCTTGTTTCCCAGGATCGAAAAGGGTCAGATAATCATTAGTCGCTCGTCTTTCGGCTGGCCACGCGATGGAACCAAGCCTCCCATTGGCCTCCTCTTGAGACAAGGGATGGACCATCAGGCTTCATGTTTCCTTTCTGTCAGAGAGCCGCCTAGCCCGACACGAGGCGGTCAAATTACGTGCGGGTCCCGAGGAGAGCAAAAGGATGCGGGGATCCGTCATGAGATCTATTCCCCATGCGCCGCCGCCTAATAATGTTGATGCTTACAAATCACAAATCAGACACCCTTAGGAACAATGGAAGGTGCCTGAGGCCTGCAGGTTGTCTCCTTTAGACGCGAGTGAATAAATAGGGAAAACACAGACACACCCAAAAAAAAATAAAAAAATAAAAAAATAAAAAAAAAGGTGAGGGGGGAAGGGGGGTGGCCTAGGTCCTATCATAGTCCTCACACATGTGTGTTAGCAAACCTTGCTAGTGTGTGTTGAAAATTGGGGGCCTCTGCCTTGAAGTCTTGCGCTAGTTGCCTTTTTATTTTTTATTTTTTATTTTTATTTGGTTTCGTTTGGTTTCGTTTTCACCCTATTTTTTATTAACCTCGAATGAGATGAGGTGGGTACAACTCTAGCCGCACACATGAACGTTAGTAAAATGAGTAATAATAGCTTAGCCTCGCACAGCATGGCCAGCTGATTGCTTCTTGTCCTGCGAGCAGACATGGTCTCATGCATGTGTTGTAGCTGAACCTATTAAACTCATGCGACTCGATGCAAGCTTCACAGTTGCGCCAGATGAAAATGGCAGACGAGACGAGACGCGTCAGGCTGGCATCGCGAGGTGGACAGCTGAGACCATAGCGATTGGGCAAGGGCAAGTTGCCGTTCGAAGCCAAGGCAAGGGCATCAAGTGCTCCTCGTCAAGCGCACGGGGGAAGTTGCTGTTGCAGGGGAACTGGACAAGCATAAGCATAAGCACAAGCACGTGGCACCATGATGAGATCGACGATGCACAAGAAAATAAAATAAATGGCGCAGTGGCTGTGTACTCCGTACTTTATTAGGTAGAACCCTCATTAGCATGCTTGGCGCCCCTGGTTCCTGCAGTAGTGCCAAATGCGACGCCGTGGCTTCGGCGATGATGATCACTATGTACGGAATGGCGCGCCACCTCGAATTTGGTAAAAGCTCGTTGGTATTACTGCCCCAACCTGGCAACTGCAAATCAAAGCTGTGCCAAGCGGTGCCGCATGACTTCTTGGAGCATCGACTTGAAACAATCTGAACCGTCACTGGCCCCCTTGTTGGCGGGAGGATCGTGTTCGTCATCCAAGGCTGTTTCGTCAGACGGATGTGCCAGACACGTATCAACCTTGATCGGTCAGTGGGTCCAATGCCAAGCGAGGCCAAGTACCTAGGTACAGAAGAAAAAAGCATGGATATACTCCGTAGTTATATATAAGGACACGGGAGGACCGCCTCTAGAGACCATTCCGTCGATCAGGTAACTAATAATGGTTACTGGATTTCCGGTGGATTCTTGTGGTATGCATTTTATAAACAAGGATCCAAATCCAGCCCCAGTCATACGTGTAGATTTGTCCAAAAGCACGGCATCGTACCTACAAACCCTGCTCAGTCGTCTCACGGGTGCTTGTCGTCGTCGCTTGTCGTCGTCGCTTGTCGTCGTCGCTTGTCGTCGTCGCTTGTCGTCGTCGTCGTCAACGGGCTAGTCCAAGGAATAGGGTTGAAAGAGTGCACATAATCACGGTGACGCGCATAACGATGCTGCGCAGATGCCCGAGGAGATGGTATTAATTAAGACATATTTCTTTCACTATCACAGACTGCGACGATGACTGTCCCTGTCCCAACTGGTGACTTGCCTCTAATGCACAGGCTGGATGTGGGCATCTGTCATGAGCACTTGAGGATTGCGTTCAACAATCATTATGAATATGATCCAAAAGCAAATCGAGGGACTCTAACCCGGTCATGGTTTGGGTGTATGTTTTCTTTCTTGGCTTGACAGATTGTTTTACGAATCGCCCGCATCATTGCCCTCTTGAACGCCAGACCTCAAGCTACCAGACGCTACCAGACGCTACCAGACGCTACCAGACGCTACCAGACGCTACCAGACTAATTACCCCTCCACATTCTGCTTACGCTTGCTTACGCTTACCCACGACGGCAAACCACGTGGAGTCGACCGCCACCAACTGGACGTCTTGTACTCTCTCTCGTATCTACCTACCTAGGTACCTACATAGTATCTCGCCGACATCGAATCAGCATCAGACCTGCACCACCCACCACCCATACTGCCACAACCAGCTTGCGTGTCTTGCATCTAGAGCATCATCGTCATCATGGCAACCAACGGAGATGAACCCTCACTGTCAAGGGCAGATTCCCCCACCGGTTCACCACGTTCCGCCTCAGTCTCACTGCAAGCTGCTGCAACCATGAATGCTGGCCTTCAACGGGAGCCCACGCGTCGTGCGCACCACACACCCCCTTCGTTAGCCACCACAGTCCACGAGCTAATTCTTTCATCAGGGTCATCTAGCAGCTCATTACCTCGAAATATATCCTCGCCGAACACGAGCCGCCGGCGACCGACAGTCCTAATGAACCTTCAGCTGAACGACCCGTCCGTCCCTGGACCTGGAGAGATGGCACACGACCGCCCAGCATACACCGCATCTAGTCCACAGCCGCTCTCAGGGTCACCTCTGACGGCTGATCCGCGTCATCACCATCGAACTCCCAGCTTGGGAGAGCTACACCAGGAGCTCGAAGCCGAACAAGAAGGTCATGTGGTTAGTGACGGGCTTAGCTTGGACCTGCAAAGGGAGCCACCGTGTGATACTAATAAGCACTCAGAACCGACTACTACAAATGATTAGACAGCAACAGCTGGAGCTTCAAAGGCTTCAAGCACTGAGACCAGGCCACAGTGGTGATGCCATTGCCGATGAAAGTGCAGTTGCCGAGTCAGCACCCCGGCCGATTCAGGGCGCAGGGCTGTCGCAAACCCCTGGCAGCCAGACTGTTGGATTATTCTCTCGATCGCCGGTTTTCCCCCGAGGGTCCGTGGAAATGACACGGGCAGAGATGCATCGTCGGTCCCGAACCCCGAGCCGTGGCGCGTCTCCTCGACTACGAGCAAGCTCGATAAGCCAGGAAAGCGGCGACTGGGTTCTGGGTGGCCGTGACGAGAGTGCCTTCTACCAGGCAGAAACTCAGATGCTCACACGGGAGAACCAGATGCTGCGCCATCGGATTCGAGACTTGGGTAAATGCCCTCCGGCTATTCATTCGTCATCCGCGGTTGGGCTTGGCTAACAATATCTATCTGTAAGAGAAACAACTTGCGGAGCTAGCACCGGGCTCGGGAACCGGCACTGAGCCGTCCATACCATCACATTTGACCCGGTCGTCGACGGTAGCCGGGGAGGAGAGAGGTAGCGAGGCTGAACCCAAAAACACGTAGTTCATTCGTGGTATGGTTAGCTGCGCGTTGGGGTAATGCGTGTATACATAACATTTCGGGCTCGAGCGCTCTTCAAAGCGTTGAAAGCGGAGCGGGACAGATGAATACAGTCTGGAGGATAGGGACATATGTATTGGCGTACGGCGGTCACTGGCTGTTATTGTTTTTAATGGATTGGCATTGGTTTCCATGAGTGTGCACAACAAGCATTACCACGGCGGTTTGATGCATCTGTTTCTCGTCGCATCCGAGGGAGCCTCGTGCAATATGAACGTAGCTCTGGAAGCCAATGAGGAGCCCCACGTCATTGGGCCCAAGCTGCCAGCACCTCTCACTCTCACACCTCGGGGCAGCTGGGCAGAGCAGCAACTTGCACCATTTATGAGCGTCCAGCGCCGGGGGAATCCAGTTGCAAGCCAGCCCAAAATGGTGCTCAAAAGAACATCAAGATTCCTTTCTGTAGGAAGGGTCAGCACCATCCCACGTCGACAATTCAGCGCTTCACCTGCCACCCACGCCGACTTTACTCACACCGTAAGATACCACTTTCCCACCAACTGCCTGCCTCATAGTTAGCGTCCACCGCCTCTATTTGAGGAAAAAATCAAAAATCAAAAGAAAGCGCTTTGAGAAGAGTTCAACCCCAAGCTAACCAGGTAGATCATCGGCGGCGGCATAGTCGGCCTCGCCATAGCGCAGCACCTCTCCCTCCAGCCCAACACGACGACCCTCCTCCTGGAGCGGCACCGCGCTCTCGGGACCGAAACGTCCTCCCGCAACAGCGAGGTCATCCACGCGGGCATCTACTACGGCAACAAGACGCTCAAGACGGCGCTCTGTCTGCGGGGCAAGCAGCTGCTCTATCGGTTCTGCGAGGCCCACGGCGTGGGCTTCAGACGGACGGGCAAATGGATCGTCGCCCAGACGGACGCGCAGCGGGACCAGCTGCAGCGGCTGTACGAGCACAGCCGCGCCATCGGCGTCCCCATGCGCTGGATGTCCGAGGCGCGCGTCCAGCGAGACGGGGAGGGCGTGCGGGCCGCGAAGGGCGCGCTGGAGAGCCCGACGACGGGCATCGTCGACGCGCACGGCGTCATGGTCGCGCTAGAGGGCCTGCTGGTCGAGCAGGGCGGCACGGTCGCGCTGAACTCGTCCGTCGTCGGGGTGCGGCCCGTCTCGTCAGGCTGGGAAGTCGATGTGCGCGCGGGAGATGACGAGGCGTGCTCGACCATCACGTCCGACACCATCGTCAACGCCGCTGGCCTGGGCGCCGTCGACGTCCACAACATGGTTGTGCCGAGCGCGCGGCGCAGGCGGCTCTACTACGCCAAGGGCAACTACTTCTCGTACTCGGCTTCGCGGCCCAGCATCTCGCGCCTGGTGTATCCCGCTCCCGACCCGGGCGCAGGCGGGCTGGGCACCCATCTTACGCTCGATCTGGCCGGGCGTCTGCGCTTCGGCCCGGACATAGAGTGGGTAGATGGCCCCGGTGACTTGGCTGTGAGCGGTGCGCGCCTCCCGCAGGCCGTGAGGGAGATCAAGCGGTTTCTGCCGGGCGTGGACGAGACGTGTCTTGCGCCGGATTATGCCGGTATCCGGCCTAAGTTGACTGACAAGGGGGCGGGACAGATGGGCGAAAACTTCAACGACTTTGTGGTCAGGTTGGAGGAGGGGTATACAGGATGGGTGAATTGCTTGGGCATAGAGAGCCCCGGACTGACGAGCAGCTTGGCGATCGGTGAGCGGGTGCGGCACCTTCTCTATGGACATTCATGATTGCGATTACCATTATGGTTTTTTTTTTTTGGTGTGCTGGTCAGGACATCAGTCGTCGTGACACTAGACGTGGGCAAAAGGTAGGTCATGCACATGTTTTGGTTTAACCACGCGCGTCTTCGAGGCTGAATAGAGGATATTATTTGAGGAAGTCACTGCTTTCCTCAGACGCTGCATTCGGAGGATATCATACATACTAAACAAATCCGCGCTTGGACAAACAAGCAGATGCCCTTACACATATCCAATCAGCGGGCAAAACGGCAGAGCAATTTCCATATCCCACATCCGTCTGAGGTGTCGTCTCCCTTAGATAGCTTTAAGCATATTAGAGAGAAAGAAGACATGAAATCAACAAGTAAAACCCCCGGTTCGAGTTTGCGAACAATGACCATGAAGCTAATCAACTCTCGTGTGCTCCCATTGGGGAAGACCCCCCTTTGCAGACATGATCCTGACCTTGACCGCTGTTGAAATCCCTGTAAAGCAAAACTCCCGTAGTGGAATCGTCCCTTTATGCCTCAAAGCAACCTGATAAAGGCAGACGAGTCGTAGTAAAGCATGCAAACACTAATATGTCATCCAACACAAAGCCAAAACGCCTTTTAACGCTTCAAGTCATCAACTCGCTCCAAATATTCATATAATAACGCCTTTTCAAGTTCCTTTGGCATACTAGAAGAACACGTTGACCGCGTCTTCTTACTTACGGAAGGTTTTCTTCCTGTTGATCAGGGTCGTTCGTTCCCCAGATCTGTGCCACTTCGTCGCTGAAGTAGGCACTCCTAGTTTAGCTCATGGTGATGCCAGGGCAGAACTTCCGGCCTTGAACGTTAATGTGCAGTTCATATATGCCGTTTTGGGCTCCGACAAACCTAGATAGTGCAAAAGTCAGTAGTCGGTCTCCTATGAAAATGCTCTCAAGTACTTTATGGACTTACAGCGTACGGCCGTCCTCAGTCCAGGCTAGTCCAGCCGTGTTGTCCGGAGACGGCGGCACCCCCACCCCATGGTCGGTTGCCAAAGTCCCCCGAATGGCGCTTTCCTCCCAGCGATTTACGACTTGGTTGACCAGTGGCACAAGAAGTGACGATTCTTCGTTGTCAGATTCATTCGAGGGGCGTTCTCGCGCTTGAAGGATCTCCAGCACATTTAAATACGACGAATCCTGTCGATCTCTCTGATCTCGCATTGCTGCCACTGTCTCCCCAATTCTATCCATCCAACGTTGATCTGGGCGTCTTGGTGACTGTGTTTGCTGGCCCTCTACTCCTTCACGGCCTAGCTGCCGCGCGTTGCGAGCCCTTTCTTGCTGTCTCTCTCGTTGTTCGCGATATGAGCCGAGAATGTCGCCCATAGCCCGTCCGGTACTACTGCTACGCTGTCGCGGGCGCTGCTGTGACTCCCCTTCACCAACATGAGGACGTAAGCTGCTAATATAAGTCCAAGTCAAATCTGACGGGCCGCCACGGGATCGCCCTTCTGCATCTCTTTGAACAGGCCGATCACGTCTACGTCGCTCGCCCTGAATAGCCTCAAGCACTATCGTTTCATTTGCTGTTAAAGGTTGGTTCAGGGTCTCTAAAGCTTCGGCTGGCCGACGAGGACGTGTGCTGCCCGAAGGGGGTGATCGATTCGCTCGTCGCTCTGCATTGTTGTCCAGCAGTCGGGGGTCGATGGTACTTCTATCCAAGATGTCGATGTGCTGGAAGTCAGCCTCCACGCTAATATCAACAATCTGACGTATTATGAAGTTGCTCCTCATGTCAGCAAAGCCTATGTGACCTTTGTCCTCGGTCCAAGCAAGAATATCAAACGGCCCAGGACCGAAGGCCATGTCACGAATAGCTCCTGCGCCAGTTTCGGGGCGAGAGGATTTGAAAGTCGTGATTAGAGGCTCCGCATAGGGATCCAGAAGCAGCGTCGTGTCGAATATAGATATTGTACCATACTGTGTTCCCACTGCCAAATATGCTCCAGAAGGCGAGAAACATGCTGCGAAGCTGCCGCGACAGTCAGAACGATCATCCTTCCTTTGACTCTTAAGCAAGAATCTCTGCTTCTGCTCCCATCGATAAGCCCTGGTATGCTGTGAGCCTTCTGTTTCTGACTGCTCCTCGACAACCCTTTCGTGAACATATAAATATGGATCATCAAGGATACTAATCATGATTCGCCCGTCTGGAGAAATGATGGCCCGGTTGACAAAATCGGGATACTCTACGACATCGAGAGGGTCAATTTTATCGTTCTGATCAAAATCTCTTAGGCTCACGAGGATGACTGTCTTGTCGTTATTAGCCAGCACAGCCACCGGCTCTGTATACGTGCCGGGGTGCGGATCAGAGGATGACGGAAACCAAAGTGTAACACAGTTGACGCGGTCTTTTGCGAGTTTCATACTCTTTGGGATCAAGCTTTTGTTCGACCGCCGAGCATGAGCTAGAAGAGCCAAAAGAGGATCTTCACGGCTAATACCCTCGAGGTTTAGGTGATGC
Source organism: Atkinsonella hypoxylon (assembly GCA_000729835.1). Classification (NCBI taxonomy): domain Eukaryota; kingdom Fungi; phylum Ascomycota; class Sordariomycetes; order Hypocreales; family Clavicipitaceae; genus Atkinsonella; species Atkinsonella hypoxylon. The sequence continues at coordinate 79,520 of JFHB01000003.1, read as the reverse complement.
CGTGTTTCGGCATCAAGATGCAGTCCTAGTAGAGGCTCCCTGTTGCTCTCGATGGCGTCCTCCAGTTTGATGGCGACAAATTCACCCGTCTCACTTCCACAGCAAAGCCACCCGTTGGCGGCGACTAAGCACCTAGGCGCAAAGGTAAGAAGCTTGATCGTCTCGCATTCGTTCGTAAAGGTGTTGAGCCTCTGTACGTGGTTGCTGCCATTCCCGCCTGGAAAGTAGACAATATTGCGCTTCTCTGCACTGATTAGAGACCGCAGCTGCCAATGTCTGCATATGAAGCGATTAGAAATCGTTGCCAGCATGTATGTGTTACTAAAAATATGGGGAAAGGGGGAAAAGAGCCTAGTTTGAAAAGGTGTATACGTACTGTGATCGAACGGGAATTCGATAGTGTTTGCGTCCTTTACTAGATACGATGCTTTCAGTAGGATAGCATCTGCGGGACAGACATGTTGTCAGTTGTGCAGTATGTTTTGACAGGGTCCTCATGAGGTCGGCTGGGGTGTCGGAGTGTATTTGTGATACAGGAGTAGTGCACTCACAAGCCATCGTCATTACTGGCCATGATGTCGGCCAGCGTCCCGGTTCCAGACGAAGCGGACAAGCACGCGCCCAGCACAAGGAATCAACCTTTGGCGGTGGATGCGAGATGGATACAAGATATCGAGGGCTACTTCGGAAACTGGACAAGTCCTAATCGGGTGTCTGTTTGCAATGTCGAAGGCCCGCTGAAGCCCGGCTTGACGAACAAGGAGTGCCGTCAACCGAGAGGCGCGAGCGAGCCGATGTGAGAGCGCCGGTATGCCGCATGCGAGACCGCCAAAAGGCAGGTTTGTGGACGACGCAAGAACCTTGGTGCTGACAGAGGCAAATGTATAAGAGATTTGAGGTGGAGCAGGATACCAAAGACAACAGGTCTAAGAGGCAGCGCAAAGGAGTGAATGGTCGAGCGGCAACGGTGATGGTTGCAGCCCGGTCATTACGTGACGAACAATTTTGGATGATGTGGTTGCAGCCTTGCAAGTTGATGTCTAGTCCAGCTCGGCCAAGGCAGTTAGTTGTAACTACAGTTAGTGTGGCACGCTCACTACTGCAGAAACTACCTTCCAGGTACGATGGGTGTACGTACGCACCTGCCTGCCTGGCACGTGAGTGGAAATTACATGACCGCTTGGTGCACACAACCTTAGTGGACCGAGGGGTCGTGATTTTCTTCACCCCTCGCCTGGTAAGGCACGGATAGGTACCTACTCAGGTCGTTGTAGGTAGCTGGGCTATCCCATGTGGTACACTGCACACTGCAGTGGCGGCGGGAGCATTGACGTCGAATGGCTGCGCTCTGCCAGCTCTATATGGATGGATGGATGGATGTCCAGATCAAGCACAACGAACACTGCAAAAATATCCTTCAATACGACATTAGAGCTGTTGACCAATTTAGGCTTTATTTCCAGAGGCGGTCACTTTCTCACAACAATGCGCCCGCGCACCGGCAAGGAACCGGACCAGACAGCCTTCAGCCTGGACTTCTTCTCGTCAGGCAAGCAGATGGCGCGCCAAGAGTCTTGGCTCCTGCCAATCGCGGCGATCAAGACATCAAGACATCAAGACATCAATATATAAAGGCATGAGAAGCATGACCTTTTTCTGTTCCTGAAAGCTATACGACGAGCTTGCATGTCCTCAACTAGCGCACAGTCCCTGTGGTCAACCACAATCACAGCTGGGCCCGGAAAGGTGCCATATCATCTTGACAGGTAGATGGGTGTCTACCTAGTTCAGGGATGAGGGATGGAATGTGACATGAGAATCCTAGGCTCATCTACCGGGCGGTACCTTCCTATCCTGCGGATTTGCGCCGAGCAGCACAGAGAATCTATAAAATCCCGTCTTTGATCAAGCATGGCGGTCAGGACAGTTCTCTTGTTTGTTTCAACGATTGGAGACGCGTCAAAGTGTCATGAACTCATGATCCTTAGTCTTCCTCGCGAGACCTTGCTATTCGTGATAGCCACCTACCTATTCTGGGAAGTTTGGCATGTAGCGGCAGGCTGCGCACTGGACCACCATGAACATGCGTGTTACCGTAGGAAGCTGGTGTTTTGTCGAGCACGCTTCCAAAAAGGTCATTCCACACGTTGCAGTTGCAGGCCACATTGCGTCCTAGTTGTTATCGAGCAGCAGCTCAGTGGCAGAACAGCCTGCCCAATACTCCGTAATACTTCAACTTTTAGGGGGCGCATCTCCGAGGGTGGCCTACATAATATCAAGCTTGCTATGGCATATATCTGGTTTATGTTCTCCCAATATATCCATGTAATGCACAGCTTGGAATATACGGGCCTAGTACTCCGTTGGGTAATTATCATGTCAACCTTCGAGACGGTTTCTGGATAGTTAAGCTTGCTGTGAAGCTAGTTGGCAATCACGAATACATGGCCAGCGTCGATAATCCCCAGAGACCACTCGTATGTACGGAGTACCAAATCCATGACTTTCAAACGTCTTTGAAATTGCATGTGGGACTCTTTGCAACATGGGTTTGGGGAATACTTTCAATCACTCCTATGAATCCATCCCCGTAGGAAGGTCAATTGGCGCCACTCTCCAGCCTCCGTCAGTCACAGGTGGACCCATCAAGCAGGCATTTTCAGGTCCAATTTCTTGTCTAGGAGAACATCTGTCAAATACGCAGCCATGCGACAGCAGTTAGACATGGACGGGGATTTCTCGACGTAGCATCAAGGCGTAAATTCGAGTCGTTGGTTCAATCAATCAATATTGAATTTGAATCAGCAGCAGCTTTGAGGAGCTTTCGAGGCTCCGGAATCAGAAGGCGCGGCTGAGGAACCTTGTGGAATCTCCAAGGCGCCTGACGGGCCAACATTTGATCCGGCCCACAGAAAGCGTGTAGTGGGGACCCCCTTCTCGCTTGCCTCCTTCCTTCGGCTTCTATGGTTCAGGATTATCCAAATTTTTGGGGCTAAAAAAATTCGCTTCCTCCCCTTCCCAATAAACCCATCCAGCCCGCTCACAGCCACTTCCTTTTCCCTATCTCTCTCCATATCCTCTTCTCCTTTGGAGCGCGCCATTGTCATCTGTCCTTCTTATTGTAATATATACCCTCCCATCATCACAGTTTAAGATGCTGGCTTCGCGTTTGTCCCAAGCTGTAAGTTCTTCCCAGTTTCCCCTGGAATCCCTAGCATTGTCGCGTTTTCCTTGCCGAGCACCTGGCTGAACAATGCTATTTACAACAGCTTCCCCGAGCTGGCTCCAGAGCTGCCCGCTCAGCTGCTTCTGCAAGATCACCACTGGCCACCAGATTTGCTCGCTATGAATCCTCTGCGGCCGATGGCGGGAAGGTTCAGGGCGCTGTCATCGGTGTCGATTTGGGTACCACCAACTCTGCCGTTGCCATCATGGAAGGCAAGGTCCCTCGTATTATAGAGAACTCGGAAGGAGCACGAACCACCCCTTCAGTCGTTGCTTTCACCGAAGATGGCGAGCGACTCGTCGGTGTTGCTGCTAAGCGACAGGCCGTCGTGAACCCAGAGAACACCTTATTCGCCACCAAGCGATTAATAGGTCGCAAGTTCACCGATGCTGAGGTACAGCGTGACATCAAGGAAGTTCCATACAAAATCATCCAACACACCAACGGCGATGCTTGGGTTTCTGCGCGCGGTCAAAACTACTCTCCCTCTCAGATTGGTGGTTTCATACTCAACAAGATGAAGGAGACCGCTGAATCTTATCTGTCCAAGCCTGTCAAGAACGCTGTTGTCACTGTGCCTGCCTACTTCAATGATGCCCAGCGTCAGAGTACCAAGGATGCCGGTCAGATTGCCGGCCTGAACGTTCTCCGTGTTGTCAACGAGCCTACCGCTGCTGCCCTTGCGTATGGTCTAGATAAACAATCTGACAGTGTCGTCGCTGTCTATGATCTTGGTGGTGGTACATTCGATATTTCGATTCTGGAGATCCAGAATGGCGTATTCGAAGTCAAATCTACCAATGGTGATACCCATCTTGGTGGTGAAGATTTCGATATCCACTTGGTGCGGCACCTGGTTGCTGACTTCAAGAAAACTTCTGGCATTGACCTGTCTGGTGACCGCATGGCTATTCAGCGTATCCGTGAGGCTGCTGAGAAAGCCAAGATTGAGTTGTCCTCTTCCCTACAAACTGATATCAACTTACCCTTCATCACTGCTGATGCCTCTGGGCCTAAGCACATCAACATGAAGCTGTCTCGTTCCCAGCTCGAGAAGATGGTTGATCCCCTCATCAGCCGTACCATAGAGCCCGTCCGCAAGGCCCTCAAGGATGCTGGTCTCCAGGCCAAGGAAATCCAGGAAGTCCTTCTCGTCGGTGGTATGACTCGCATGCCCAAGGTTGCTGAGTCAGTCAAGAACATTTTCGGACGTGAGCCTGCCAAGTCTGTCAATCCCGATGAGGCTGTCGCTATTGGTGCTGCGATTCAGGGTGCTGTTCTCTCTGGTGAGGTCAAGGATCTCTTGCTGCTTGACGTCACTCCTCTGTCACTGGGAATTGAGACTTTGGGTGGAGTCTTCAGTCGTTTGATTAACCGCAACACCACTATTCCCACGAAGAAATCTTCGGTCTTCACTACTGCCGCCGACTTCCAAACAGCCGTCGATATCAAGGTCTACCAGGGTGAGCGTGAGCTTGTCAAGGACAACAAGTTGCTGGGCAACTTCCAGCTTGTTGGTATCCCGCCTGCTCGCCGTCAAGTGCCCCAAATTGAAGTCACATTCGATATTGACGCTGATTCTATTGTCCACGTCCACGCCAAGGACAAGTCCACCAACAAGGATCAGTCCATCACCATTGCTTCTGGCTCTGGTCTGTCTGAGGATGAGATTCAGCAGATGGTTCAGGACTCCGAGAAGTACGCCGAGGCTGACAAGGAGCGCAAGAGCGCTATTGAAGCTGCCAACCATGCTGACACTGCTTTGAACGACACTGAGCGCTCCCTGAACGAATATGCTGATAAGCTCGACAAGACTGAGGTCGATGGTATCAAGGAGAAGATCACCGCCCTGCGCGAGTTCATCGCCAAGAGCCAGGCTGGCGAAGACACTGTCACCGCTGCTGAGATTAAGGAGAAAACTGATGAACTTCGGATGGCCAGCTTGAACGCGTTCGAAAAGTTGCACAAAGCCCGCAATGAGAACAGCTCAGGCGAGCAGCAGGCCGAGGGTGAGAAGAAGGATGAGAACAAGCCTTAAACGGTTACTGACTTGTCGTAACTGTGTTTCTCACTGTTATAAAACCATAACGCAGTTGGGTCTGTGCTAATATTTGTGTATCGAGAGGTGCCGCGTTCAGATGTCCTGCGATTCTCTTCCTTGTACTTTTTCCCTGTACTCATATCCCGCCTAAAGGAGCTATGCTTTTCACAAAATGTTTTACCCATGTCATTAATACCATGGTTGGCGGAAATTCAAGGCGTTGGTGCATTCAAAAATCTCTCTGAGAGAAGTTCTCTGGTTATTTAATGAGAAGACTCATGGCATCTTGGGGGGCCGCCAGTGTTTGGATTGGCTTATATATACAATGTACTGTTAACTAGATGATAAGCAACACATCCCCCCTCCGGATTTCTTGCGATGCTACACAAGTCCTCGGGTTATATTGCAATCGCTCTGTGAATAAATGCTGATGTCGACTTGGCATGACTACAAGCGCAAGTCGGCCATTTTGAAATACTAACCCTAACCTCCTCGAATCCTCGACTCTAGTTCGGTTTTGTTCAAGTGCCGTTTTTCATATCATCCAGCCCCAGGTTGTATTAAGGGTATTCATGCCGTGAACAGGCACAGCGTTGACATGTTGAATTTGATATTGTCCCTCCTGGGCAAGAGCATTCAACTCCATAAGTGGTTCCGTATCGTCGTAAAACGCATTCCACAAAGACCCATTCGTCCGGCTGTTGCTGTCTATTCTTGCATTCGACACATATAAGCTACCGCCAGGGGATGTAATAGTACTAAACCCCACGAAGCTTGTCCCGTCCCTGCTCGTCATTTCTCGCCGCCTCCAAGCCGGCGTGTCGGACTCATACCGTAGAGACCCGTGTTGGTTCTCCACATGGTGTTCTCGTCCGGATATAATCGAGTAGGGAGATGAGCAATCGAGCGTGAAGTAGACTATCCGGAGGAAGACGACTAGGAAGAGGCATAGGAGGAAGGCGCATAGGATTGGGGAGGGCGTGAGTGGGATGGCGTGTGGATTTGCGACCATTTTCTCTATGAGTGCGTAATGAAAGTGAGTTGAGTGGTGAGTAGGAAATGTAGGCAGGAGACTGGGTTATTAAAAGGTGGAAAGTAGAGAGTAAGCCCTTTGGACATGATTACGATTTCTTGGGATTGTCGGTGGCAACGTTTTAGGACTAGGGGCGGTTTTGTTCCTGTTGGAGAGGCTGGAATGGAGAATTGATGAGTGGAGTGGAGGATGAGACTGGCTGGATTCCGATTGTCTAAGAACGGGAATGGTGGACTTGATTTCGCGCTTTGAAGATTTGCAATAACTATGTGGGACCCAGTGTGGAATTGCTGGCGAAGATGTCATATTTCTCTACGGACTTTTTTTTTGTTTAAGAACAAAAAAAAAAAGAGTCCATCTACCTCCTTCTTATAAGTCGTCTGCCTAGCGTCCGAATCCAAACCAGCCCTTCTTCTTGGGCTGCTCTTGCTCAGCCTTGGTGGCTGCTGTTGGGCCTGGTAATGATGATGGAGATGTCTTGCCGGTGTAATCGATGTAGTTCCAAGCCACGTCCAGGAAGATGGGCTTGACGGGGATGAGAGCCAGCTTGGGAGGGAACTGCACGATGTTGCGCAGGTTGACCCGGCGCGGGTACGTGCCGAGGGACTCGAGGAGCGTTGGCTCTGGGCCCTCTTTTGCCTCTTTGCGCTCTGCCTCACGTAGGTTGTGGATGTGGACGATGGCACGGTAGCGCTGCAGTTCTCCGTTGATCAGGCTGCCGAGGAAGGAGACGGCCTTGGGGTGGACGTCGACGCTCAATGGGTGCTGTTGGTCGTTGCCGTCTTGCTGCTGGGCAAGGTAGGAGGACGCTTCTTGTACGAGCATGCTGGCACGGTTGATGAGGGCGAGTGTGTTGACGGCGCTCCCTGCAATGGCGTGCGATCGCGCAATGGAGAGGCATCTATTTGAGACGGGAGTCAGTACCAAGAGGAGGAAACTCGCACTGTTTGACTGTTGGGGACTCATAATGAGGAAGGAAACGACAAAACTCACTTGAGGGCTGCAAAGTATTTCTCGTAAGAGTTGAGCTTGGTGGCAAGCCCTTCATCGGCAGCGACACCAGGCAACTCTCTGATGGATTGCAAGTTCTGCAGCGTGCCGTCGTAAAGTGCCACCTTTTCCTTGAGTTTAGCAAGCTTTTTGCTAGGGGGAAGCTCTCGTGTCTTCTTCTCTTCGCTTCCAGCGTTGCCATTCTTGGTCGCTTTAGCTTTTCTCCTTCTTGAACTTTCGTATTCCTCTGGTCCGCCGTCATGCTGGCCGGTCAGGACTCGATTGCGCCCGATTCTCCAGCTGATCATCTCGTAGTTCACGGCCGTGCGAGTGATTTGCAAGCTTTGCATGCGACTGTCGCTCTGCGACACGCCCTCTGCCCTGAGTTCATCAATTGCCTGCTTCGTAGCATCGACCGCGTCTTGCGTTGCCATGAGAATCTCGTCATATTGAGCCGCCATCTCATTTGGCTGTCGGTCTTGTGCCTGGGACACATTGCTGGAGAGACTCGTTTTCGCAGCTTCGACAGACGCCCATGCTAGTGATATCTGCGCATCCTCAATCTTCACCTGACGACCACGCCACGTGATGGTTCTCGGCGCATTCTCCACGCTGCTACCAAGCTTAGAAGCTTCGTCTCCTTCAGCGAGAATGCTTGGGTCAAGACGCTGGATTTCTTGCACAAGAGAGGTATCCGACTGAGGAAACGACGACTTGGCAATCGTCGGGACTGGTACGGTGCGAGGGGTGTTCAGCCGGTAGGCGGCGTAGCGTATGGATGGATCGATAGTATCGGATAGCAGGTCCTTGAATAGATCGGCATTGCCCGCAGCAGAAAGAGCTTTGTATATGACGCGGGAAATTGCGTAGCTTTGGAGACACAACTCCCAGCTGTGTTTCTCGAAGAACATGGCACCACGCATGAGCGCAGCATAAGACTTTGCTTCGAGGACATCATTTGGCGACGCGCCAGAAGCCGGTGACGAGAGGGCATCAACCAGTGTTTGGGCAAATTGAGCGGCCTTGTTGAGTCGTGAGATGATGTGGGATCGGGCTCGTCCAGTGATGTCTTTCTGTGCTGCTGTATGCGATGCCTTGATGCTCATTGCCTGTGCCCAAGCTCGTTCGCTCGTCAGAAGCAGGAGGTAAACGTTCCTTGGCGACTTCACGTTAGAAGATTCTACTGATCCCGTGCACAAACTGTGAGGAGAGGCAATGGCAACCATGTGCTTACTCATTGTTCGCAGAGACATCCTCCGACGTAATCCGGTCTCGTTTTTGGAATTTTCCTCGGTTCCTGGTCGCAATGCCCAACTTCTTGCGAGAGCTCAATAGTCTTTTCGCAAGTTGGCCGTGATATGTCGAGTAGTCTCCGTACAAGAGAGCCTGGTCCCGACCCTGGACAACAAAGCTGGTGATTTCCATGGTGTTCCGGACACTCCTCGAAGACTTTGGCAAAGGAGGGGCTGGTGCGTGGGCAACTCTTTTCGTTGCCGCGATGTAGAATTGATTGTCCACGCTTGTGCAGGGCAGCGGCTCTCGGGCTGGTAGTCGTCGTTTGTTGGCGGTGGGGAGCTCAGAAGACCAGATGCTCTCATGTTTGGCGGGGTACAAGTTTTGCAACACCCTGCCAGAGCCAGAGTCGCACACATATTGCGCATATTGTAACAAGAGCGCCTCCACGAAAAGACCCTCGAATGCGTACGAGACAAGATTGAAGATCGATTGGTTACGGTTTGGATTAATAGGGCTTTCTTGCGTAGGGCCGCCGATGTATTAGCTTACGCGTATGTTATGCTGTTAAATCTCTGCCTGGGGGCTTATCTTTCTTCCAAAAAGCGCCTGGTATGAAGTCTTTTGGCTTTTACATTGATTGAAACTCTAAGAGTCTCTGTACAGGAAACACCCGCGACGGCAGTTACACTACTTTTGATCAACAGCTACAGCAACAAGGGTCTCGAACAATCAATTGCTTTATGGACGTAGCTTCAAAACTGGATATCTTCTCAAGATGACACGTGCAGATTACTAATTAGTTTATTTGACGCATACAAATCTAGGTAGTTTCCTCGTATAGATAGGTACCTAGGTACTTACGGCTGATGTATTTTCCAAAATAATGTACAAGCTAAGTAAATAAGCTTTAGGTCTCCCGAAAGAATAAAAGCACCCGCGTACCATGTAAAAACTAGGATTTGTATTTGTCAAACTAGCTGATCAGTAATCTGCATGTGTTCTTTCGGAAAATTCCCGAAAATCCAACCCCTGGCTTGTATACTATCGTGGCCAAAAAAAAAAAAAAAAAAAGGAAACGAAAGGTACCAGAGAGCACAATTCGACTGGTATGGTGTGCTTACGTAAATAAGGTGTCATAGGACATACACGGCGATGCAGAAAGATGGGAAGAGGATCATTGAACCTGTCTGCCTAGGTACCTAGCGACAGCATTCTAAGCAAAGAGGGGTAGCGGAATCACGTGATGCGACCCAGGTGCTGCACCTCGGAGACGACATCAAGCCAAAAAAAAAAAAAAAAAAAAAAAAAAAGTCCAAGGATTGCGTCGTAAAAAAAAATACGATAGCCGTAGTGTAGGTGTCGATCGAAAGTACTGATATGTCCACACAATACGTTAGCTTGTATTTTTCGATCGCCTCACGAATGGCACCATGAAAACCCGGAGTGCTCACGTGCGGATGATATGAGTCGGGGGCCCTAGGGCGCGATGGGGGTTACCACGGGATGAACTGGAGGGTAGCGGTGACCAATCAAGAGCCTCTTGACAGTGGAGCGCAGAGGCGTTAACCAAGGACCTGCCGTGCAGGTGACCTATATTTTGTGCAGGCAGCCCTGGAGATTGGTAAACTGGAAAATCGAGATGGGAAACGGAGAATGGAGTTTTAGTGGGTTTTAGTCCGCACTGCCTGGAGGACTAGACTGGAGAACTCAGGTCTAGCGCTGTGGCTTGAAGCTGTTATAGCCTCTTAACAGCTCCAGTGTGGCGGTTGATAGTTGATAGTGTGACAGTGGGAGGAGATGGGTTTCGGCCATGTGACTGATGATCTCTGCTCTGGTGTTTTCAAACACATGTACTCATGTGCATATTTTACATGCATGTCATTCGCTTGTGCTCATCTACCATCTACCTCATAATATAGTGCAGGAATATACCTACCTAGATACCTAGGTAGGTAGACAAGGATATACCACCTCCTGCCCAAGATAGGTACCCGAATGTACGGAGTACCTACCTAGGTACCTAGACTTACTTGCTCTGTCCGCATAAGGTAGGTACATGCCGTAGGTACATGCCGTAGGCACCAAAGCTTCCTGCATAGCTTCATGTCTCCTCCGTAGCTTTCCATCTTAAGTTTGTCTAGGATCTTCGCTCCGCCGTCTGCTTGCGGGACGCACCAATGTGCATGTGCCTGGGACTTCCCGATGAGAAGCGCCTGGCTTCGGCTTGACTCCTTTTTTTTTTTTTTTCTCGGAGATAACAATGACAAAAAGAAAAATATCCGCCTACTCACCTCGACATTTCTTTTAGTCCCCGTCTACCCTCCCTGCAACGCTTCGTTTCTGACCTCCTCCATTTCCAATCCTCGCTTCGCTGCGCACTCGTTCTTATCAACGCCGGCTCTCAACGAACGGCCTGGCCGTCATTCACGCTCCCTGTGCCCGCCGCGTCATCGACTCTGCTGGTGTCGGGGACTGAGTCTCGTGCACCATCTCCCTGCCACTTTTATATCTATCTTGTCCACAGGAGCGCACTATATCCGGCCCGGGCTTGTAGGCCTCTTCTGCCTTTTCTTGCTCTTGACATCCGTCTTGTCATCATCCTGCACGTGCCGCTGATTTGACGAACCCGGACCCTTCTATTGCGAAATTCTCCGCCGCTACCCAGCCCTCGATACGAATCCCGTGATATAATAGAGACCAGCTATCGCACCCACAGAGTTCCAAAGATCCCTATTCAAGCCTCAGCCCGTATTGACCTGGTTTCTCACTACTGAAAGCTTGTGATGAGGGTGGCCACATTCATCAGATTGGCGTGGTAGCGCCTTTTTCGTCCTTCCCGCCCAGTGAGGCATCTAAAAAGGAAAGAGCAAGAAGAAAGAAACAAAAAGGAAGGAAGGGAAAAATTGCTGTCAAAAACCCTCATTGTGGGCATCCCAGGTGTTGCTAGTTTCCACAATGTCTTCCAACGTTACACCTCACCATCCGTCGTTGACCTCAAGTGAAACTACGGTCCCTCTGAGAGGCTCACGGCCCTCTTCTGAAGATGAAGGCCACTTCACGCCACCACAATCACCAGGCCCCAGGTCTCACCTTGCAGGCGCTCAAGGCCGATTGTCGCATCCCCCTAGTTCAATGCTGGGTTGGAATCCAGCTACATTGCTTCAACCTACTCGTCGAGGGTTCAGTGCCACTGACTTGCGGAACTTACCCTCTGGCCGCCCTCAGCCCATGCATAGCCAGATGTCAAATGGTCATTGGCGAGCATCTCCTGCCATGAACGATCACATGGTTTTTCAATTCACAAGTCCCAGTGACACTTCTTCTAACGGCCATATGAGCGGTTCGTCGACTCCAAGTCTACCCAACAGTGAAGTGGCGGCATCGAATGGCGTGGGTCTCTGGATTGAACGTATGAACAACGTGCAGCATCGCTCCAATATTCGCCATCCTAAACGCCGCAAGACGGAAGACGCTCAGGATTTTGCTGCTAAAGCCAGTAATATGCGCGTTCGAAGTAGTAGCGGCATGCTGGGTGAATATGTGAGAGACAAGACGCAGGAGGCCAATGGCCAGACTGCGCTCCTGGCTGCTCCCACTGTAGATCTGACTGATGGTACGGTTAAGCCCCAGCAGAAAGCCTGTACTCCTTCATATTTCTTTTCTCACTGAACTCCGCTAATTCGACTGCAGGGACTGATGACGAACTAATGTTCGTGGACGACCCAAAAGATGAGGAAGTATGCTATGGCATGGTCAAGACGAGTCTAAATTGCAGCAAGGTGCCAGCACCCAAACCTGGCATGCGGAGTCTATGGGGACCAGGTTATTACCCAGGCATTAAAATAGTGCTCAAGCGTCAGACTGGGGAGCGTTCTCTAAAAATCCAAGCCTGCGACCATACCCGTGAGATAATAGGACTTGTAGATTCTTCCAGTGCCGCAGCTCTTACTCCTCTTCTTGACACGAACATACGTTTAAGAACGGACTGCCGTATCCCGCCGCATCCGAAAAAGTCGGGCGAGGAGCCAGGGCAGGCAATCTCTCGGGCTTACGAGCTAGACATTGTCATGTATGGGCCTCAACGTTATGCCAGGGCTGTTGGTAGCTTGTTGAGCAAGCACAACTTGAGGCTCATAGCTCCTCATATGGTGCAGAAGGGCATCAAGGTGTGCAACCCTCACGTCTCCGAGTGGCGACCCGCACCACGCAAAGTATATCCGACCAATGCACAAGGGACATATTCGACCACGGCCAATCGAACCGTTGAAGAGATTCGTTCTGAGGTTATGGGTGTTTTTGATTCTCTTAAGCGAAACGATGACCTTCCTTTAATGGACCCCGACGCACGAATCCTGACGCCTCTGCTTAAGCATCAGAAGCAGGGTCTGTACTTCATGGCGACCCGTGAGCGGCCACTGCAGGAACAGTCCGGGGAGAAGTGCATGGTTTCATTTTGGCAGACCAAGGTAAACGTGAGGGGTGAGAAAATCTATTCCAATGTCATCACGGGACAAGAACAGAGAGCACCGCCTCCAGAAACCCGTGGCGGCATTCTTGCTGATATGATGGGCCTCGGCAAGACCCTGAGCGTGCTGTCCCTGGTGGCAAGCACTCTGACTGATGCTCAGATCTGGGGGCAGACGCCGATCCTACCACGACTCAAAGCTGACGCAAAATCATCGAGGAATGGTCATTCCATATCCCAAGCCAGTCTTGAGCCCGCGCCAGTCACGCGACATGTGAAGACAACGTTGATCGTCTGTCCACTCAGTACCATCACAAACTGGGAAGAGCAAATGAAACAGCACGTGGCTCCCGATACTATGTCTTGTTACATATATCATGGCGCGAACCGTATCAAGGATATTGACAAACTAGCAGAATTTGATGTCATCATCACGACTTATGGATCCGTCTCTAACGAGCTTGGATCGCGCCGCAAAGGTAAAGGCGGTGTTTATCCGCTGGAGGAAATTGGATGGTTTAGAATCGTTCTCGACGAGGCACACATGATTCGTGAGCAGTCGACGCTTCAGTTCAAGGCCATATGCCGTCTGCAGGCTGAACGACGTTGGGCAGTTACAGGGACCCCTGTTCAAAACCGCTTGGATGACTTGGCCGCCTTACTCAGCTTCCTGCGACTCCATCCGTTCGAAGACCGGTCCAAGTTCAACCGATACATTGTGGAGCCCTTCAAGGCGTGCGATCCCGAAATCGTGCCGAGGCTCCGGGTTCTCGTTGATACCATTACGTTGCGCCGGTTAAAAGACAAAATTGATTTGCCTAAGCGGGAGGATGTCGTAATTCGCCTGGATTTTAGCCGGGAAGAGCGTTCCATCTACGATATGTTTGCAAGAAATGCCCAAGACCGGGTTAAGATCTTGGCCGGGGTCAACGTTGGAAAGGCACTGGGTGGCAGCACGTATATCCATATTCTGAAAGCCATTCTCAGGCTTCGACTGCTCTGCGCTCACGGCAAAGACCTGCTCAACGAGGAGGACCTGGCTGCTCTACAAGGCATGTCTGCCGAACTAGCCATCGGCATTGACGATGACGATGACGACCGACCAACTCTGTCACATCAAAAAGCGCATGAAATGCTGGCTCTCATGCAAGATACCAATAATGATGCTTGTATTGAATGCAGCAAAAAGCTCAATGCCGGTGACGGCCAGAACATGGAGTCCGAACAGCAACAGCAAGATGACGCTCTTGGCTATATGACGCCATGTTTCCACGTCGTATGTCGAAATTGCTACCAAAGCTATCGTGAACGAGCGCGGCAGCTGCTCGAGCCTGGACACTCCACCGGACCATGCCTCGTCTGCGGCTCCATTGTTCGCTTCGAGTTTGTGGCCCTCCGCCGCGACGATGTAGATGCCGAGCACGACGGACCTGCCAAGAGCATGGCAGCAAAGGGCACTCTCAAACGACTAGATAAATACGACGGTCCACACACCAAGACGAAGGCTCTCATCGAGGACCTCCTCCGGACCAAAGCTGCCAGCCAGGCCAATCCCTCAGAACCACCCTTCAAGTCGGTTGTATTCTCAGGCTGGACCTCCCACCTGGACCTCATCGAGCTGGCTCTCAATGCAGCCAACATCGCCTTTGTGCGACTAGACGGCAGCATGACCCGCACTGCCCGCACCATGGCCATGGAGAAATTCCGTGAAGACGACTCGGTCGAAGTCATCCTTGTATCCATCATGGCCGGCGGTCTGGGCTTGAATCTCACGGCCGGCAACAATGTCTACGTCATGGAACCACAGTACAACCCCGCCGCCGAAGCCCAGGCCATCGACCGGGTCCATCGTCTAGGGCAAAAGCGACCGGTTCGCACAGTTCGATACATTATGCGGGACAGCTTTGAAGAAAGGATGCTCCAGCTACAGGAGAAAAAGATGAAGCTCGCAAGTCTAAGCATGGATGGCCAGAGCAAAGCTCTGGATAAGGCAGAAGCCGCGAGGCAGAAATTGATGGATTTACGAAGTCTTTTTAAGTAGATATTCTCCCAGTCTCTTTGCATTTGAACACATCTCCATACATTACAATAGGTGGCACTTGTCGAGGTTTTTCTTTTGCCCTCCTCGAGTCTTACGACGAAATGACTGAAATGAAGGAGAATATCTCCAGGTTGCTATCAGCGTTTATGCTTTTTTCTTTCTTTCTATTCTTATAGGCGTTAGGATACACGGGGTGGCAATACAAGGGTGGTGAGCAATGAATTATATAAAATGGGCTAATGATGGCATTTAGTAGTGGCATTTTGATTTTCCAGTCCTGGTAATGGTACACACTTGACCTTCTCGCGAGGGCTGAGGAAACTGATACGCACGGATTACATTAGCGCAAGGGCACTAGCTCGCTCTAGTTAGAACAAGATTCCAAGTCTACCATTTCATTGTGCTCGCGCAAGTCTCTCCAAGTCTACGCATCCTCTTCTTGGCCCCGTCCCGCAAACTCAGTCCCCTGATTCGCAGTGCTCAGTCTCGCGCAGAGGCTAAGCAGGACGACCGTCTCGGTAGCCGCGTAGTGATTGAGCGCATCCAGCAGGATCTGCAAGTGCCTGCCAAAGTTGTTCTCCCACTTCTTTATAATGTCAGATAGATTGTTGACGCGGGCCTCTGCGCCCCCGGCCGCCGAATGGTCGTCCCGCGATGCGGAGGACCTTTGGCCCGCGGCCCTGGTGGCCTGGAAGCGCCTCCACTGGTCGGCAGTCATGGTGCCGGGCCTGTTGGTGCCCGAGAGGTCCGGGTCGGACTTTTCGAGCTCGTGGCTGAGCCAGTTTGTGTAGTGGGCGAATATGGTGCATGTCTGCATGAGTTTGGAGTGGATCTGTTTCGAGTTAGGATGTGTAGATGTAAAAGGGGGTTAGGTAGCTGCTGGAGCGGAAACGCGGGGGAACAAAGTTACCCTTAGAAGCTTGCTGTTGGTCAGCATGCACTCTTTCAAGCACGTATCTAGAAAGTCGACGTGGTCCTGCATGAGCTCGTCTACCGTTCGCGTCGGACGGCCGGCCGGCACACGGGGGTCTCCGTCCCTGGTGGTGCTCAGCCGGGACATGAACTTGGTCCAGTTGGGCTCGATGACTTCGGAAGTGCAAAAGTACAGCAGCTGCTGCACGAAGACTAGCATCCTGGCGCGCAGCGTCCAGGCGCGGCGCTTCCAGATCTCCAGCGCGCGGTTCGGCCCCTTGTGCGCCCAGGTGATGCCGCGGGTTTGCGTCTGCCACGTGGTGGACAGTTGGGATTCGAGGAAGCGCAGCGACAGCAGGTACCGGAACAGGGCCTGGTACCGCCACACCGTCCGTCTGCTGATGACGAGAGAGACGGGGAAGGGAACGGAGTAGTCTAGCTCGAGGGAGGTGAAGCCCGTGGCGTTCTTGTCATTTTCAACGGGCTGGTTGGACAGAGGCTGGAGGGCCTCTCCTTGTTCGATGCCCGTAATATTGACGACCCTTTGCAGTGATTTGATGAGGGTGACCTTGTTCATTTCAACCTTGACGTCTTCTTTGAAGGGATCCATCGAGACGATGCTGCCGGGCTGGCGCAGCACCAGGTCCAGCAAGGACTGAAGCTTGTTCGTGTTGACGTTTTTGATCGGTTTCCGTAGTTCGGACGCGCCGAGCTCGAGAAAGTAGGAGAAGTAATCAGACGGGTCGAGGAAGAAGTAGTGCTTCAGGGATCGGAGGCGAGCGGGCAAGGCGTGTGCTGTGAGAAGTAGTTGCATCAATGACGCATTGGCGTGAGCGTAGGCGTAGTTCACGTTCTCGAGGAATCGGGGGTCATCGAACGTAGTCGGGACATCAGAGACGACCTTGCTCACGTCGACTCCTCCACATTCGCGAACGACATTGAGATACTTGCCAGCCAGGAGCACTTTCTCCTTGACACCCTCGAGTTGCGGGGGGACGTCCTTTTCCCGGATCGTATATCTCCGATCCCAATAATCGTCTGTGTAGTCCTGCTTCAGCTGCTCCCGACCAATGCTCTTTCTTTCTTCAATGAGGAACTCGGAGTGCGTATCCCTGATGCTACCGTGATGTAGCCACTCGTTCAACATGACCATGTACGGACGGCTCGCATCTCGCAACAAGGACGTCAGCAGCGCTCTTGTAGCAGGATCTCCAGACATCTTCTCAAGACGCCTCGTAACTAGTCCCAGAACAACACCGCCTTTGCAGATTTTCTTGCTGGCCATGCTCCCGGGTATCAGGTCTCCACCCTCTCTCAGGCGCTCGATGATGTCGTCAGGGTTCTCAATCTCAACGTCCTCTTCCTCATCACTTTCATCGTCCAGAATGCCATTCTTCCTTAACAACTCGTGAGCGAGAAGATAAAGCTGATGCATCATCTGGCTCGTCGATATGGTGTGAATATTGAGCACATGGACCGTAAAGGAGTCGCTCGTGAGGAATTGCGTTTCCAGCTGCGCAATCATGATGAGATAATCTTGTAAAAACTTGCGGATCGAAGCACACAGCGCATGATTAACGGCGCCGAATTCGGCTCGGCTTTGGACATCGACGAATACCTCGAGGGCAGAGTAATATGTCGCCATCTTGAGCATAGACTGGGTCAAATCGGCCAAGCTTGGGTCCAGCCCAGGCAGCATCCTAAATGTCGGCCCCGTGAGGCGGTCTCGTTCCTCTGCTGGGTCGTAGCCCTTGGCAAATCGGATATACTGGCCCTCATATCCCATGAAGACGAAAAGCAAGTCCTCCACGATCGCTGCCTCTTGTACTTCCAATGTCAGCTCACCCAAAGCCTTTGGCTGAGGTGCCTGTGGTACTGTCAACGCTATTGGAGGTCTCGAGATTCGAGAGGCTAGTGGTGCCGACGTGTGCGGCAGCAAGGTCGCTTCGGGATTCCATGGCGCTACAAAGCGATCAGTCTTGTTTTTCCTTCCTTTGTGCGGGCATAACTCCTGAGTGAAGGCCGGCAACATGGTTGGGCAAGCTTAAATAAAAAGTACCTTGTGCAGCTTCAGATACAGAGTCCCTGGGCCGGAACTCGACTGACTTCTGCCGCCTGATATCCGCATCCCGCCTCTCACCCGTTCCACTTCGTCGATGCTGTTTTTCTGGACTGGATGTCCTCTTCAAAATTCTGTCGACGTGCGCCTCGAATGTTCGCTCTGTAACCCGACGTTCTTCATGCCGTCTCTCCTCCGAAGACATTGATCGATTGACCGGCCGGGGGTTCCCAGACGCGGTCCTCTTATGCGGCACGCCTGAGTACTGGGGCTCGGCATTGGATGCAGCATCTGTGGACGAGCTCGCTCGCTCTTCTGCATGGTTGTTGTGGCGGTTCGACGCTCTTGCTGCACCAGATGCCATGCCTGCCATGCTTGTGGACTACATGGGAAGCGTTGGCGTTGCGCTTGGAAGGATGGCAGTAGATGCATGCAAAGTTAAAGCATCACAGACCATCAAGTGCCTGTACAGGCAAATACTGTACTGCCGTAATTGCGCGACGTGAGAAGTAGCTCTTTGGATCATTGATGGTTGAAGCTCATTTGCTGGATCGTCCGCCCCCCATTGAACCAGGCTTGGACGTGGGGTTCAGAATTGTAACCGCGACAGGCACACGCGTCGTGCGGCGGCATACCTTACCAATGACGCGGAGGGTGGGATGGATACCCGGAAAAACTGTCGCCCCGCTACACGCCCTTTTTTTTAGTACCAGGCAAGATGTGACGCCAGCAGATGGCTGGCTGGCCGTTCTGTTGCTGCGTAGCCTCCATGCTTGCCTAGCACGCCCCATGCTGCGCAACCACTGACCAGCCAAGCTGCTCCAGCCCAGTCCAATCCAACGTCTTAAGCTACTTGAAGCTTCCAGGAATAAAAATATTCCTCCAAGCCCAACTCGGCACAAAAGCCTATCACAGTCTCTCTTTACACTCCCAGAAAGCATTCAAGGCCGATCATCCTCCTCCACAAGCCGCCAAGATGTTCATGGCAAGATCAGAATACGGTACCTTCATACTCATCCATTCACCACTCTCCCATCCGCAGCAGCACTAATCCCCTCCCTCCAGACCGAGGCATCAATACCTTTTCTCCAGAAGGTCGTCTCTTCCAAGTCGAGTATTCTCTCGAGGCCATCAAGCTCGGCTCGACTGCCATTGGCGTAGCCACCTCGGAAGGTGTTGTCCTTGGTGTTGAAAAGCGAGTCACGTCCACCCTTCTAGAGACCTCATCCGTCGAGAAGATCGTCGAGATCGACCGCCATATCGGCTGTGCCATGTCTGGACTACAGGCTGACGCTCGCTCCATGGTCGAGCACGCCCGGGTCGAGTGCCAGAGCCATGCCTTCAACTACAACGAGCCTCTTGGCGTGGAAAGCTGCACGCAAGCTATCTGTGATTTGGCATTGCGATTTGGCGAAGGAGCTGATGGAGAGGAGACAGTCATGAGCAGGCCTTTCGGTGTGGCCCTCCTCATTGCTGGCTTTGATGAGCAAGGCCCCCAACTATTCCACGCAGAGCCTAGTGGAACGTTTTATCGCTATGATGCAAAGGCTATTGGCTCTGGTTCCGAGGGGGCTCAAGCAGAACTGCAAAATGAATATCACAAGGCAAGTCTGAGTCCTCGGTTCCCCAAGACTAATACCTGATTTAAACACAAAGTGCAACAACTAACCAGCTTTGTCTTTGCGCATATTTAGTCCCTGACGATTACAGACGCCGAGACCTTGGTCTTGAAGACACTCAAGCAGGTCATGGAGGAGAAGCTGGACGCAAAGAACGTGCAATTGGCGAGTGTGACGAAAGATAAGGGTTTCAGAATATACACTGATGAGGAGATGGCTGCAGTAGTAGAGAGGCTGCCCGCTAACTAATTGAACGATTGTCTTTATTAGGGGGGACCAGGTCACAGAGCTCACTCAAAGACATGATCCTGAAGCACTGAACCTGCGCGGACCACTGTATGCGCGTACGTCACAGTGTGCGACTTTGTGTGAAAATACTGGTATGATTAATGTATGGTCTTGCAATGGGAGGTGTCAAAACACGATTACATCCATTCCATCATTCGCTTAGTCCCGCTTCTTTTCCCGTATTCTATTCGCCAGTGCTTGTCAATTACATCGGCTCAACAAATAAGCCCGTCAGAGAGTATCTTTAAAATCCAACGCCAGCCAGTATTTCACGCCTAATGCCCGTCTTATATGCCTCCACTTTTAAGAATGACTATTTGAACAGCAAATTCTCAAAAAGATTATTTGCAAAGAATGCGGGTCGTGCTTTATTCCCGGGAAATCATGTCGTTGCAGCCTCGGCGAGAGCGGACATGACACCCAGTAAATCTTAGCTCAGCAGTCTTCTTGAAGATCCAGAATCTCCAAGTCAGTCTCGACACCAAGCAAACCCAGAGCCAAGCTGGTCTGTTCCGATTTTCGTAGGACCAACCGTCTCTCCTCTGTCTTTTCCAGGTCGCGAAGTCTTTGATCAAGTTTCCGTGGGTTCATCCACACAGACGTAGAGACATCTTCCAAGTGTTGTGGTCTTCGATACTCAGGCCCATGGCCCAACTGTGCGACCTTGATCCATGCTGACTCACAACCTATGGCTATTTTCTTCGCTGTTTGCCAACCGGTCAGTCTCGCAATATCAAAAACGCGCTGAATGACCCAGCAGCGTTGATTGTTATCTTGCAGCTGCACCTGACGTCAGTAAGAGAAAACGCACATGACAAATCGTGGAACTGTACTCACTTGAACTGCTGCTACAAACAAGCAGAAAGCACTCTCGATAAGGGCTGCCGCGAGAGTGGTGCTGATATCCTTCTTGTCAGACAAGTCGTCCGTGAGCCCCGCTGCAATGCGCCCGATTTGAATGGCGTAACCGGCAGTTGATGGTGCTGCCATTCCAGCGGCCTGCATGGCTGCCGGGGGCATATTCGGTCGACTTCGGTAGAGGTGAATAAGCCCCATGTAATAGTTCATCCAAATACCGGCTACCGAGTACGTGCGATACTGCAACGCAGTACCGAATGGAGTATCTTTTCGATCCGCATACTCGCTATTCAGATGTTTGAATCGAGAGTCCAAGTGACTTTCAAAAATTTCAAAAGCTTGTCGAATGCTTTCCCACTCCTGTTCAGCTGTTTCGTTGCTCTCAGGGCTGGCTGTATCACTTGGTGACTCTGATTCATCCGAATACGTCGTAGAAGCCGAAAACCCCATTGGGGCATGAAACCTGCCAAGGGTAGGTACTATTCCTGGGAACTGAGATGGAGATGATTCTCCTTTAAATGATCCACCTCCTTTGGCTCGAAAAACCCTTCTCTTCCTCGATAAGTCCTTGGACGCAAAGCTGGCCAGCCGTCCCAGGAGAAGAATCAAAAGATCGTATGTTCCGTAACTGCGGAAGATCTGTCAGTGACGTGAACACCTTGTACAGCTTGGGAAGCGAGGACTAGCACGGGCAGTGAGAAAAGAACTAGGAGAAGACAACTAACATAGCATTGATGCTGGACATTGGCGCTCTTGGGGGACATTGTGTCCATTCCTCGTACTCCATGCTGCGAGTTGGTCAGCTTCAAGCGTCGCCGAATTGCCCAGATTTCTGACTCCTTTACTTACAATAGCTTGGTTCCACCAAGCATGCTTTGATAGACGTCCATTTTAGCATACCACCAGAAAAGATCCCGCAGAATATCATAATTCTCAATATCCTTGTCAGTAGTCCAGAGACACTCTTCTTCCAAGAGTTGACCGTCTTGTAATCCGTAATCCTCGGCGGTAACCCGCCTGCCTGTTATGGAGCTCAGAAGACTATAGTCGAGATCCGCAGGATCTCTCTTGGGTCCAACCATCTTCGGAGCAGATAGGGGGCTCGGGAAATGCCTCATGCGCTTGACCGGAAGACACACTCGTGACATGTGCCTGAGTGGAATTTGTTTGAACAACAATCGTCCGCCCAGAAGGTGATTGCACCATTTGGTGTGGTCAGATGACCACACTTCAAAATAAGCCAACAATAGAGTTGTTGCGACAGTGGTTGGCTTTGTATTGCGCTCAGAGGTGCTAACGTTCTTCGCATTTCTGCGGATTGAGCGGTGGTAATGTCGAAGGGCGGCAGTAGCAGGTGTATTCTGTAATGTGGCGATTTGAAGACTTCCGATTGCCATAATGGCATGGAAAAGCCCAGGATGATGAAATGACAGTAATGGAATTGTGTCTGGGCGATGTTAGCATCACGATCGCGCCTTCTCGACTCAAGATGAAGTGGTCGACGGAAGGACAGACTTACGACTCCACAAGTTGTTATCTAGAGTAGCATCACCATCAAACCTGGCTCCTGACGCGAGGGATACTGGATCTCGTTCATACAACGACATGGTTGGTCCTGTAACACTAATGAAGTGCATGAAAATAGTCTGCATGTCATGACGCCGCAATTCGTAAGTGTGCGCATAGTCCATGTACTCAGAAAGGGCATAGCTCTGCGCAATCGCCGAGAAAGTTCTGACCTCGGTACCCTTCTGAGGATATGACGCCAGAGTATCTCCATGGCCTCGTACACTCAAGGATTTCGGATCGGGTTGCTCATCATCGGATTCGTCCATGGATACATCATCTTCCAGCTCTGTTTGATCGAATCTTGTCGCACGATGTCGCTGAATCAAGTCTTCCTGCAACAGATCGTAGTCCAAGCAATCGTCAAATCTATCGCCGGCTGATGTTCTGTGTTTGCCAGAAAAAGCAGTTTCCTGTGAGGGCCTAGTATAGTAGTAGTGATGGACGGAAAGATCTGGTCCTAGGAGAGGGTTTGGCAGGGGCATAGCGCTAGAATTTGACAAGAAAGTCGGCTGTGATGTGTGAAATGACTGCGCCTGCTGAGCGGCAAATGAAATAGGCTGCCTGTAGGTTGCGTTGAACGGCGTTGGTCGAGGAGCAATGGGCTGCAATGTAGCTTGAGCTGGGTTCTGACTCGAATGATGTCCCATAACTCCATCATAATCTCGAGATCCGGGTGGATACACCGCTGGTCCGTAGTGGCCGTGGTGCGTTCCAAGGTTTGCCGGGTCCTTGAAGACAACTCGTTGTGTGTACCCTTCGCAAGGGCGTTTGGACTTGATGCAATTTTTACATCTCGGCTTAGTCTCATCACATTTGATACGCCGCTTCCGACATGCTGTTGAAGTTGGTCAAATTATTAGTCTCAGAAAGGAGATGTATACATAGCGCTTTCACAGTGTCCTCTTACTTAGACAACCGGTCTTTGTTCTCTTCTTGACGGCAGGCTTCTTTCCCTTTCCGTCATCATCGATACTTTCATTGAGCTGCGAGACAGCCGCAGAACTTGGATGAGGCTGTTTGCCGTCGGGCTGCATAATGTCACCAATCGATGCGACGAAAACTATGTAGAA
The DNA here is from genome assembly GCA_000729835.1 of Atkinsonella hypoxylon. NCBI lineage: Eukaryota > Fungi > Ascomycota > Sordariomycetes > Hypocreales > Clavicipitaceae > Atkinsonella > Atkinsonella hypoxylon. Next base: position 56,113 of record JFHB01000003.1, on the reverse strand, counting down.
GAAGGCGTCGAAGTCGAGAAGGCTTGTTCGAATACCGGATGGGCTACCATGTATACTCTTACATGTTGCGAGTTTCCACAGCTGTAGGAGATTTTGTCCTTATGAATGGTTATTGCTCACGCCAATGCCTCGAATTGTCGTTGCCCATGTACGAAATCCGCAGATCCTTTCCAGCATCAACTGGATAAACCAACCAGGCTTGTGGAATACAGCAATGTTAACAGGCTAAATCATGCGAGAAGTGACCCTGTTGACCAGGTGAGCAAATGGAAGGAAATGAGAGGAAATGAGAAATTGGGCAATGAGAGAGGGTTCAGGATCCTAGGAGTTGAGCTTCGAGGGAGAGAAGCGCTCGAGAGCGTGAAACGCAGGTTGTGTAACGCCAAAGCAAATCGACAGAAGGCGGTAGGTTTGTCAAGGACGGAAAGATAGCTTTATGGCAGAAGACGAGGAGCTTCCGAGGTAATAGAAATGTGCCGAATATATCAGAGGCAGTCAAGCTGGGAAGAAGAAAATGACGAGCGGCTGTCCTTGGCCAGCCGAGGTAGCAGGTCCCTTCTTTCTGTCTTCGCAAGTGCCGTTAATGGGAAGGTGGGACGCGGTTGAAATCTAATGCAGGCGGCAGGAAGTGCAAGCCTGCGCATTGAGCGAGAGTGTGATGCTGTAATAATGTCCGGTTTTCAATGGCATGGTGAGGTCCCGTAGAGAAGAGCAACTCTCGCGTAGGTGGAAGCCGGGACTGACACGACCTGACGAGTAAGAGGGTGCAGCGGCTGTGTGAAGGTATCGGGCAGGGCTAGTGAGTGGATGGTGTTCGAGTCGACAACAATGTCAAAATTTCAAAGGCTGTAGCTCAGCATGCGATGATACTGGAGAAGCTCCGGCAGGTAAGCGGCAGAGCGAGACAGAATGGTTTGGAAGAGGATGATGCATAGTACTTGTCTCGGTCAGTCCTCTGACCATGAGAGACCTACACGGACACAACAATATTAGAGCTTTGTCGGGCAAAACAGGGCGAGGAAGGTCGGGGCAGGCAGGACCAGACACACAAAGATCAAATGGATACGGGCGAGGCAAATGGATACGGGCGAGGCAAATGGATAATGTGGTTGTATGGGTGATACTATGAGAGCCCCTTGATGAGTGCCCCTTAATGAGTGCCCAAGGGCCACGAGTACCTACCAAGATGGAAGACACTCAGACCAGCCGCAATCGCGGACCGGCGAGCAGGGGGCAACGGCGGCAGGCAACAGCTGCACAGAGCGCCCTGCCTACCTCCTAGTAGGTACCTAGCTAGCCTAACCCAGCTAACATTAAGCTATTGACGGCCTGCAAAAGCTACTAATAATACAGCTGTGCCTACCAGGTAGGCACCTAGGGGTGGGTACCTGCTATAGCTCCGGCTACAGCCACAGCCACAGCACGCTGGTGTGTCCCAGCACCGGGCCACCGGACACCTGGGCATGTTGTGGTACCAGATGAGCGATGGCTGATGGCATGTAATACTAATACTGGGACGACGCACGATGCACGAGCGGCGGTGGACACTTTTCTCTTGGCACGCAAACCTTGTCCTGCTCGCAACAGGCAGCTTGCAATTGGCGCTCAAGCCCATAATTATTCCAAGTGCCAGTAGGGCCGAGAGGACCGACACAGCAGCTTGACAGGGCTCGCCTCCAGACGGCAACTGGCCCCTGTGTCCACGTCCGCCACCTGTCCGCATCTGTCCGCATCTGGCTGGTTCGAGGTTCCAGCGCGCCAGCGCCAGGGACCACCGACCTGGGCGTTAGCGGGCCGCGATGCACCAGCCCGTCTGGTAGTATTCAACCTTACTTAATAAGGTCAACTGGTAGCAAGGTACCTAGTACCTAGGAATGTTAGGTGTCGACAACAGACACTTATTTGTGTCTCTGTACTTCTGTGCGGCGACTCAGGCTGCGACTCTGCGCCTTTCCCTTGGCCCATGCACAAATGCTAGTAGTGACTTTCGCTGCTTCAATGTTTGCTTCTTGTCCAAATCCATTACGTACTTTCCAGCAAGCGATCTTATCAACTCGTCCATGCGTCATTCAGACTTCAAACAGGCAAAGTTGACGGCGATCAGAACAGCAAGCGGCACCAGACGTAGCAGCTTGAAGCGGAAGCGGCCACGAATGCGAGGACGCTGTTTACATGACACGAAGCTCATGTACCTAGAGTACGTCGGGTATGTAGGGGTACATATCATGTCCGGAGCATGGAAGGCCTGTCCCTCTACCGATACGACACTGGCGTAACTATAGGCAGGCATCATCAGGCACTAAGATTGACTGTGCTTGCCATGCTTCACGATACTGGAAAATGTATGGCGTTTCAAGCTGGGTTAGGTACCTTAGGTGTATTTTCATCGAAATCACCATAGCAAAGACGCAACTCGCGGCAGAGTGGCGCTGGTATGCCGAGTAACTCTGCCCTGGACGGGAAGTTCCTAAATGTGCGGCTAAGTACCTTGGTCAGGTGCGAGTTATAGGCAGGGACCAGCATTAACGGCGTTTTCCGATTGTTTTCGAAAATGTTCTCTTTTTTCTCCTCCTTGAGAGAGAGAGAGCGCGTGTGTGTGTGTGTGTGTGTGTGTGTGTGTGTGTGTGTGTGTGTGTGTGTGTGTGTGTGTGCGGGAATCAGTTCGTGCATTCTTGTGTTGAATCCCCCTGTGCTTAGAGTTGCTCAACCCCACCAGATGGCCCCGCGTTGCCCTTCATTTTATCAGGCTGTACAGAGATCTTACAGACAATTGTCCCTTTTGCCGATCGATATCCAAGTCGAGCTGGCTAAGTCGCTCCGCAGGCCACAAGACTGTGCGAGGATATTGGTTGCACAAATCTTTTGTGAGCAAAGTATGTGGTTGTATGGGTAAGCACACGCATGTTCTTCATCCCAAAAGAAGCCCCAGGTTCTAACCCCGCTAGCAAACCATTCAAACAGTCCAACAGTCGCTAATTCCCATCAAGGAAGATGGACTGCAAATCATGCCCCGCTAAGTCCAGCGATAAGTTTGTAACAGTTCGGAAATAGCGTCGTCGAGATGTACAGTATCTAATAATCGTCTTCCTCGCGTCGAAATTTGGAGGAGTTGACCATTCTCGGATTTGTACACGCCTTCGTTTTCAAGCCAGAACCAAAGAAAAGAATAGTACAATGCGGGATTGGGACAACATGTCCAAGGACCTGTTACCTTTAGGCCTTGATTTCATTAGATGCGGACGGTATGTCTCCAGTCCCGACAGGTTGTTTATTGCAGGGAGGGAACGCCAGGCCAGCCAGCTCTGTGGGCTGTAGAGCCAAGTCTGCCCTGTCCCTTCCCGTCTTCCCTCTTCCTTCTTCAGACAAGCTCTTGCAGGGATTTCTCACAAATCAATTACAGCAACTGGTTGTCATCGGAACTCAGAACCCTCTCAGTTCACATGCATTATTAGCCCAGCACAAGGGCCAACCACATAGCATACCTGGATCCTAGAACGAGGTGGCCTGATCAGGTCTCCTATTGACTCTCAAATCGTCGTCCTGTTCGCTAGCGACGTTTGCCATTTGCATTGCTAGCAGAAGGATAGATATTGATCAAATTTGAAGCAGTCGATTTGCGCATGGACGAGTCTGTCAAGCTTGGCGCACAATTCTCAAGTCCACCACGTCCAAGATGAGTGTAATCTGCAGGAGTATGCCATCACACAATAATACGTCACTCTCATCTTCTCGAACGAAGCTTTCCAGATCTGCTATATCATCCATCAACGTCATATCTGCCTGTCATTCTTGCGCGGCAATCCAGTCCCAGAAAAAGGGGGGCTGCATGGAACCAGCATACGCATGCCAAAAACTAATGCAGGTGCTCTCTCCCGGCTTCAAATGCATGCTTAGATGTTTCGAACGTAATCGTCGTCTATGTTCAGCCGCGAACCCACGCTGCAAAACCTCTGAATGGGCAAATGGATGTGCAATCTAAATGATGGCTCCACTTCGAGATACACCTGTACGACGTGATACCAACTGTTGGGGTCATTACATTCGAATTGCAAGCACTCTACGGAGTACATCAGAGACATATTGTGCTGCATCAGGATTCGACATGCAGAACGCGTTGTGGCTTCGGGAGCAAGGCTGGGAGAGCTGGTTCCAATGGTTCTCGATGTGCATGAACAGGTTTCAATAGCGCTGTGAGGCGAAGGGGCGAACCATCATCAGAAGTCTCGGTGCTTCAGTCATTGGCGGCCTCACTGAAGATGGCCCGGATATACTTGGTGCCTTAACAAGTCAACCTATGTTTGAAAAGGTCACTACGAGCAATATAGCTCTAAGCTAAGCCAGGAGGATATGCCACGTACATAATACGTTGTCCAGATAACGGATACTCCGCAAACATGATGCCTAAATTTACCAAACAGCTTGATGTACTTGGTCTAAAGGTAGGGCCAGCTCCTTGGTTGGAACTGTGCGTTCATGTAGTTTGTTTGTATTACGGTATCACTGATCATTACTAGCAGTTGTTTCTGGAGCCTTTTTGTTGCTTAATGTGACTTAACCCATTCAACATCTGTAAGTCCGATATAGCCACCATCTACCTGGCAAAACCGTTGAACTTTGATTTCCTTCATCACTTCGCTTGTACCTATGCTCCTTTTTCGCGAGCTTGGCCATGACTTGCATTGGGTTTTCCCTAGACTGCCTTGTCCGCAGATCATATCGGTTATGCGCTTGCTTCGGGATTTCATAGTGAAGATAAACATCCTGGCCTCATTGCACATCTTGGCGAACCCAATCATATCAACTTCCTTCAGGATCATCCGTTGCTGTTACATACTGTTACACAACATTCGAGCACACAAAACTGGCGACGCCACCATCTCTCAACTCTAGAAATTCCTTTAATAGAGTGCATTTTCTGTTCAGTGTATCACTTTCCCCGGAGACTAAGCTTCAAAAGTCGGCAGATACCTTCTGTCCATGGGAGCCATAACGGAGTGACACATGGAAGTCGCAGGTACCATGAGAACCTGATGTCGACGGTGCTACCACCCGAGAGTCTGGTCAGTGTCACCATCATCGACGCAAAGAGCCATTGCGCTCCTACACAATCTCTGCTGTGAGCGCCCTTGCATCCGGGTGTCGAGCATCAACAGAGCGGGTACGGCTGTGGTCCGAAATGCTGGGTGCGACTCGTGCCGATGAACGCCTCTTTCTCCCTAGCCATCCTGGGTGTTTTGTTCCTGTCTACATCCTTGTGTGTGCCTTGCTCTTGTGCCATGTCGGCTTTTATTAGGCTTTGATGGGACATTTGATGCGAGTATCCGACCCGGTTAAGCTGCCGTACAACAGGCGCTTAGCTGGCGTCTCAGTTAGCGAGACAAGGGAGGAGAATAAATGAACTAAACGACACATGAGAACGAAATTAGCTCTAGAGCAGCAGAGGGAGGAAAGTAGAACGACCCTGGCATGAAGGCTCAAGCTCAGTCCAGGACTCTCCTGAAGGCAAATCTGCTGGTGGAACGTCACAATCCCAGAGGTCTGGATCGTCGATGCCGCTGGCCGAGAGGCATTTGGCGGAAGGCGCTGGAGTTACATCTTCGCCGATCTGCAAAATGGGGTCTAGTACCCCGTATAGCACAATTATGTCTGGACTCTCGTGTAACCTGTGCACTGAGATGCGGTACAGGCTACTGGACTTGCACATCTCAAGTCGATCTACGACTTTCTGCGGAGACATTTTCACCCTGCTCTCTGGTGGGACAGACTTTGGGCCACATGGCGAGGCCGCTCTCAGCCGTCCAGAACATTGATAGCTTACGACATTGGCATATCACCTCTCCGTGGTGAAAGAGGTGTCGCGGGTCAGTCTGAAATCAGCACTAACAAGTACGTGGTGGTTGTCGTAGAAAAAGCGATAACGATGTGCACGAACTAGATTGGCCGATAAAGATCTTGGCCCCATATTAAAAATTCCTGAAAAGAAAATATTATCAGAAAGCTGAAGCAGTTTGGGCCTGATTGCGGGGTGCTTTAGAAATTTTCCCTCATTACGCTCTGCTAGCTACGTATATATCCATAGTCGAGAAAGAAGGCCGAGAGTCTTTGACCGAAGGATTTCTCTTCCGTGTCTCCGCTGTACCGGTGCAGGAACGACCAATCCAGCATGTTCGCCGTCCCAGGCTGGTCCGTGTCGGCAGACGCCTTGAAATCCGAGACGGCTTCACCGGCCGGACGTGGACAATCGACCTCGAGGTCGAGGAAGCGCAAGCGGAACAACGGTCCTGGGTTGTCGCAAGATGTCACGGCTGCCAACGTAGCCGACTTGTATGAGAGCGTGATAGAAGGCAAGGGGGACACAAAGTCGGGAGCGAACGCGGTTGCGAATAACAGGGCGGATCGCGACGGCAACAAGGCGAAGGGGGGCGCTGCATCGGCAAAGCGCATGAAGAAGGACTCCTCAGTACCTTCGGAGTTGGCATTCGGCACAGGCTCGACATCGACACCCGGTGGCAAGGACAGCAAGAGCAAGAGCAAGAACAAGAACAACGAAGCTTCATCGAAAAAGCAGCGCAAGAAGGACAAGAACAAAGACAGGCACGCCGAGGACGGCCGCAAGTCCCTAAATGAATACACGCATACACCTGCTGCCGCCGCAAACGAAAGCAGATCCAACAATGCATCCTCATCCACTTCTTCTTCTCCCCTAAAAGCATCCAAGCCCGAGTCCGAATCCGAGTCCACGAGCGCCCCCCAAACATCCCTCGCACCCGCACCAGCCAAGCTCACGCCGCTGCAGGCCTCGATGCGCGAGAAGCTCATCTCCGCCCGCTTCAGACACCTCAACGAGACTCTCTACACCAAGCCATCCGCCGAAGCATTCGGGCTGTTCCAAGACTCCCCCGAGATGTTCAACGAGTACCACGAGGGCTTCCGCCGCCAGGTCAAAATGTGGCCCGAGAACCCCATCGACAGCTTCCTCTCCGATATCCGCAGCCGCGCAAAGGTCCGCCCTCCCACGAAAGGCAGGCCCGGTCCTACCCAGCTCTCAAAGACGGCCCTCCCCCGCACAATGGGCACCTGCACCATCGCCGATCTAGGCTGCGGCGACGCCCGTCTCGCAGAGTCGCTGCAAAGCCAGGCCTCGAAGCTCCATCTCAGCATCAAGAGCTTCGACCTGCAGAGCCCCAGCTCGCTCGTCACAAAGGCCGACATAGCCAATCTACCCCTGGAAGATGGCTCCGTCAACGTCGCAATCTTCTGCCTCGCCCTCATGGGCACCAATTGGATCGACTTCATCGAGGAGGCATATCGCGTCCTACACTGGAAAGGCGAGTTGTGGATTGCCGAGATACAGTCACGCTTCGGCCCGGCTCGCAAATCTGCCGTCGTGGAGCACAGCGTTGGAAATCGCAAGAAGAACGCGGCGCTCAGTAAGAAGGCCAAGGCAACGCAGGCAGCACAGGCAGATGCCCTTCATGGACAAGATCTCGCTGTTGAAGTAGACGGGCTGGAGGATCGACGCCGGGAAACAGACGTCTCGGCTTTTATCGAGGTCCTCCAGAAACGGGGCTTCATTTTACAAGGCGAGAGGGCAGCCGCCGTGGATCTCTCAAACAGGATGTTTGTGAAGATGCACTTCGTAAAGGGGGCTGCGCCTACGAAAGGAAAGGGCGTTCAGGCAGACGGGGACAGAAAGGGCCAAGCGCAGAAGAAGAGGAATTTTGCGTCAAAGTGGGAGGGGGGTGAGGACGAGGATAGAGATGTGGACGAGGCGTCCATTCTGAAGCCGTGTGTATATAAGATTCGTTAGCATTTCAGAGATTCTTGGGAAAAGGGAACGTTTTTGTCATGGTACGGTTTCCCACTGGACATCAATCAGGGCAGGTGGCGTGATTCTGCTTCATTGTATCGCATCTGAAAAGCTAGCTTTCATATTTCATGTGCTTTGAATGCGCCATGGAACGCTGACCTCTGAAGCAACCATATGTGCTCCTCTGGGTTTTTAGAGGAAGGTAGACCAGATTTTGTTCCCCCATCTTTTCGAAGCTGCTGATATATGCTATGACATGTGAGGCGCATGGCCGTTGCCTTGCGTTCTCTAAAAGAATATCAAACCTGCTGCAACTTCAACATTATCCTCCGCTGCCTGTAAAGCCTGTATGGCTTGCTCCCGCGTAGCCCCCATGGCGATCAGGCTCTCCACGTGAGCGGGAGTAACGTTGGTTGCTGACGCAGAGCCAGACGGCGCAGGGTTAGGAGAACCTGCGCCATTGGACACGGAAGGATTTGGCCTTGGAGGCTGATCCGGCGCTACTTGAGAAGATAATGATGTTGATTCAGTAGCGGACGATTGCCGTGGAGGCAGCACAACGCCAGTTTCCTGCCCAATCGTGGTGCCTGCGGGGCCAGGAATTGTAGCTTCCTGTTCCGCTGGCTCTTCATCCTTGGGAATGTCAGCTTCTCCTAAAAACGGAACTTCTTCCCCTTGAATAATGAGTCGATCTCGCGATAAATTGATAGTTGCTTGGTATCGCTTCAGCATGTCCAGCCCGAGAAGCAGGTGTGTCGTCTTGCCCTCCATGACGGTGAAGCTGCATGGTAAGAAGAGATTTCCAACTTTAATCTGTGCGGAGTGCACTCGGCCTAGAATCTTGGCAGTTCCCACGCCGCGAGCCACTCCAGCAAATCTGGTGTCAATGAGTCGCATGATGCCGCAGGCTTCGGCATACGCAGGGGACATGATGGTGGCTTGGGCCCCAGAATCTACTAGAGCTTTCACTTTATGACCGTTCACTTCCACATTGATATAGAGTAAATGCACACGCCCGAAAACTAAACTATTATGTTATTTTCATCTTGACAAAGCCACAAAAAGAAACGGAGTGTGGTGTGGGCGTGAGTTTATGAAGTTGTTTGCTTACCTTCGGGATTATGCTCCATAGCACTCTGAAGATTCTCCATAACTCTTTCCTGGCGAATCATGTCTTCGATTCTTCTCTGGTTCTCGATATTGAAAGGGTCTTGATTTAGTCTTTCAATCTCTCGGTATCTTTCCTCACGCTCTCTCCGATCGCGGTCTTGGCTGCTATGCAATATTTGGGCGAATCGTGCAGGGTCATTGACCGCTGCCGCGAGTTCTGGATGTAGTCGCTGAAGCTGCTCTCTCACAGGTGGGTTGCCGAGGACTTGCAGACGAATTAGTTCGGGATCATTATCGCTGTCAGCTTGCTGTCGTGATTGCTGTTGCCGTTGTGCTTGCGCTGAGGCCTCCACGGTAGATGCGGCGTCTGTAGAGGTTCCTGCAACACCAGTGCTGCCTCTGATATGCCTTACGTGAACAGCTAGCATGCCACCGTCAGGAATCTCTAATTGTTCCATAGTCTTGGTGTCGTCGGTGAGAAGACGGCCGTTATGATAAATGTGTAAAGACGTGGCAGGTATGTTGGTATCTGCGTGGACTGATTCTCGGAGGGTTTCGAGGGTCATGTCAGGGAAGATTTCCAGGTTCAGCAGAGTATCCTGGTCCCCTGCTTGGGGGTTGAATACATTAAGGGTGATTTTCCTGTATTGTAAGAGCTTCCAGTTAGCTGAGATGTCAAGGGGTTGTCTTTGGCTTCCCCCACTTGGCGTAGAAGGACTCAACAGCTTACATGGCGACCGAGGGTCTGAGGAGATGCTCCTGTTTAATATGACACAAAAGGGAAAAATTGGCACAAGCCAATCTGCACAATGAGGAGTCAATGGAAGCGGCACAAAGCCAGTTGATGCCGGGATCGCAGAGATTAGGCAGAAGTCAGAAAACCGGAGAAAAGGGAAGAATGAGTCGAGAACAAGCATATGCGCAAACGTGCTCACGATTACGACCTCTGGGCATGTAGACCTGCGGAGCACATGCAAGCGGCTACTACCCACATTGAGCAGGAGGGGGGCGTGGCACGAGTAGCGCCTAAAGCTTTTAAGACAGTTCCGGTTATGTGCAATGTGGGGGGTAATGGGTGGGGGTATTAGGTAATAACACGGAGTTTCCGTAGTTGACCTTCAGAACCATGAAAATGCACTTGGTAGGCACAACCGCACCAACGCATCAACGCATCAACGCATCAACCAGATGAGATTGAACGCCAGTGCAAGTTAGATTGCTTCCACCACCACGCCCGATAATCTGACATTGTTTTCCTTCAAATACATATGCGATGGAGTCCATTGGCTCGCATGAGAAGCCCTGCCCTGACACTCATGTGTAATACAGCGTCGCCACACAACCGGGCAACAAGGCGCTGGGTAGGGTGAGCTTCTTTGAAGCTTAGGACAGCGGTCCAATCGAAGTACTAGAGATTATTTCGCTACTGGGCCTAGCAAAGCTGTACGTGCGGCAGGAGACAGAGACTTGGCCCTGCGTGTCTGCATGTTGGCGTGATCGTGCAAGTATGCAGCCGTCGATAAAAAGAGGCAAGCCAACTGAAGAGAATGGATGAAGCAGGGAGGAAGAGGACTCGATCTCGATGGTAGACCTATCTGGTAGCAGTTGCAGCCAGTCCCCTCAACAACATTACTGTGTGCAATTGATTTAGATGCAGCGCATCTCGGACTGCACACCGTCAATTATGCCCGAGACTTGTTGCAGTTCCCCTCCCAGCTTTCCAGCTTTCTTTCAACTGCTTCCGGCATGTCAGGATGGCTGGGGGTGAGGCAAATGCACGGATGGTGGTGCTCGTCGATGAACACCGCTGTACGCCTTGTCGACGCCCTGCGAAAAGCTTGGAGAACTGCGCGTCGTTGTCAGCATTGTGTCACACCAGATAGATACACCCAGAGATGACCTGTCAGGGACTTGGCTGGAGCTTGCAAATGCTCCTTAGTCTGACGTGCACGGAACAGAGTATTCCGAACAATCTCAGCCAGCGTCCGAGGCAAACGGAGACAAATACGAACAACTCTTCCACTCAGAGTCTGCATCCCGGAAATCGTGCCATTTCAACCAGCTAGCAACTTATTGCTGTCTGTTGAACCTGTTAAATGTAACGTGTTGAACTTGTTCAACATTACATTGAACACCTGACCTTGAATAGTGTCTATTTCATGACTCGTGCTGAACATTGCCTTTCGCTCTAGAGGAAACAATGACGGCGGAATGCCGATGTCAAGACGGTGACATGAGTATTCCAATCCTAACATTTTCTAGGGATCTATGCACCTCACTACCAGGTAGGGTAGGTACCTAGGTTCATGTTGTATCCAAGGCCCAGGCATTTTTAAAATCTGTCAGCTAGGTACCGGGGTCCAGCTGCACGAGTCTGGCAATCAAAACCTAAAACATGTACAACAGCTGGACTGACGTGCACCATCAGACGCCGTATCCTAACTGGGAAGGTTTGTACAATACGCACTGGTGAATGCACATCAAAGTATGATTACATAATTACCTATTGATATAATCTACAAGCAAAGCCGTCAATCATTCGTGGCTTCCGCTTTCAATTTTAGGCTCCCTTAAGTTCCAAGATTGATAATCGTCAACCCCACGTGGTGTATCGCGGTCATATCGTATTGGACACCTCAAGTACTTACCAGGTACCTAACTTGAGAGTATTACCTAAAAGGTACTGTATAGTACCTCTTAGCCTAGTACTAAGCACTTGAGCGTGTGTCGCGTGAGGGGGCAAGGGGGACACCACCACCTGCTCGGGTGACACAAATCCAGGAACATACACACACACTCTTTCTCTCTCTCTGTTCAATCTGTCGACCAGGCATGACACCACTTGACCAATGCTTTGCCGGCAATTGTCTGGGCTCAGAGGCTCACTTATTAGATCATTTCTCCCCCATCGATAGCTGTTGTTGGCGGGTGTTGATCACGCATCTCCATGCTTGTGGCAATTTTCGACTTCAAGCATTTACACTGTAACGCCAGATTCATATCCTACTACACATGCATAACTTGTCTGCTGCTGCATTTCTTTCACCCGCCTATCAAGTCCTGTGCCAGCCTCTCCAGCCATACAATTTCTAGCCTCGAAGCTCCTCGTTTGTTCCTCTCCTTCTGTCTGCTCAAGTTAGGTCCTGCCGGAGTTCCCAGATACCCTCCAACAACTTTGGAATTTCAACGGGTGTTAAAATGGCCCCTGAATATCCGTCTTCAGTCAAAGAACAGACCCGGGCAGCCTCTAGTGAGAGCCAGTCTCGAATCTGCTCCTCATCTACTACTGACTCTGCGCAATATCCCCATGTCCCGGAAGAATGTGCCGTCGGAGACTCTGACGATGATGACGAGGAGCTGGTACAACTTCGACGAAAAAATACACAGAAGCGAATGCAGCAACGGAAATCTCCCGAGGAATTGCGTCGAGCGCTGATCCCATTCCATTGGGCCCCAATGCTCTCACCTTTGATACCGGCCGATCTAGACGCTTGTGTGGCATTGGAGCATGCAGCTTTGCCGGATCGAACCCAGTCCTTTAGTATCGAACAGGTATTATTTTTTTTGGTGTCATCTTGTTGCCCCCTTGTGACTCAACCTAATACGATTCCAGATCGAGTATTTCATCAGAAAATGTGGAGGCATATCCCTCGGCTTGTTCAACACCTGCCCTTCCTTCGAGAACAACAACTGGCAAATTCGAACCTTAGCTCATGCCCGTCCCGTTGAAACTGTCAGAAAAGATGGTTCCAAAACTGTGCTCTTTGCTCATATCCTAGCGACGTTGGGCAAGCACCGATTTGTGACGGATGACGACCTTCAGCTTCCAAAGAATTGGCGTGATGCACAACAATCTTCAGTAGATTCTCCTTTGGGTCATCAGATATCAGGGAGAACAATATGCCTACATTCCTTTTCAGTGTGTCCGGAAGTTCAAGGGGTCGGCATTGGCAAGTCAGCCATGAAGGCTTATGTTCAGTTGATGAATCAATCTGGTGTGGCAGATCGCATCTCCCTGATTTGTAAAGAAGTGGGTAGACAGGATTGGGTCATTTCACATATCACGCTAATTACAGATGTTGTAGTCTCTTGTGACTTTTTTCAACAAGGTTGGTTTCAAGCTTGCTGGAAAGAGCCACATAACCATTGTTGGCTCGGGCTGGTATAACATGGTAGGTTCACGGACGAATGGAGTGATTATATTAAAGGCTAGAAATCTCACGCGACATGATCCAGATTATCGACCTATCTGGGCCTCAAGCTCCATTTCTTCGAGATCAGTCTCAGGGGGGCAAGAAAGCCTAGAAGCGGACAGGCCGTGATGCAATGTCAATTGTTGGTTCTTGTTGACTTACCATACATGGCACGGATCAATGAGCCTCTGACCTAACGAGAACGGAAATCGCAAACGGCTGAAAAACGACTGAACGAGTCTCTACCGGAAAATGTACTTCATACAGTCTTTAACTTGATAAAGCACTTCCATGGAAGTCGGGAAGTACAACGAATTGCGGCCCCATGGCGATCGGTTTATTATTATGTTAGAAGTTTGTCATCCCGCGGTATAACCAGTCTGCGTTAAGTTGTCGCGACTAAATGCCTCCACCTTGACAGCTACAGTGGGTCTCAGGTAATTCCGAAAAATATCCGTCGTATTTTTGTAGATACCCACATCGCGTCAATGGATGCCAAGGCCGTTATCAACGCAGACAGGTGGTACACTTAAGTATTAGCTACACCAGTCGATGCAGAATTAACCAAAGAATCTATGAATTAAATTACAATTCAATTGCTGCACGATTCGCAGCGTAATTGTTGTACAAAGTTTCTCGCAGATTTCGCGATACTGACGTTGTGTTAGGTTTTTTTTTTTTTTTTTTTCGGAATTGCCTGGACCCACTGTACGTTCTTTCCTTTCCACCTAGTCCGTTGCCTTGTACTTCTGGCGATACTCTTCCGTGCGCTTGACATCGTCCTCAGAAGCGAAGCTCCTCATACCCTCGATGATATCATCTAAAGTGAGAATCGCAAAGATTGGAATACCATATTCTTTCTTTAGCTCGCCGATAGCGCTAATTCCAGGTTTCGAATCGTCGCCGTCAGCTGCAGGCAGCTTTTCCTTGCGATCCAGGGCAACAACAATACCTGCAACGATGCCGCCTTCTTTCCTGATCTTATCGATGGCTTCTCTTTTTGCAGTTCCAGCTGTAATAACATCGTCGACAATCAGAATCTTCTTTCCTTTCAAAGAAGCACCAACAATGTTCCCTCCCTCGCCATGATCTTTGGTTTCTTTTCTGTCAAATGAGTACGAGATAGTATCCAGATTCTGAGGGGAAAGCTCGCCAAGCTTGATGGTTATAGCAGAACACAAAGGAATGCCCTTATAAGCAGGTCCAAACACAACGTCGAAGTCAAGGTCTTCTTTTTTTTGAGCATCAATGATGGTTTTGGCGAAGGCAGCTGCGATAGCACCAGCGAGGCGGGCAGTGTGGAACTCGCCTGCGTTGAAAAAATAAGGAGAAATTCTCTTTGACTTGAGCTCAAAACTGCCAAACTTCAGGACTCCTCCATCGATGGCAGCTTTCAGGAAGTCTTTTTTGTAGGGAGCAAGACTAGACATTGTATTTTTTTTTTTCTTTTCTTTATCGTTGCGTAATCGCGAGCAGACACCAGAGCGCACACGAAGCACAGCAGAACCGGCCGCGGCAAGGCTGAGAATATACTGCAATCGGTCGGAAAGGAACGAGGCAGGGCCTCGAGGCTCTGGCGGTGACGAGGACGAGCAGCAGAGAGAGAAAAAAAGGAAGCTTAAAAGGGGATTGCAATAAGCAGGGTGCAGGCCGCAGGTAAATCAGAAGAGGAGGGCTTAAACAAGCAGAAAAAGAAGCTTACTTTTAGAGAGAATAAAGTAGGGGGAAAAAAGAGGAAAAAGGAAGAGAGAGAGGCGCTCTTGTAACCCCTCCTGTAGGTAGCAGAGTAGGAAGGAGTAAGGCCCGCTGCAGTAAGGGCAACTACAACTACAGCAGCTATAAAAGTTCTGCTCTAAGAATAAGCAGGAGGCCCTAACGCAGCCCGCACCTGCCCCTACTGCAAAACTTAAGGGCCCTTACTACAGTGCAATGCGTTGCGCCTACTGCGCCTACTGCACCTAATGCGACCCCCTACGCCTACTGTATATAACGCAACCACCCCCCCTAAGCCTGTACATCAGTACTAACAATTACGCAATAGGAACAGCGGCCTTACAGCAGAAAATAACTGCAGACGGGCCGGAACTAAGCAATATAATCGCGGGCAGGTTTTTTCCCCTGGACTAGGTTTTCCTGCCGGAAGCACAGAGGGAGTACTAGAAACTAGCAATCGCTAGGCTAGAGTAAATAAATAAATAAATAAATAAATAAATATCGTTGCGTAATCCTGGCGTTGGAAGACGATGTGGAATAAGTGATGAAGTTGAAGTGTTGTACACAAGGCACAGTTCTCTTGCTACAGATTTCCAAGTCGCTGTGAATTTTCGGTAACTTGCGTTGAGGAACAAGCACAGCGAGGCTGTTCTGTTGTAGACTAGAGGCAAATGGACTAAAAAGTTTCCGCTCTGGTGATGCTATTCCACGATCGTGAAGATAGACTACGACGTTTGGTGGGGTTCCGGCGCGGGGCTGACTCCTGTCCAATCTTATCGACTCCACGTATCCACGCACCTACTCCCAATAAACTAGGACGGCGGACGAAAAAAAAAAATTGTTTGACCGCCTTGGTGTGCGGGCAGGTAAGATTCGCCATTGACAACGATTCTATTGCCCATCCTCCGCAGGATCACAGATTGCCCGAGATGAAGACGACATGGAAAGACATACCGCCAGTACCGACTCAACAAGAGTTTCTGGATATTGTGTTGAGTCGAACTCAGCGCAAGTTACCTACCCAGATTCGCGCTGGCTTCAAGATTAGCAGAATTCGAGGTACGAAGATGTGATCCATGAAACACGTCGAGAGCTCGCTGGCTGCACTCCAGCAATAATTGATCCTATACTTACAATGAACCGTCTAGCTTTTTACACCCGTAAGGTCAAGTTTTCGCAAGAGACCTTCTCGGAGAAATTTGGTGCCATTCTCGAGAGCTTCCCCAGACTACAGGATATCCATCCTTTCCACAAGGACTTGCTCAACACCCTCTACGATGCCGACCATTTCCGGATTGCGCTCGGTCAGCTATCAACCGCTAAACACTTAATTGAGACCATATCCAGAGATTACGTCCGTTTGCTCAAGTATGGCCAGTCTCTCTTCCAGTGCAAGCAGCTCAAGAGGGCAGCCCTGGGTCGTATGGCCACCATTGTCAAGCGCCTGAAAGACCCGCTCTTGTATCTCGATCAGGTCCGACAGCATCTTGGACGTCTGCCCTCTATCGATCCCAACACTCGAACTTTGCTGATTTGCGGATACCCAAATGTTGGCAAATCTAGCTTCCTGCGCAGTATTACGCGAGCGGATGTGGATGTCCAGCCTTATGCATTCACTACCAAGAGCTTGTTCGTTGGTCACTTTGACTACAAGTACTTGCGATTCCAGGCCATCGATACGCCTGGAGTTTTGGATCATCCCTTAGAAGAAATGAACACCATTGAGATGCAGAGGTAAGTCTCGATTATGAAATGGTGCCACCAAAGTCTAGTTGCGGGATTTGGAGTATTGACGATTTTCGACAGCATCACCGCCATTGCCCATCTTCGATCGGCCATCCTGTACTTTATGGACTTGTCTGAGCAGTGCGGCTATACAGTTCAAGCACAAATCCAGCTTTTCAAAAGTATCAAGCCGCTCTTCTCGAACAAGTTGGTGTTTCTGGTCGTGAACAAGATCGATGTCACACGACCAGAGGATTTGAGCGAGGACATTCAAGCAGAATTGCAGAACTTGCTGAAGTCGGACAGTATTGAAATGCTTCAGCTCTCCTGCAACACCCAAGAGGGTGTCCAGGAGGTGAAGAACGCTGCTTGCGAGCGCCTTATTGCCGAGCGAGTGAATCAGAAGCTCAAGGCTGGCACGAACAACAGCGGCGCCATTGGTGGACGTCTGGCGGATGTCATGTCCCGTATTCATGTGGCTACGCCTATGGGTGGACAGACGCTCGAGACATTCATCCCCGAGGCCATCAAGACCATGAAGAAATACAACAAGGAGGATCCCGAGCGCCGCAAGCTAGCCCGGGATGTCGAGGTTGAGAATGGGGGTGCAGGTGTCTACAATGTCGACATGCGTGCCTCCTACATCCTTGAAAACCCTGACTGGAAATACGACAAGATCCCCGAGATCTTCGACGGCAAGAACGTCTACGATTTCATCGATCCCGACATCGAGGCCAAGCTCGCGGCTCTAGAAGAAGAAGAAGAGAAACTCGAGCAGGAGGGATACTACGACGTAGACGACGAGATCGACGACGACTCAGAGGCCGAAGTGCTGAGAAAGGCGGAGCTCATCCGCGAAAAGCAGCAGCTCATCCGGAACGAAGCCCGCATGAAGAAGAGGCTCAAGAATCAGGCCATCATTCCCCGCAAGGCCATGAAGAAGACATACTCGCAACTCGAGAATGCCCTAGACCAGCTCGGCGTCGACACCACCAACCTCGCCGAGCGTGCTAAGCCCAAGGAGCCCCGCCGCGGTCGCTCCATGTCAAGAAGCCGCCTTGCCACCGAAGACACTGACCGCATGGACGTCGACACAAGCGCGCGCGACCGCCTACGCGCCCGCTCGAAGAGCAGAGCACCGACCACCAACCGCCGCGAAGACGGCGTGCAAGACGAGTTGACGAGGAGCAAGGCCGAGCGCATCGCCAAGCTCAACCAGAAGAGAATGAACAGGATGGCCCGACAGGGCGAGGCAGACAGACACACCACCGTCTCTTTACAAAAGCACCTGGTAAGTCTGTGCATCCCCGCACCTACATGGGCCCTATGATCTAACACTCCCCAGGTCGCGGGCAAGCGTGGCATAGGCAAGGCCTCTCGACGATAAGCCATCTATGTAGTCGAGTATATAAAAAAATTCACTTTTACGTAAAATC
This sequence comes from Atkinsonella hypoxylon, assembly GCA_000729835.1. Classification (NCBI taxonomy): domain Eukaryota; kingdom Fungi; phylum Ascomycota; class Sordariomycetes; order Hypocreales; family Clavicipitaceae; genus Atkinsonella; species Atkinsonella hypoxylon. The sequence goes on along the minus strand of JFHB01000003.1, from coordinate 38,126 downwards.
AGATACTCCGTCTCTGGAGTTCAAGGGCGTTGTGGAAGTGGGTAGGGAAGCAAACATCGGAGCATTGCCTGCTGGTGATAGCATTGCAAAGCTTGTTGCAGGTATCTTGGATGAGCGCCGCAGGGGATATGCTCGTTCTTTTTTTCTGTAGTGCAGGATAAGGGCAGTTTTAACGACATGCAGTTTGGTTTCCTTCGCATCTGCTCATTCGACGTGTGATAACAATGGAAGTTTGTGCACGATGCTGTATGCGATCTTCTAGGGGAAATTGCTGCATTAACGACAAAACAGAAATGCTACCCAGGCTACGCAAATCCCTTCTCCATTAGACATTCTAAAAAGATTGTTTGCAATTCCTCATGTGCCTTACTTCTTTTTTTTTTCCCTTTTTTGCACTTTCATTTCGACTTGGTAATTACGGAAGACAAGACGAGGTAACTTTGTCTCAAGCTTTTACTCCTCGGCTACAGTGATGCCTTCTCTCAAACCCTCCACCTTGAGCTCCTCGCCTGTGCAGCGGCGGTAAATGTCCTTGACGTCGTCGGTCGTTGTCTCAAAGTGGCTGGTTGCGTCATAGCTCTTGGAGATGAAGAGGTTGTCCTTCTTGCCGTCCTCAAGGGGTTCGTAGATGGGGATCGGCGGGCCCTGGGAAATCAGGTCCAAATGTTAGCCTTTCATGTAAACTTATGGCCGCATTACTCCTTTTTTTAGGCGAAATTGGACAGTCATTTAAATGCAGGTGCGCACGTACCATAAATTGCTCTTCAATCTTGCCCAGGCGGTCGAGACCAGGCTGGAGTTCCAGGTGGTGGTTGGCGGCTGTTTCGGCAATTGTTGACACAATGGCAATCCAGTAGCCCTGGGGACACACATTGTGGGCAGAGGACACACATGCAATGTAAATGTCTGCAATGAATATTAACACGTTGCGCGACGAAATAATTATGGTTATGATGAAGGTTGAAAGCAGAGAGGCAGCAGCCAGGATGTGACAGGGGTGTTTGCTGCCTGCAAGGTCCTTACCATTCTTGCGTCCAACTTGAGATTGGGGAATAATCAGTTGAGCGGAGTCGCTATCGTTGGTACCGGCCAAGGGGTGCTTCAGAATACAGATAGCTCGCAGGACGTGGCCAGTAATTTTAGTCTTGTTGGGGAAGTAGGAAGGGTCACCAAGAATCATCTTGGCTTTTGTCTCAAACTTCATCTCCTCAGCTCCATTCTTCATGGTAGCCTTGATGCCACAGGCTTTTTCGCCATCGTACTGGAGCTCATCGACGGTAGTGTTCAACATGTATGTGCCTCCGTAAATGGCGGACAAGCGAGCGAAACCCTGGGGAAGTTCACCAAGGCCGTACAAAGGGTAGATGTAAGGGGACTTCCCATATCTCGCAACAGAATTACCGTACAGTCGAATGCGCTCTATAGCCTCGGGAGCTTGGCCGGGAGTGGTGATGTAGTCGTCGGTAAGGTACAAAGCCATCGCATGGCCTATAAAATCCTTGGTCGTCGCCTCGAGGCCAAACTTATCATAAACATCCTTCATTGTGCAAGTGTTCATGTCAAGCCCTGCGTCGGCGAATTAATCATATGTTTTTTTCTTGAAAATGAAACTACACAGTCAATATCTGCATCCATACCCTTGTGTGTGGAAGGGTCTTTAGCATCGAAGGTGCCAACCCATTCGATAAAGGACTTCATGCGTCGCTTCTCAAAGATGCCCATAAGAGGGGACTTGAGAGCCTCTCCAGCGTCGGAGGGAACCTTTGCAACAGTGGCCTTTGAGGCGTCACCCTGTTGGACAAAGCTACCGGCTACTTGTTTAAACTCCAGATATCGGGTGACGTCGGTGGAGACGAGAATGTTGGTAAGCTCTCCAGAGGACATGAGGAACTTGGGGACGAGGTCAATGTTCCAATCATTGAGTCGGCCATAGTTCTTCCATGGCTCTTCGCCAGACTTGAAGTTGCCGTACTTCTTGAACAACTATTCACAGGGGACACTTTGTCAGGAAATGAACAAGGTGAGAGATGGAGCATCTATCTGGGTCGCAGAAAGTCCGATGGGGGGTGGGGGAAATATACCGCTTCGAGGTTCACAGACGCAGCTTCGCTATCGACAAGGACGTGTCAGTAAAGTTTTTTGCATTTCTTTTTCATTCTCAGCTTGCCAAATCTTGACATCAGGTGTAGTGGAAGATGACCTATCCTGCAGGATAATCTGGGGCGGCGGCAACAAGAGAGGAAGGAAGGCTTACCCGCCATAGTGGTCATTGCGGTCAATGTGAAGGACCTTCTTTCCCTTGACACTCAAGACACTGATCCAAGAACCCAATGTCAGCTAACATGAACGTAACGTGGACGTGGACGTGGACGCGACGTTGCTGAGAAAGGGAAATCAAAAGTTCCCCCCGTGCGCAAATTGTTCCCATACCCAGAGAGAATGCATTCGGTCAAGCCTACAACAAGCCGCAGCAGTTAGCCATGACGCTCCCTTCGGCCTGTCAAGGGAAGCAAGCGAAGCAGCTCCTTGACTGATCGGCAGACACTGCCGAATATTCGGCGAATGGCTCGTCAGAAATGTCCTTACCAGTGCCCAGCACAATGACGTCGTACTCCTTCGCAATCTCATCCATGGTGATAGCAGGGTATCAGATGTGTGAATTTTCTATATTATTTTTCCGTTGTTTGCCGAGGGACCGTTGGAGTCCTGCGATGGGAAAAGCTGGAGGAGCTGGTCTTCCGCAGGAGGTTGGAGGGGTTGAAGTAGCGGGGTTTTGGACAGGAGGAAAGCATCGGTGAGGTGTGGGGAACTGCGAGATCTTAAAGACCCCAAGAGACCCCAGCAAGAGGCCAGAAGCCGCCCTTCTCCTGATAGCTGCTGGCCTAAGGCGGTGATGAGGTTGGGAAATTTGAACGATGAGACCATCCACTCTGACCCCTTTCCAACCCGCTGGCTGGAGGCCCAGGACCTTGTCATTTGCTGGCGCTCAATATTGGATAATGTGACGCTGTCAGAACGAGATGAGGTCCCAACTTTCATTATACTCTCCGAGCCGCCGTTGCATGGAGCGCTATGGGAGGAACCATTTACGGAGTACCACGAGTTCGTTTCTTCCTGCATTGCCGTACGACCACTCTGGACATATCTGCATAGTCGTGTGTCCCTGGGGCCGAGGGAAATTCTCAACTGGCATCATCGGCCTTATACAGCAATGTCCAACGCACACGCCATGTCGGATTGAATTCCCAGTTGGCTGGTATATCCTAATTTACACGTATCTCTCTAAATATACAACCGGCCACAGACAACTCTATGCTGCTAGTTAGTCTGATTGACCCGCAGATGTCCAAAGGAACGTCTGCGCACGCCAGTCCCCGACACAAATCGAGTTTCTCGACTTGAATGTTCACCTCGGGTTGAGTTCCTTGTCCGCTTTAACAGGCTCTACTTCCACCAAGTTCTCTTTGCTCGACTCAGCCCTACTCTGCTCAGCATCCGGCTCCTGTTCAAACGCCCCAGGCTTGTAAACTTGTCCATCCTCGGCATGCATGTCAATCTCGGGGTCTGACATGGCCACGTCGACGGCGTCTTGCCAAGTATAGTACCGTTCGGTCAGGGCGTGTTTGATGGCTCTCATCGTTTTCACCACCTGCCGGTTTCATATGTTAGTCGCAAGCTTGTTCATACAAAGTCTAAACGCTCCGTAACTGTGCAAACCTCTTCATCCCGCGCCTCGAATTCTGTTTCGCCAAATCCAAGCTTGCCCCTTGCCAGTTCGGCCATTGACGTGGCCAGCATGTTCCTCTCCTTGCAGCACATCCACCACAACGAATGGAGATCCTCCCAGGACTTCTTTCGCAACTCTTCGACTGTCCACGCCCGGCCGTGCTCTTCAGTTTCCTTGGGGGTCCAAATTGCCTTGCCGGGCTCAGGGAAAAATCCCCAGAGCCCATGTGACTCGTCGACCGGGAGTTTGGGTTTAAAGTCGCGTGGTTTGGGGAGTGGTATATCTGACATGGAGAGGTGTTCTCGAGGCCCCGATCCATACAAACTACTCACGCCTCGCTTCTTGTTGCTGTCCTTTGTCTTGCGCTTGCATTGTTGCGCTGTGGTGGAGAATGTGGCCTGAAGAGAGGTACGTGGGAGCGCTGAGCTGGAGAGCTGCAATCCAACTCTTGATAAGGAGGCCAGTGGTGGTCTTCGTGCATTGGACGTCGCCATTACTCTGATCAGGAACGCCGGCTGTACTGTCGACAATACGGTTTACCAGATGAGAATCCAACCAGCTCCTGTACAAAATTTGGGCTGCCAATCGCCAATGAAGCCCTCTGATTGGGTGGGACCTCAGACGCAAACGAATAGTATTGCTGCTTAGTCAGCCCGTTGACTACCCTATAGGTTAGGACAGATCAGTAAAAGCACACCCGATAAAAAACTTGTGATAGTAAAAAGTAATATTAGTATGTTCTGACAGTGGTTGGCGAATAAATCCGTCCGGATGAGCGGAGCGAGTATCATTTGTGGCGGATCTTCTGTTGTGCAACTTGATGCTGAGCACCATGACAAGACGCCATGCGACCAGCTTCGCTTCATTCGTCGACATTGATTGGTATTGTCTTGTCCCAAGTCGAATATTTCCCATCTTTTCGCTTCACCACACCCCGCCGCGACATATAATTTATTCAATAGATCGACTGGAAGGTCCAGTGAAAGCAGACCCAGTATGCTGTTAGACATGTACATGTCTTCCTGGCAGAACGACTGTACTAAACATGTCGAATGAATATATAAATGCATTGGCATGTAACGGATAACAAAAGTATACTACATGGCGAGCAACAAAACAACGACAAACATATTCACAAGCTCGATGAGGAAATTCCAAACTAGGAAGCGAGATATGATGTCATGGAGTGACCACCGGCAGATAAGCTGCATAAAAGAGTGAACCGTCTTCGACACAGGAAGTCGTTGAGCGATAGAACATAGCCTGGATCAAAAAGATGTTTAACAACACGCCCCATTACCATCATTCGACGGCTCACATTAAACACAACAGGAAGTTATCAACTATCATGAATTTGTGAGAAAAAGCCAGTCATTGTCGTACTATAACGTCACATATTCCGCTACAGGTGGCATAGAGCATATCCCAGGAGCAATACCATCCAGCACACAATCCAGACTCAATTTGACTAGAACCCAAAAAAGAATTACACATCTCGACAAGCAACCAGTGAACGTGGATACGGGAAAATGAGCGGCCCTAATATCTGCCCACAAGTAGCGATGTAGTGGCATTCCAGAAGATGTACTTACACGGGAATACTATCAGGCCCAGGAGGCATTGCCAAGGTGCACTCGACGTGATAAATTCCGACAGTGAGATGAGCTATGTGCGATCTTGTGAGGCAGGCAAAGTGATACTCGTCATAGCTCGCTAAGAAGAGACCCGAAAGGAGAGGAGGAAGCTCATCAGCGCTGGGTGAAGACGTGTTCTACACGGAAGAAGTCATCCGGTCAGCACGGTACAGCGTCAGCTCGAGGACAAGAACTAGAACGGAAGACTGAAGGGGATAGACATCTACAGCCTAGTCTACAAGAGCTGTGTTGGTACAATGTCGACAGCGCCGCGAGAACGAGACTCCGTGCATCCAACCCGCGGCAATGTTCAATGCATAGCCCTCGACCAGGAAACACACTCCACGATGACTGGTATGACTAAAGGATCCGGAGGAGCTGGTGTGAGAGTCATAATATAGCGCTGTGACATGAATGTAGGAAGGACAACCGGCGAGCATTCGCCCAGCCGGCTACGCGACGTCTCGTCCCGCGAACTCAGGACAAGAAGCATGTGGCTGATGGACATTATTACGCGTAGGAATCGAGCTGCATTACAAAACCAACTAGGCACGGAGACACACGTCAGTAACATGCTGAAGTGAAGCATCAGCAGTCTTGCTGTATGTTCAACGAACCGCGTAGTCTCGTGATATCAACCCGTACAACAAAAGGACGGCTTTCCACTCAATACAACCGAGAACGCCCCCGGGCACCATCTTCAGATCAGCCAATTGTGGTATTAATATCACTGTTCAAGCAAAAGCGTACTACACTGACACAGCAAGACCGCCAGCCCAAGAATCATTGCCCCCATTTCTCCCTCTTTCCAAGAGAAAAAAAAAAAAAAAAAATCCAAGCGTGAAGTCACAAAGACGCAAGGTCAGGTCGTGGAATTTGCCCAGCACAGCTCCCACGGCGCAAACGCACCCAGGGTAAAAAGTCCCTTCTTGAACCAGCCACGCCATCATTAGGAACACCAAATGGCCTGCCCGAAAAAAAAAAAAACAAAAAAAAAACCACCTCTTTCTGCAAAGGGTCGTCTCTACTCAAATCACAAACTGAGTTACAGCAATTCATCACCGGGAGAAGGCGCGTTGAACACGCGTACCTGACACATGCAATGCCGGGGAAATAAAAATACAGGTGACCAAGTTTGCTTTGCCATTAATGCGCAGCAACAAACGACTCTTGGCAGACGTATCTCTACATAACTAATACGGAGCAGGATCCGTGTGCTTGGATGGGGGTTTTTTTTTTTTTCATTTTTTTTTTTTCCCCTCTAGAACCGAAGCATGTAAGGCAGACGGAGGGGTGTGAACTGAACAGGATAAAGAACATAAAAAGTTAAAAAAAAAAAAGAAAAAAGAAAAACATCCCCGAAAAAAAAAAAAAAAAAAAATTCAGAGCCGAACGGGGTAAAGGACATGGGCTATGCTAATGCTATTTTGCCCAGGGCGTCGTGGGCGCGAGTAACGGCCAGTCGATGAGAAAATGCCGTCACGTCACAATGACAATCTCGGGCGGGTTTTCCCAACTTCTGCCATGATTAGCGTCAGGGAGACGAAGCTGAGGGTGTGCCAAGGGAGAGGGAGAGGGAGAGGCAGAGGAGAAGGGAGAGGAAGAGGAAGGGGAAGAGGAAGAGGGGAGGGATTTGTGCCGAATGTCTGCGTTCATGCTGCTATGCTATGCCCAGGCTCTACTATTGCCTATATCCGTACCACTGGTTTCAAAGGTCACGCTTGTCGTATTCATTCATGGTCATATGTACGGAATACCTTCATCACGTACGGAAGCACCCAATGCGTCCGTTTCCGACGTCGCGTCGTACGTAACGTGTTCGGTGTCCGTACCAGTACCGCACCAATACAAGAAGAACACGCACCCGACTTGGGCTTCTGGTGCCCTGTTTTATTGGTGTTCATTGCTGTTTCGGCCATTAGTCTTTATTTTATTACTATTATTACTATTATTACTATTATTACCATTATTACCATTATTACCATTATCACCATTATCACCATTATTAGTATTTATTACTGTTATTATTAATTTTTCTTTTCTCCTTCATGCTTGCTCAATTCAGCTGACATGTCGCTGCCGGCTATGCCGCCCTGGTAGTTGGTGTCATGATCCGGCTTGCCTGTCATGCGTAATGCCGTGCGAGTTGATGACTTCTCTGCCTTTCTGATGCGTCCGGACATTGGCGCAACCGGCCTTGCGACTAGCCAATCGATCTGTTTGTCTGGGAATGTGACATTAACGATGGCATGCTCAGCACAGTATCCAAAACATCGCTGACACTAGCCACCATCTTTCCATCCCAAAGTTGTGCGTGCGTGCGTGCGTGCGCCTCCATTCAAACTTCAATGTATTACCTACCTACCTAGGTATCGATGTGCGAAAGAGACATGGTGATTCGCTGCTGGATGCTCCTGAGTCACCTCAGCAAATGACAGGAAAAGTTGCCTGCCTCGGGGGAGGGAGGGCTGCGTTAGGTAGGCAATAGTTTGAAGATTGATCGATGGCCAAATGCTCCATGCTACCCTTCCGACGCGTATCTAGTCTGTAATCATGGGAGACAAAACATACTTCTGACGTACGCCCTGAGGTTCGCCCGGGCGGCAGTTCCAGGTCAAACTCTGAAGTGAAGTGAGCCTGCGCAAAGTAGCGTCGGGGCTATTTTGAGTTTTTGTCTCCCGGAATCCAGCGCATCATCGTATCCCTTGCCTCTTGGGCGTGGGCACCGATTACTTCACCACCATGTTTCGACCAAAGACAGGTAGGTAGTGGGGGAGTGGCATTGTCAGCGTCACCGCCTGCTACGTTCTAATCGTGGTGCAGGTGCTCTCTGTCAGACGGGTGTTACACAGGTAGTTGTTGGTGTTTTCGTACGAAGTAACTAGCCTACAGTTATTTGTAAGAAACCTAGGTGTACGGAGTACGGAGTACGGAGCAACGAACCGTTCATTATGCCTGGTTGTCTTGATGGGCGATGGGGACTGGACGGAGACTGGACCATCTGATACCTGCCTACTCCGTAGGTAGGTAGGTAGATACCCTAGGTAATGCTAAGGTAGGCAAGCAAAGTTCAGTATTTCCCTCGCCTTCGTCTAGTCGTGTTGGGTTCATTGACCCACGCATAACAGCCCTGCGGAACTTGCCAGATAGATTCCACGTGGAAATGCCCTCACGCGGGGCACCAAGAGGTGTCAAGAGGTGGAATGAATAGGTAGTCAATTCTGCCAACCCAGTATCGTCGTGTAAGTAAACTTTTATTTTTTTTTATTTTTTTTTTCGGGGGGGAGGGGCGGCGGCGAGGGCATGTCGATAACAATAAGCGAATCGTCTTTCTACCATATTGCGTACTGATGTGGGAACTGTCTAGGATATTGCCAACCCATGTTTTTCGAAACTCAAGGTCGATATATGGTTTGTGCGTTCTCTGCTGTGCAATTAACATAATTCTACTCCGTAACAGCTTGTGAAACATGGTACTGTTCCAGCTTGTAGGTGATGGCTTACTGAGATGGCACAGATGGCACAACAATTTGCTAATCATCAATATCGACATTGACTGACCATCGAACATCGACATTGGATTATCGATATCGACATTGGCTCTGCACTGCACACACGGGCCCTCCACCACAATCGCGAGTACAATCGCGAGTACCATTACGGAATACTCAGTGTCGATCCAGTGCCCGTGTGTTGCTTGCCTGCAAAAGTTCGCGCTAAGTCGGCCAAGTACCCTGGCTAGCGCCCAGGATTGCGCTATACAGGGCCTCCTTGCTCAACGTGACGTATTCTATGCTTTTAGTGTAGGGAGCGCGTCAAAAGTACTTAGGTACCTAGGTAGGTACCCTAACTAGGGCGTCTAGGTACACTGTACATGCATCCTCTGCACGTCCGGTCATGACAGGCTCGGCCAGGACTAGCACAAATTCTTACACTGACTGGAGGTTCTGCCATTTCCTTCACTCGCAGACCGCGTAGAAATCATATGGATGGATTAGTTACACAAGCCTCGTCTGCAATAGTAAACCCTACCTATAAGTACCTGCATGGGTGCCTATGTGGATCACCGGACTGCATGCCAACGCCACCATCCTGTTTGGTCACGGAAGGTAAGGTATGCACACTAGGTGCCCGGATGGCCTCACGGTTAATGCAAATATTGCAGAACCTAGACAATACGTAGTTGGGCATATAGCAAGGGCAAACTCGCATCACAAAAACAGAAATGTGACAAGCGACTTGTGTCAGAGTTCGTCCGATGTCGGCCATATGCGCCATCGACTATTCCATCCTTGGCTCGGGTCAATTTTTTGATTTTCACGCATAGAAATAACACACCTGAGTCGTGCGCTAGAAAGGGAAATATTGTCGCCGTCTGGCACAAAGTACAGAGTACTTGCCTTCCTATACTGACTGTTGTCTGCGGATTGCCATGAAATGACGTCTCAAACGGTATGGCTGTGGCATATTGTCTTTTCGCACTGACTGAGCACTCCGTACTCCGTGCTGAAAGTATTGGACACCCCTGTACGGCTGCGATCAGCCCAACGAAACGTAGTTGGCCTCTTGTGCGCCAAATTAAAAGGAAAATGAAACATGTCCTGCGTGCAAATATTAAGGCGTCTTATATCACAGTAGGCGGGGGATCTTCAGAGACAAAAGGTTATTGTACCAAACGAAGGATCGAGTCAAGGGGAATGGAGAGGTGTTGCTGGCTGAAACGAGCGTCTGGGCCGAATAAGAAAAAAAGAGCCAGAGGAGCCAGTTCGGCTCGTCGTCCGCAGAGTTTCGCGGTTGGTAATGTAGTCGTCGAGGAGGACGCAAACCAACTAGTTGAGCTATCTGATGACAATCAGCGGACGTTGAAGCTTTCTATCAAAACCCTGTGGGACGCGGAACAATGAATCACAACTCCACATGAGGCTCTTCTCGAGGCCCGTTTCTTAGCCAGGCTTGCCAGGCACATCTCGACTGCCGGCTTTAGTATGGACAAGATGTGGTTCATCGTCCCAACGTCACACGGGCTTACACCGGAGGATTGGCAGGCCAAAGCGGGCTCGAGCGCTGCGGCACCAAACTCCTGGGAATTGAGGAGGAAGTGGGTGTAGTGTGGTGTTGGTCTGTCGCTACCCAGAAAGAATGTCTCAAGGCTGATGTGTCCTCCATCATCGTTATCAAGAAATCGATCTGAGGCGTGGTGACAGACACCTACCTATTCGAGTTATTTATCAGTACTACTGACTTGAAGTTTTTATGGTTTTTTTTTTCTCCTCTAAAAATTCTGAAAATTCTGAAAAAAAAAAAAAAAAAGGGAAATCTAAGAGAGAGGTTAAGTAATGGGTACGGGGTACTGCATGCATCGACAGACCACCAGACACTTTGAGTCCCCACTGCAGACGTGGGTAGGTGTTCGGTGTTCTGGAAGATTAAAAGTCCTCCAATTGAGGACCATAGTTAGCCGCGACCCGGTCCTGCAGAATATCCATCGACGGGACGGGATGAATGCCCACAGAGAAAAGCCTGCATTCAAAATAAAGTAAAAGCTAGAGGGACCAGAGGGACTCCCGTAAATGCCCAGTTCGAAAGTCGTGGGATTATTAATCCAAGTCCAGACTAAAAACATCCGTGCCATTTGGGAAGGCGGGAACGGCCAGTTGGTTACGAAAGCGTGCTGCGTACGGAATACCTAGGTACCCAATCCTGCTTGATTCGGCATCCCTTTTCCAGCAAGGCCGGTACCACGCTAGGAACGTGGCCAGGCAAGCAACTGACTCTTTCGGTGAGACATCATACATCATAGCCCCCCGGACCCGCAATAAACTTAGCTATAAATGATTCTCGTAAAAGCGACATACCAAGGGAAAAAAAAAAAGGGCTGACTCGTTAAATATATCTTTTCTATTGTATACCGAGAGGTTATTTGGCGTTAATTAAGAACTTGGTATGTCTCAATTTGGAAACTCCGGTGGTGGCGTCCAGGGTCTTGACATTGTGCAGCGTCCGTGGTTGCTACCAAGCTCCTGTGGCCAGTTTATGAGGTAATGGAAATTGTGTGAAATGGACGGATTAAGTAAGGTAGCCGTACGAGTATTTAGACCAGATTATTAATATTTGGCCTCGTTTATGTGCTCAAACTAACAATAGATAAAAATGGGTCCATGACCAACAGACGCCGCCAGTCAAGGGTAGGGGTTGGCTGGCGACGTGTCGCAGCTGGACAGGTGGACAGGTGGACAAAATCCCTAAAGAAGATCTTGGTGTACCAATCAATGGGTTCAGAGCAAATCTTGCCCATTGGTGCCAGTACCAGCGCGACACGCAAGATCTTCGAACGAGTTCAGGCACGGCAAGTCATGCACACGCTGTTTCCTGCGACGATCGAAGCTGAACAATTTTCACATTTGAATCATGATTGACTCGCTTTCCCTCGTGTGATGTCGAGTTGCCTTCGTATTCATATGTCAGTTCTTTGCCCTCCCTGTGCATTTTCACCTGGAGCAATCAATGGCATAAATAATCGTCTAAAAATTTATGGAGGCACAGGAAACTAGATAAAAACGGAGCTAATCCATTCGTGAGTAGAAACTGTCATCCATCATCCATCCTCTTGACCGTTCGTGTATCGGGAAAAAGCGTCGTCTGTGCTTTGACTACCTACCTAAGGTACCTAACCTTACCTACCATCGCACGCCAACCCGGTTTCTGGTGACAGCCTTATCCTTGTAAGCACATAGACCTCTCCATGACAATTTTGGGCTGTCTTACCATGAATAACAAGCTAGTTATTGTCACTAGAGTCGGGGTTGACGCGCGATTAGGTACCCAAGGTACCCATATATGAAGGTATTATGCGAGATGAGTGTTTTCACGGATTGCATTCCGCGCAACTGAATGTTTCTGCCATGTTTCAAGTTGTCACAGCACCTCTTGGCCGAACCAGGCGAAGAGCAACCGACTGAGAGTGTGCATAGGCCAACTCTTAAGAATGATAGCAAATGCTACGGAGTACGTCCGTAGTCTCTCGCTAACTAGAGGTGGCGAGAGGTTGGTTGGCCGTGCCAAGCCGGATAATCATCGCGACGGACGTCTTCCCAAACGCCACCCACCAGCCGATTAGGGAATCCATCTGCATCAGAATGAATGCACAATGCGCTGAATATCTTGCGGCCGACAAGAGGCAAAGAAGGCATGTATGCCCGTAGTGTACGGAGTACATTACTCCGTACGCGTGTAGGTGGTATGTGTGCATGCTTTCTGATCAAACGTTGTCGGTGACAATGGGCGTGAAAACCAGCCACTGCTTTTTCTAAGGCCAGTGCAATCCATAGTGCTGCATAGTGCTGGGATGTCATGAGTCCTGCTCAGAGCCAATTTAATTGATTGATGCCGCCAACCAGTTGTCATCTGAACTCACACGACTTATCATCGAATCGTCGCGGGGGAAAACTCCACCTAGATTCGGGGGCTATAAAAGCTTCCATGGAGCATCCAGAAGCAATGGGTGTCTCCATTTGCCCGCTGCGACAAAGGTTTGTTGGAGGGGTTATAGTTATGGGGGCCAGTCAGTGAGCGCCTTGGGTCTTTGAGACAGGTCCGAAGCTGTATGGTTCCACCCAGATCTGGCTTGTGGACAGGACAGTTTATGGAGTAAAGGACGGTTACAGAGCGATTGGATGAAACGGTTTGATGGAGCTGCGCGGCTGACATGCCTTCACAGATGAAGGCAGCTGCGATGTCATACGCCACGAACACCGTGTCCATGAGAGCACATTCTGCCCTTGGCTAACCTTTTTGATGTAAGCGACGGCGGACTGTTTGGCCGAGCCTCCTCTTGATAGAGTAATGAGCGCAAACGGAGGTATGATGTCTGATAATCCGTCTGGCGAAAACCATTGGCAGGCGGGATTCGCCGACAGCTGATGGTTGACGGAGAGAAGAGCGCGATTGCAACGCTGCCGAAAAACCGCCCAAAAGTCAAAACTGGGGAGAGGGGTGGGGTGTGTGTGTGTGTGTGTGTCTTGCGTTGCGTTGAGCAGGCAGCGAAGGGCAGAGTCAATCAATCCAGGCAGGGTTAACGCATTCAGCATAGCGAGATTGCGTACCGAGGTACTCGATACACCCCCAACACCGTGCTAATTAGCGCAATAAACGCACTGTACAGCCATACAGCAATACTGTACGCCCCGCACATGTCTCTATCCCTTTCCCCTACGGACTTGCCCTGGTGGTACAGTAGAGCTGCGCCCTGTTGCCTGCCGCTCCTTGCCACTCCACTCTGCTGCTCCTGCCACACTCCTGCCACCACACCAGCTGCCCATGAATCCACCTGGAATGTGCACCTCTTGACTCGTAAAGCTTAGATTTTTTTTTTCCTCCTGCACATCATCTTCAATCCCCGTCACTGCCAAGTGTTATTCCATGTCCTAGCTCTTCCCCTCCAGGCGCTTAATTGCGTGCCGCATCCCTGAACCCTCAATCGTGCTAGTCAGCCTGATGTTCTATAGACAATTGTGTTATAGCCGCCAACAGCGACCGCCGTCACCGTCAGTCACTGTGCCATTTTCGGTTAGAAGACTCATACCTGGTCGTTGCCAAGCCTTGGGCGGCAATTTGCCCGCCACGAGGACAAGCAGAATTTGGCACATCCTTGATGCTTTTCGTAGTGACACCGAAGCCGAGACTGTTCACGATGCGGTGAGCTACGACAGTTGGGGGATGTCGCTAGTGGCTATTCCCGAATTTGATCAGGTGACGCTTTTTTTTTTTTTTTTCCTTTTTTCCAAAGCTAACACAATGTAATGTAATGCAAATTCTTACAGTCCAACTCGATTTATGACGTCCTACTGCAGTTTGTAGACTCTATTTGGCTCGTGCCTTTGGCCAAGACAATTATATTTTCGTTTCAGGTGCGCACTAGCTGTTAACCTCTCCGCTTTCATGCGTTCACATCAATTGTTTTTGGGCTATGCGTGATACCTGTGCGTTATGTATTAATTACACCAGTTACTCATCTATGCGACTTGCAATGGAGCATAGTAGGACCAGACATTTCCCCGTTTGTTAAAGCAACGCTACGAGCGTGTTGAGGAGCCTTCCTAAGTCATGGTTGCCGCACCGCGACGCGTTATCCACTGCCCGCGGCACGCAATGGAGCTCATCTGGATACAACGTTGGCTCATCCATTCGGGAGTCCTGGCATCGGCTTGCCTTCCCGACGCGCAGAGGTGGAGGCCTGGACAAGTTGACGAGGGGCGTCTCCGTCGTAGATATACTAAGAGGGTCTGTCGTGGGGCACTGCATAATGTTCTGTATGTATGAGCATTCACGGTTTGCGGTTGCGCTTGTTATAGCGTTTATCCTCACATAGCAAACTATTAATCACAAAGGAAGGGGAGCTCTTAATTGCCCATTGCCTACTGAGGTATGTATGTAGTACGAGTAAGATACGCAGCCGAGGCTAAGGTTATCAAGATACTATCAAGACATGCCGCATCACTAGGGCTGTAGCCTGTGAGGCCATTCTCGATGACTTATTGCCCTGTGTCCTTGACACACCAAAACTCGCGGAATCGAGAGGCGCGCGCAAGGATGAGTTGATGCCGAATTTACCGTAACTACCATCTTTGGCGCCTACGGAATACGGAGCATTGGAGCGCTGTAATGAGCTCTACCTGGGTCGGGCGGTTTTGTGTGTGTAGCAGATCCTGACACTACTTCAGGCTGAACTAAGCGGAAGACATGGTCCTGACTGTAATGTGCATCATTAAGATTGAACTGGCAAGTAACTTGCTCGGAAGTGACCATGCAGTTCCGTGGTATAGTTAGTAAAGATGCGTATTGGCCGGCAGGTAGTTTTTCAGTACTATGGCCCGCGCAGAAAGGATCTCGCACGGTTTTGGATTCCATGGGCAGCATCCAGGTCTCAAAACCCTGCATGATTGTAGTATGATGAGAAGTCTACGATATCAATGACAACGAGCTTCGGCACAGTTGGAAGTAGGCCGCATCATATTGTTTTGAATGATTGAACGAGTATGCATGCATGACTCCCTGTATTATGATCTTTTCAAACACGACTGGATTGTGATATTGACCTGCGTTACCAACAGAGCAAAGACACCAACACTACCGTCCGTTTATCCGGCAGAAACCTCAGTAATGTATGTACTCCTAGGATCGTCAATCCTGCAGATAATTCTCGCACTTCGTTCTAAATATATATATATATATATATATATTATCCCATTGTCTTATCAGCTCTGCCAATGCCCGTCCAGCAATGAATGGGTTACCATTGCCTACATACACGTGCAGTTCATCGCACACGATAGCGAAATGTGACTGACGACGTCGCAATTCCGCCCTCGAACGAAGCATAAAAGCATGCAGGGGTCCAAGATGATCTCGTATCTAGATTGAATGTTTTACAATAGCAATTTGAGACGGCAGGTGAAGACGCTGAGTCATGTCTTGTGTATTCATTTTGCGCCAGAAATGCTCTGATGCTTGGTGGTCTGTAGAGGAAACGCCTCGTGCAGAGGAAAAAAAAAAAAAAAAAAACTGTCATGAATGTGCGTTTGTGCATCAGATTGATGTCCTGAATTAAGCCATGGCGTCAGTGGCAGATTCGCCGACCAGCCTGCGATTCATGCAAATATGCGACAACATTACCGAAGTCGTACGGCGGAATTGCCCCAAAACAGGCACAGGCACAATGTTTATGTGGGCACTTTTGCAGGCTACCTGGCGCGTAGCAGTTTGGCCTTTTTAGGCTTCGTAGGTAACTAGGTACCTAGGTAGGTGCGACGGAAAAGACTAATTATGTTAAAAAGCCAATCACGAAAGTACCTACCTAGGTGCCTACCTAGGTAGGGGGTTTTCGCACACCCAATCTGGCCGCACGAGGCAATGAACGGGCCGAGGACAGCTGTCTCTCTTCTATTCCGGCTTCTCTCACAGAAAGATTTTGCTAAAGGGGAATCAGGAAAGCTTAATTAGCGGAAGGGGTTACGTGTTTCACAGAAAAAAAAAAAAGAAAAAAGAAAAAAGAAAAAAGAAAAAAGAAAAAAGGAAAAGTTCAATGAGCAAGTAAGTAAGACTTTGCTAGTCGTCAAGTGATGCCTGCCTGCCTGGACAGGCGCCAAGAACTGTAGAGTATGGCAACGCTATGAAAGAGTCATGGTCACGGCAGTAGGGCGGCGCGCATAAAGGCGGTATAGCACTGCCATCGTGTCAGACGTGTCAGACCTGGCGAGGGCAGGCCAGTCTCAGATATCTATCTAGGTCTTCAAAGGGAAAAGTTTAAAACTGGCGGTGCTGTCATAATTCATGCCATGGCTCGACCAAAAGTGCAACCTGCGAGCTACCGCAACTAGCGGACGCACAAGTGCCCATGCCGCAGCAGGTCTAAACAAACACATCGTAGAGAACGGAGTATTCCGTATATGATGCCATAAGACAGTGCGCGCAACTTCGTTCAATTTGATACCACACGGCGCGACGATATTTATCAGCGGCGGAGACAATACCCCCAAACACCGCCGAGTACTGTGCACACGTAGCCCTAGGTACTCCGTAGATACCAGCTGAAACGATTGAGTATTTTACATTGTGGCATGGACGACAATAGCTGGACTGAGCAAAATGCTCGTGACTGCCACGAACTGACAACTGGGTGAGGGATTAGCAGTGGAAATCGCCCGGCACAGCTGGCCTTCTCTCGCGCTGGCCGGCTTTTCATCTGTTGGCCGTGACGCCGTGCATCATCCATCATCTTGCCTCCTCCGGGCTTGCTGTGCTATGCTGTGCTGTTTTGTTGTGCTGTGCTGAGCGCGTTTGGGTGCGCATCTAACTATTCCTTGCCTTGTGGGTACGTACCATTCCGACCGCGGTAGCTGAAGGTCACTAGTACCTAGTACCTCCTCCCTCCCTCGTGTTTACGCTGATGGCGAGGTGCCCGCCTTGGTCGCTCTACTCACACACCCTCCTGCCTTCGACTTTTCCCACGTCCCATCACTTTACCGACAGTCGCCTACCCTCTTCTCTCTCCTTCTCTCCCTCTGAACCTTTTCTTTTCTTCCTCCTACATCTCTCCCCTTAGAAACAAATTCTGTTCGTGCCATTTCATCACGCAAGTGAAGCCTTTACGAGCTGCCGCAGCCGCATCGCGTTTACAAATTTAATCGCGGAATCCGCGGAATATTGGCGCGACACGCAAACAGAAGCAGCATTTAAAAGGAAAAAAAAAACACTCCTTCTGGTTTTTTTATTCTGGACCCAGCACCACTCTTATCTGCTTGCGGTTCTTGAAGGGATCCACTTGCCACCATCGAACAAGCATCGCAACGGTTCCGCCCCAATCCACACCACCAAAGTCAACACCTTTTTACCCTTCATTCTTTTCTTTTATACACGCCCACTCTTTTTTTTTTCTCCATCGCCTTCACACCTAACCATTCTGGCTCGGTTCATCCTGCGCGCGTTCGTACCTGGCAGTTCTACTCCCCCTCTCGCAGGAAAAACTCGATCAGTGACAAAGGAAAAAAAATAAAAAGGACCAAGACCCATTTCTCCACTCTTAAACCCTCCCCAAAACATACCACACCTTTCAAGAGGGACCTGGACTTCGAGCCTCATCCACCTCTACGGAACGCCGCCGTCTGCCTGCTTCCTTCGCGTGGGCCACGCGCCGTTATTCTTCCACTTGTCTTAATCTAGATTCGGATCTCTCTGTTCCAATCTCTCCACTTGAGGCGTATCGCGATCTTGTTCTTGCTTCTACATCACCCTTTTACCACGCTCACTATTCTGGTCGAGCGACGTGCCTTTCTACCTAAACTTCCTCTAGAGACGCGTCTCGCGGAGAGTATGGACGGTTCTCAATATCCGACAAATGGTATAAACGGGACATCTGGGGCACAGACATATCCTTCTCCAACAGCTATTTCTCCCAACCAGCTTCAGACAGGGTCGCCTCTTCCTCAGACTCTGCCGCCTCTACAGCCTCAAACTGCTGCAATGCAACCTCTCTATGGTAGCCATCCTCACACGCCTCGAACGCCTGGTACTCCAAATTCGGCCACGAACTTGCCTAGTTACCAGAATACTTCGCAGCCCGCGCCGCGACCTGGAGTGTATTCAATGGCTCAAAATCCTTATCCCCCCAACCAGGGTTACGGCACGTCGGCTCCCATGATGCCACAGACAACGACTGCTGCCTCTCATCCGCAGCCCATCGCTCCTGCTCCTATCGGTGGTCGAGCACCCCCTGTTCTTCGTCCCATGCCTCCTGGAGGTCTCTTGGCCCAGCCTGGCGTCTCTTCTCCTTATGGTCATGGCTCTCTGATGCAGCCTAACAATGTGTTACAGGAGGGAGAACAACCTACACACGTTGTTGGATCGCAAGGTCGTCGCGGGATTTTACCCAGTGCTCCTGGTCGCCCTGCTGCTCCCACCGCTGGCAATGGTGCGAAAAGTAACATTATTCCCGTCAAGGATGCTGATGGCAAATTCCCTTGCCCTCACTGCACCAAGACTTATCTCCACGCGAAGCACTTGAAGCGCCATCTCCTTCGCCGTAAGTCAAGTTCCACACCCTATTCACTCGAAGCAAGCCCTGGTTGAATTCCGGGTTTGGCGCAATTCGAGCGCGTACTGACCATGCTTTTTTTTAGATACTGGTGATCGCCCTTACATGTGTGTGCTTTGCCGTGATACGTTTTCTCGAAGTGACATTTTGAAGCGCCACTTCCAAAAGTGCTCCATCCGCCGTGGCAACCCCACCGGAGCGAGCCACTTGTCCCACCCCCAAGCTCACGTTAAGAAGAATGCCCAGGCACAGAAGGCTGCGGGTCTTGGTAATGAGGGAGAAATGCAACATCTGAACGGCCTGAATAACATGTCTGCCGACGGCATGGTCCACCCCTTTGGTATTGTTCCAGTTTCTGACGGCATGAACAACATGGCTGGTGAACACCAGAACCATCTGTCTCGCTCCAGCAGTCATGGGGGTCCTCAAGACCGGAATAACATGGCTCCCAGCATGGGAGCTCCTCAGCCCTATGGTGCGAATGTTTCTAACTCCATGAACAACCAGCAGATGCCAAGCTACAGCATGCCCCCGGGTCAAAATGGAATGCCCATGTATGGTGGATCTAACGGGAACCAACAATCTGGCCTCGATTGGTCTCAGATGTTCCAGGCTGGTGCGCATCAACCCCTCAACAACAATCTCTTTCATTCCCCTAATCGTGGACAGACGCAGATCGCAACCAAAACCGGGCCTAAACACGATTCGGGGGCGACGGATTGCAGCTCCAGCGATCCCGTCTGTTACTCTTTGTGGGGCATCCCGACGAATATCCATAACTCCTACTCCCAAATCTCTAACCAAATTGTCAATTTTCTGCATCCTCCGAACGAGGCTATTGACCCTACGCTGACGGGCATGAATCTCTACTTCTCTCCCGAAAATACTAAAGACTTTATCGATCAGTACATTCACTTTCATCGGCACATTCCCATAATTCATCCGAGCACGTTGCGAATGACGGAGGCGCACCCTGGCTTAGCTGCAAGTATGTGCTGTATCGGCGCATGCTACTCAAAGCGGGTTGTGTTGTCCAATGTGCAGGAAATGATGGAGGCTCTCTGGACAGCCATGCAACGTGATTGCCGCATATTGTCCAAGGATGATGCGCAGGATGCTGATGTTGGTGAAGCTACCGAGTCGAGTATCGAGGAGCTTCAGTCAGTGCTCCTGATTAGCATTCTTCATCTTGTCAACGGAACTCGACAGCAGCGGCAGCGTGCATTACAGGTTTCTCCAATGATGGCAGCACAGGCTCGTCGACTCGAATTACTGGGCTTATCTAATGATTCATCAGGGTACTCTGTTCTCCATCATTCGAAAACTAATGCGGTGGATGTGAGGGTTGACCATTTCGACTGGACAACCTGGGTCAGCCAAGAGTTGCGTGTCCGACTTATGCACGCTCTCTTTGCATATGATACGATGGTGGAGTTGCTCTCTTCGACACCGGCCCAGTACGACCCCTCTGAGGTGCACCTGCCGTTGCCTTGCAGTGAAGCTGCATGGCACGCTGCCAGCGCTGAAGATTGCGTTGCAGCGTTGGGTCTCGCACAAGGAGATGCCACTGAGTCAAATATTGCACAGTGTGTTCAACGTGCGACGCAGCCCGAAATACATTTCGCCCGCCAAGTGCTCCTTGAGGATGGGATGCAAATCAAGCCAGGTATGATCAATACTGTAGGCAATGCGGTACTTGCTCTGGTTATGATTGCCACCATTAGGTTTGCACTCAAATTCGGCAGCGTGAACCATGCGCAGATCGAGAGTGACATGCTTGCTTATGATTGGGTCGTACCCTATGATGGCCCAAAGCCAGCCAGTCGCGCGGAATTTCCTGACTCACTTGACGCGGAAATTTCTTACATGCTTCTTCAAGCCACAGAAAAACTAAGGAGCTTACATGAAGGCAAAGAGCCCACTGATCGTTCTGAACAGAAGACTTGGTCAACAGTGCGCAACAGCAAGGCACTGAGCTCAATTGCTCTTTGTGCTCTGCTGCGACCGGGCTTTTCCGCAACTGACAAGGCCGACGACGAGATGTTGGCCTCGTGCAGGGTACTAAGAGCTGTATACGCGCAATTGTTCGCAAATAATGTCAACGAACCGGGGAGATGCAGTCCGGCACAGGAAACCGAGATGCTATCGAGTCAAGAGGATTACAAGTTGGACTTAATAAGGATATTCGAACCAGTTTCACAAGAGTTGGATGATTCTGGAGCTGTTTGACGTCAGCGTACCGAATCTCATGCGATGTTGTCATGGGAGGCCGTGTAATATGACTGAACAAAAGCATTCAGGGTGGTGGTTTGCATCTGGAGGCGTTGAATTATTGATATTCATTCCTTTTCGTTCCTTTTTGGTTTTCCCTTCCTGCTTCTTGTTTCATGAATTTTCTCTTTTCTCCTCTGTCCGGGACCTTTGCATCTGGAGGTTTTTCGTTAGGTGACGTGCGTGCCGGCCGCATGTGTAATCGTTTTCCTCTTGATTCTTATCTACCAAAACCGGTAGCTTTCCCCTAGTCGTGCAGACTGCATTGTTTTCTCATTTTGTCAATTTTCTGAAAGGATAGACAGAGATCTGGGAGTTGTAACTGCATTACTAGACTTCGCTCAAGATAGAAAAAGGGGAGGTCGGTCGGCTACTTTGGTTTTCGGCGAGCTTTTGACGGCGGCTCTTATTGCTTGGACTTGATCAAAGATGTTTTCAGTACGCTGCACTAGCCATTACGCGCTTGTGTGGCGACAGCTCTGCACGGAGGGTGGTACGGTCGTAGAAAAATTGGTGGTTATGTCTTGTTCAGTACGTACGGTATATGTTAGACTGATGCAATGATCAATGATTATTGATGAACATGCTGAGACTTGGCCAATCGTGACCGCTTACTGGTGATATTGAATTGAAAGATGACACGCAAAGAGATGCCAGTAAGTCCTGCGGTGAGGGGCGGACGAAATGCAATCTTGAGGCTTGAGTGTCGGCAAGCCAACATTGAACTGACTGATTTCTTCAACAACTAGATGCAGTTGAAGCAATGTGAGGGAGCGCTGACACCCCCAGCCGGTCAGGTGAGAACTAATATCATATTACATAAAGTTTATTGTACAGCGCGCAGGTTTGCATTGCGTTGCAGTCCAGCATGTTGCGGCGTCTCCCTGTTACGACTTGCTCTCAGATTTGTCCACGGTAGTGACCTTTGGCGCCCATTTCCACAATGCCTCCTTGTCTTTTTCTGAAGGAGTATATCCGAACTTTTCTTCAGCCTGATCCGAGAGATGAATACCGACGACGCCCCAAGCAATGAAACCCAAACCAACACCGACGCGGGTCTTGGTCGAAAGATTCCTGTACGCTCTGGCGACGGGAGATCGGTCAGCAGAGGAAGATGATATGCGAGAAGGACTAGGACTTGGATTTTACGCCTGGAATTGAATTTGAAATTTGATGACTTACTTCAACATGGCCCGTCCAGAACGCCTCGACGGGGTTTTCCGAGGGCGGTGGTTTTACGGCCTCCTGGATGGGGTGTGCGGGCTGGTGCTGTGGGTTCCCTCGAGGTGGGTGGTCTGCGAGATGTGATGTCGGGCGTAGGAAGGTATGTCGATGAAAGCGCTGGGGATGAACGGTCTGATCTTGTGAGATCTGGGCGTGGTTCTGGACGTGGAATGCGCTAGCAGGATGTGTGGGTCTGTTTCCATCTCAGTATGTGATGCACTTTCACGGAGCCTACAATCGGTGGCCAATTCTGTTCTACCCAGACGGATATCGTGAGACTTGACCTCTGAGCACCGCAACGAAGCTATCGAGTCATAGGATTGGAACCACATGCTTCTGTTGCTCTGGGAAGCAGTGGCATGGTAGGTATTCTTTCCACTTTGGCCAGCCACTTCTGCCGTCCATGAGGGAATTCTCACCATCTGCAAGGAAAAGCACTCTATCAGGCCGCCGCTGCTGGAAAAGGGGTCATCAGCTGCAGACTGGGGTGCTCTGTGGTACGGACATCTGTTTTTTTAATTTTTTAATTTTTTAAATTTTTTTTTTTAAAATTTTTTTTTTTTCGATGCCTGCTTTCCTGCCTCGGAACGTTCTCGTCACCCCAGCACTTGATTCTGTTTATA
Organism: Atkinsonella hypoxylon; assembly: GCA_000729835.1. Taxonomy (NCBI): domain Eukaryota; kingdom Fungi; phylum Ascomycota; class Sordariomycetes; order Hypocreales; family Clavicipitaceae; genus Atkinsonella; species Atkinsonella hypoxylon. The sequence continues at coordinate 15,059 of JFHB01000003.1, read as the reverse complement.
TAAATCCCAGCCGCACCTGACCTACTGTCTATCTCCCTCTATGGCCCTTTGTTCCACTGGTCCATCATCTCCCGGCTTTCAGTGCTTTGTCTTGATGAAGCGCTACTGGAGCCCTGACTATGATTCGTCCTGAGGAGCGGTCAACGGAGGGCCTTACACTTGGTACATTGCCGAATTTCTGACGACCTGCGCAGGCACTTTTTCAGTCACATGTAGCCCGCCAGCGCCGGTCAAAGACGTCGAGGGAACAGAAGGAATCTGCCTGGCAAAGTTACGAAGGCATCTCGATGATCTTGGCGCGGATGTTTTGGGGAATTCAGTGCTCGCACCCGGACTAGCCGATCAAGGTGTCTACAGACGAGAATATCGATGTGACTAGGTGCGTGAATTGCCACCCGTTGTTCGCATTCCAGCTCCCTTTCCTAGTCAAGACTATCGGGCTTGGGAGCTTGGCCGAGCTTGACCGGACGGGCCCGGAGGTGGACTGGGTGACCTATCCAGAAGATCCGGCGGTTGATGGGGTCGCAAACACAAGTTGTCTTCAAATGGTTCATAACAACGGCATGTTTTGAAAACGATACAAGCTCTAATGTTGGAGTCGGTTGCCCCGAGACCATACGCACATCGTCCGGTCTGACGCCGTCGTGATGGACGACGTCACGGGGTGTGTTGTCGGCTTTACGAGCCTCTGTATTCCAGGCGGCACTCTTCTAGACAATGACGCTACGGCTAGGCCATTTCGTCTGGCATGGCTGCAGCAGCTTCTGTCGGTTGTAGACAATATAAACTATCGCTAAGGCATCATGCACCAAGATATCGCCAGACGCAACCTACTCATGGATGAGAAGAATAAGCTTTGCATTTTTGACGTTTACTACTGTATCATGATTGAGGAGCACTACACCCCAAATCGAGACGACCTTCAAGGCGTTATCTTCATTTTGTGCGAAACTATTACCTTGGATGAGCATTTCCGAGAGGGGCCTCGTGAGGAGCAGGCACTGAGGCTTTGCTGCGGCTCGAGTGGGTGAAGCACCCGGACGTGAAACAGGATAGTGACGTGCAGACCTTTCGCGACGTGCTGGATACTTGGATTGGCGAGAATTCAAGCTCGTCAACACGTGTATACAGTAGCCGTGAATAGCGCCGGAGCCACTGGCGCCAGTACCGGTGATTGGGCCTGATGGAGCTACCACGGGCACGGAAATGAAGTCTGTTAGAATCTTGGCTGGCTCCCAGCTAGTGCGGATGAACGAGCCGTACCGCAAGTGGGAGCGGCCAGCGAGTTATCGGCTCATAGACGTGATAGAGAAGAAGGGCTCCTGAAAAGATGTGCGTGTAGGCTGGTCAAGGATCAGCTGCGAGTGTACAAGGACTGAGCGTCAAGGTCAAGGATGAGGCCAACGAAGGAAGAAGACGCAAAACCACAAAGGAAGGGGAATGAGGAAGATTGGTAGTCTGCTTGCTTCTGCTTGGCCATATGCTGCTGCCATTGGCGCCGACCTGTCATGTCATGCCTCGTTCGAGTTGCATCAAACCCCTGGTTGATGTCACGATTGCTGCAAGTAGATTACATATGCGACCTGAAAGAGCTATTTCGGGGGGTTGGTTTGGGTCTGACATAGACGCAAGGGATCAACTGACTTTTGCTCTTCTCCCAGGCTCATAGGTGTGATAGTAGTGTCGTACTCTGGTGGTCATGGTGCTCTCGCGGAAACTACTACTACTGAGTGTGACTCCAACATCGAGACGAGGACTACCAACTTGGCGGCTGCTGCGAAGATATGCACAGTTCAGCTACTACTGCTTGAGAACGGGGCCAATACCGAGGCAGAGGACCACACATGGTATGCAGTGAAACCCGGGTATTGTGGTTGAAACAAGACTCGAGAGGTGTATTCCGTACGATGGGTCATGACGATGAAGAAGGCTGTCTTGAGAGGGACGTCGTGGAGGGAAAGAAAGAAATCGGTTCAAAGGTCCCTGCACGCGGGCCCCACTTTTCCAGGGGTAATTGCGCCGGCACTGGGGACGATTGATGATGCATTGATGATGCGTTATGCATCACCTATTCCGTACGCCACCTGGACCTGCGAACCTTGGGGTGGGCCGTGTGTGGAGGCGTCTGGGATAAATAGAATAGCCCGATGCTCGAGAATCTAAAGTTTGATCGCGGAGCCTGTTCCCGACGGCAGGATTGTCTTGGGAGCGCCATGGATTCGCGGGCTACAACGCGGGCTACAACGCGGTAACACTCGGTAGTGATGTGTTTGATGCTTCGTCGCCAAGTTGCCAGATTGTGGATGCGTGACTCTCCTGCCCATGACTAATGACCATGATGAACTTGCCCATCTGTGTTATGCCTTTATTACTATAGTATTCCGTATTAGCGGGCGCATTGCGCATTGCAGCGAGCGCTGACAAGAGAAATGTTGATCCACAGCTCAAAGCACGGATCATTGTCATGCAAATCCAAGCTAGATTTTTTTTTTTTTTTTTCCCCATCTGGCTATCCCTGCTAGAAACATGTAACGCCTGTTCTTCCTCAGAGTGCAAGTCCACGGACACGGACCAGTGGACGGGATGGACGCTTCGGCGCAATTTTATATCAATACAATAGTTATCGCCCACATGGTGATTTACAAAGATACGTTAACACTGGGACCTAGTGAGCTACGTCAACGCTTAAAATGACGAGAAACTACCATATGATCTCGGAGGCAAACTAGGCTGCAAGTATTAGTAGTAACATATGAAAATGGAAAGAGATAACTTTGGTACTACTAACTCTTCAAAGCATGGTGAATGTCTCGCCACGTATCTTGGATTGGTCCGTTGTCATGGCACATACTACTAGTAGACAGTTCGCATGAGGGCAACTGTTTGCCGGCAATGAGAGTGATTGTCGACAAGCTGAGGCCACATCACCTACATGGGCATGCCCGGTAGGTCTACTTCACACCTTGGATCGTGACCGACATAGATTGTATTTGTAGCAAGTAGTGTTGAACGCGACGCCGGGGCCAAGTCGCATCCTTCTCTTTTGCGTAGCAAAGTTCAGCGTGGTGCAGAGCGGGAGGCCACTGCATCCTGTCATTTGAGCCTTGATTTTGCATAAAATTGAGACGAGGCAGACGACTGCAGAGCACTCGTGTCAAACGCATGCATTTGTCTGTTTTAAAAACAATGTGAATGCCTGTGCGGACATTACGGAGCACACGGTCCCCCCGTTTCCCCTCCCCCGAACCAGCCGGTGTTGAGCATATGGAAATGCTGTGAGAAGGCGACGGTGAAAAGACGTTAATCATAGAGGAAAGGGGGCGACCATGGGGCCGGAAACTCGAGTTCTGTTGCATCTGTTGCAGGTAGGGATCCCCGGGGGGGGGGGGGGAGGAAACAAGTCGGTCACTTTGCTGCAGACTCGCACCGGCAGTAAAGCATGATAACTCGTCGATCGAGTGGTAGCGTACAGCTGTCAGAACCTTATTACAGCCGTACCTGGAGCCTTGTCGTCTCCAAGGAGTCATGTTGATGGATTCGAGATGAATTGAGAACGATGGAGGAGCTGTGCAGCCACGCTGGTCAGAGGTTTTGAACGATGACGCAGTCCATGCGAGCATTAGTGGCTGGATAGCCAATGGAATAGCATGGGATACGAAGTACACGCATTCTTAACTAGGTACCTAGTTGCATGTGAAGCCCCATGGACGATGATAAATGAAGCACCACATGCAGACATCTCTACATCTCTACATCTCTACATCTCTACATCTCTACATCTCCACATCTCTACTCCTAGCTACTTCTTGCTGTACTATACATGCATGGCTAGTGCGATAGAGGGTGAGGTATCCCGGGTGTAATGGGCCAAAGTGGAGCCCGTGTTGCCTCCGCGCGCGTTACCTGCCCTTCTGCCTTCTGCCTCCTGCCCGCTGGGTGCCGTGGCACAATGGCGTGGCGCAATGCCGTCAACGTGCATGCTGCCTCTTCTGCATCTTTCGCTCCTGCAAAGCATCAACTTCGTGCAAGTTCCACACATGAGAAAAAGCGAGCGATCCCCAATTCTCTATACCATCAAGTGCAAAGTGCACAAACACGCAGAAAAACTCTGCAGTAATGGCGTTCAAAGGGAGCTAGCTGGTCGTGGGCTGTGGAGGTCGCAATGGCGTTCACGGTGGACTTCAGGCCCACAGTCTCCGGGACCAACCTGAACTACCTAGGTAGGTAGGTAATTGACACCTGGCTGTGCACGTGAGGTCTCAATGAACACGTCTGGCCAAATGCTAACTAGGTAGCTATTACTCGTGCCACCTTTGGTGTGGGGCGTGGCGCGAGTAGTGCTAGCTTTCAGTCAAATTGACGCCACTTTCTTTGTCCTTTATGTGTCTAACACGGTTAGGAAAGTAGCCTATCTTGTTAGTGCACTAAGCAGCTTCAGGTACCTTGCTAGATTTACATGCTTCAAATTGCACGAACTTGCTTTGTAGGGGGAGGTCTTTGGCAATTAAAAGGGGAGTGGGGGGTGGATTTAGATCCGTGGCGTCGGTCGCATCACGATTTTCGTGTTGTGATGCGACGCTCGTGTTGTGTATTTTGAACGTCAAAGGGCATCATCGCGCCAACTCGGATTCTGGAGACACTTTCCACTTCATCATTAACCACAACAAGACAGCCTAAAATTTAGGTTATCCTACTAAATAAGTAGATACCTTTCTCCATAGATGCAGGAAGGAAAGGAGGAAAAAAAAAAAACCTCAATGGTATTAGGAGGACCAATGTGCCCCACAGGCCAACGCCACCGCCAGTTGCCATTGTACCCCGTAATTATGGAGTACGGAGTACATGCAGAGGTGAGAGGCACCCGACACAAGAACACGCCACGACGGCCCAGCAGCGACCAGTGACCACACCACACCAGACTAGGCTAGGCTAGCTTTGTTAAAGGCACTCGCCAACTTCCCATCACGCACGCAAGCTTGAAAGAGCCGAAGCCCAAAGCAAAGCTGGTTCGGCAGATCGCACGTTACTGGCCGCTCGTACTGGCTGCTGCACCGCACGCCCAGCCGTCTGGCGTCTAGTAGTAACATTGAATCTTTTGGTGCCAGGCATATTATCTTGTCCGGCACTACTCCGTATTCCATGGGCCTTCTTGCGTCTTCTCCTCCACCCTCTTCGCTTTGCTTGATCCGCCCCCTTCTTTGTCCTCTTGCCATCATCACCTTCTGCCGCCGAACTGGGCTTCCCCCTTCAGAGACCAGGCTGCTTTGCTGGGCCTGTCCTCTGATCCTGCAATTCTTGCTCTCTGTCTTGTCTTCGCCCTAGCGAAAGCGGCGACGACAAACGGAGGCGCTTGGTCGCCCGCCATGCAGCGCGTCTCTGCCTTCCTGCCCTCCTGGGACAAACGATCATCCAACTCGGGCCTCGCCAAATCCAACACAAATGGAGGAGGAATATTCGCATGGGCAGCACGCAACCGTGCCAACAGCAACAATGACAACAACAGAAATAGCAACAGCTTTGGCCGCACTAACAACTCGAATCACTCCCCGGTCAAGTCCCTCTCTCCAATCAACGTTGCTGCTGCAAATGAGAGCAGAGTCCAGCGCGAGGCCTTCTGGCCTTCGACCCTCGACATGGAAAGTTTGAAGGCCGCTCGCATCCTTAAATCGTTTTGCTGTACGTGCGATCCCCTTGCTGAAGCTCCTCGCGTCTTGCATGGACATCGGACGGTTGGCCCACGCAAATAATGACACAAATTTTATTACTAATCCGTCCTCTCTCTCTCTCTCAATAGCGGATGGATTTATGGCTCCCGCTGATGCAGAGACGGTATTGCAAGCTCCCGACAACACCTCGACCTCGGTTTCCACTTCGACCTCAGACCCGCAAACGCCCTTCGTGATGAAGAAGATTCCCAAGCGCATCATCCAAAATGCTGCGGGAATTGCTGTCTTTACTTGCATGAGAAGCGGACTGTGGATGACAGGCTCTGGCGGCTCTGGCATTCTTGTTGCAAGGAAGTCAGATGGAACCTGGTCGCCTCCCTCGGGTATTATGCTTCACACGCCGACACTCAGCTTCATTATCGGCGTCGACGTCTACGATTGTGTGCTCGTCGTGACCAATTTGGCAGCCTTGGAGTCGATCACCAGACCACGGGTTACTCTTGGTGAGGACGTCAGCTTGCATAATGGCCCGTCAACCACTTTGAATTCGGATGACCTCGAATTGAATTGGAAGGATCTCGACAATACCGTCTTGGCCTACATGAAGGCCCGCGGACAACATCAACCAGTCAATCTTCGAGGCTGCATACTCACTGAACGAGGCAACGAGAATGAACGATTCTATGGTGCTGAACGAACACAAATGGACATTCTAGCTGGCAATGTAGCACGTCACGTCGAGGAAACTAAGCCACTATTTGAAGTGATCAAACTTGCCGAGGGAAGGACTGATTACGATAAGGCCATAGTGGACATGACAGCAGTTGAGCCAGCACCCAGCGATGCCATCATTGCAACTCCGAAACACAACTCAACACCCCCGCGTCCATCTTTCGGCATCGTCGAGGCAGACGACCCAGATCCATTTGGTGTCTTGGCGTTGGAAATGGCTGGGCTCGAGATTCGCGAGGCTGGCTCGCGTTTGCAGCCGGGTAGCAGCCAGTTCGACATGAACTTAAATCCCCGCGCCTCAACTCTTTCAATACTTGCTCGCCACAGCATGGACACGTTCGTCAGCAAGAGCAACAGAGCGAGCGTCAGGTCCTCCAATACTGTCACGAGTCAAATGACAGACACAGGGACGCAAACCGACGCCGGTACCCGTCAGACACCCGAAACTACACCTAGCCCTAGACAAAGCGAGGATGGTCGTTATAGGGCATCGGTCGGCCACAGCCCCAACTTGAAGATTACCAAGGACGTCGTCCATGACCCAGCCTTGGATCTCACTTTGAGGCATATTAACCTTCGCCACTCCACTTCCTCAGTGCGTCCCGCGCCGCCAGCCATCCCACCCAGAAACCGGCCCGTGTCTTCAAGTGCCTTACCCTCCAGCGCTAAAGTGGAGACGAAAACCGAAATACCAGCTGATGTCAAAGAGGATGAGCTAGAATATGACACTAATGACGCGGACGATGAGGATGATCTAGACGACTCGGACGAGGAACCTGTGATTTATGAGGTTGCCAAGGTTCAGCCTACAAGGACTAGAGCAGTTGCCTCCAGGTTGATTCACGCCAAGGGTAGCGTGATAAACATCCCCAGGCGCATTCCACCTCCGTTGCCCGCAAGGAGCCCTGCCCGGAACTCTAGATGTACAAAAAGCGATATCGGTGTCGAGAACATTATGGCCTTGAGCCCGTTGCAGCAGGCATTCAGCGAGGAAGATCTTCGCTCTGAAGAAGTAAAGGCCCACAACGAGGGAGCGGAGAGAAATTCGGCCGTCATTGAGGCCAGCAAATCTGCCAATCTTGGCCAAACTAACACTTCTGAAACTGTCGGTAAACTCAGGATAGACGATGGGCCCTATCAGCAAACTCAGGCAAACGAGAGTTTTGAAGTCACGCCATCCATTGATGCGGTTCTCAGCCCAGACGATGTACGGATACAGGACAGTGGTATCTCGGTTTCCATCATTCCAGCTAAGACCTCGAGCATTGGCGCTCCTGTTTCCATCGCCACAGGCATTCCTTTATCAGAAGATCTCGGACCAAACCAAGCAACGAACACTGAAGTAGAATCTCACTACGATTCCATTGACGACCGAGTTACCGAGGATGATGAGACCTTCAAACCTCTCCAGGAGCCCCTCGATAGTTCAGATTCTACCACAGCAAGCAAAAAGCACACGTCTTCCATCTACACCGGACTTACTGAAGATCGGTGGAGTATCGACAGATCGTCGTTGACGACCCCGACTTCCGAGCGACCTATGTCAGTGGCAGAGTACATGATTGAAGAAGATACGCCGAAGAAGATGAGCAGGGAGGGGGAGTTGGTAGTGGAGAAGAATACTCATATCGAAGTTTTTAATCAGCCCCTCGAGATGACAGCAGAGACTCCTCCTGGATCGACATGGGACAGGGTGTCCATGATCGACAGGATACACATCACAACGAACTCATGAACGAGGAGCTCTCAGCACAAATGTCCCCTTTCTTGAGGGTTACAAACATATTGATTGATGAAATCAGTCCATACCTGGCGACAATTTTCGGGGACCTCGGAAGACAAAAATGAACAAACACAATATGGGTTCATTTACATTTCTATATATACATATTCTTTGATGGACAATTACACTTCACGACGGGGTGGTTTCAAGTTCAACGACCTGAATCGCGATTATCATTATGTGGCAAGGCGTTCGGATCACTTTTGTACGGCGAATGCAGCCTGTAGGCGTATAACAAGATGGGAGTTCTGGGCATTGTGCAGCGTTCGCTCAAGCTGATATGGACTAATTCTTTCTTCTTTCGACGCAACATGGTGCTAATGATAGGGTGATACAAAAAATTGAGGTAATGGGGATATATGACGGAGTCCCGACAGCTTTGTTCTACGCGGATTTACATACCTAGGTAGTTTATGGCCTATGACGTACCTTTTTTCGCTAAAACATAATTACAACTGTTCTCGATTTTCGTTTCTTGATGATGGTTCACTCAGATGCGACTGTTGGCCATTTAAGAAAACTCTGATTGGCCTCGGAGGAAACAAGACATACTAGCACATTCTGTTGACGTGATAGACGTAACTTCAGTAGGTGGATCAGAGTTTCCATGTACACTGATGCACTGTTGTTATTTTTTTTTTACCTCATAAGAAGTTTGTCGTACAGGCCTATGTGCCCGGGATGAATACCATGACAGATACAAATTATGCCAATTTACTGTTTGCATGGAATTAGAACTTACGTTTATGTACGTATACTCCGTATGGAGTTACACCACGGCGAGTTATATATTGATCACGTGAGTATTCCGCCCGCCACAGCCACATGTGCTTCAGCCACTAGTTGGACATCAGCCACTACTCATGGCTGCAGACCTCAGCTACACCAGTTCAATGCACGTTCGCGACGACACGGGAGCGCGCCGACGAGGTATCTGTAGACATTTCTTTTCTGCACCACCAAGCCCTCCAACGCAAACTCTCCAACGCCACCCTCCGCCAGCGACAGCTCTGCCGGAGACGTGAACCTAGGCATCACGTCGAGAGCAATCTGGAACCATTGGAAACGGGAGGGGGAATCCGTTGCCCAGCATGTCGGGTTCGGCAGCCAAATGGCGCGAGGAGCAGATCCTGATTCTCTGCCCTGGTAGCAGGACCACAATGGCCCAGCTAGGATGCACCGAATTGACGCCCCCGGCACACAGAATTCCCACAAGAATGTTCAGAGACGGCGATGAATGGCGACCGTACTATACATACATGCGTACAAAAGTTGTCGACGGAGTAAAAACAGAAGAGTGGGTAGAGGATGTGGATGAAGATAAAGGCGCTGTCTGGCCAATCCAAGGTATGGTCCTACTGCGTACCTGAGGCTTGTGACGTCGACTTAGAGAGGTTACAGACGGTCTCGAGATGTCATACAAACTAGTGCCATGCTGATAATTCGATTAAATGTAGGTGGAAGGATCGTACAGATGGATGCCTTCCTCGCCTTCCTGGAGCACGTTCATAGCTTACTTACAACGACATACCACAATACTCCGATTATGCTGATGGCCTCCCCGCAATGGACGCGGCCAGATTGTGAAGCCATTGCACAATATATTTTCGAGAAGACGCGCACGCCGGCACTGTGCATGATCCACAGCGGTATTGCGACGCAGTACGGTCTCAAGTGGCCCAATATGACTGTCATTGACATTGGCTACGAAAAGGTGGACATCACAGCCATCCATGATGGCAGAGTCGTGAATCAAATGGACTTGGGCTCCTCGGGCAGCGAAAGGCAGGTCAGCGGCGGCGAAATCTTCACACAACGATTGATGAAGCTCCTGGAGGGCAAGAACTTTACGCACGACATGGCAGAGCAATTGAAGAAGAGCTCGATATGCGAGGTGCTGCCCTACGCAGCTAATGAGAAATTCCTCATGGAACTTCCCAAGGAGAACACATCGGCGACAGGGCCAGCACCGCATGCTGGAGCGCCCGCCGATGCAAGCAAACCCACTGAACTCGCCAAGCCGACAGAGCTGAGGGGGGAGGAACCTGGCGAGAATGGGGATTCGACCAACAACAAAGCCGAGGATGACGGTGTGCTGGACGTGGCCGCTATCGTGACGAGTGGCCAGACCAAGGAATTCTTGGCCAAGAAGGAGGAGGAGAAGGAAAGGCGCAAACCGGGACGAAAGTCGAAAGCTCAGCTCGAAGCCGAGGCTGCGGCGTCGGCCAAGCCTGTACGACTTCCCAATTCCAAGAGGAAAGTCAACACGTTCTTCTACGAGGAGATTGTCCAGGAGCTTGTGCCGCCCGAACCCAAGCAGAACGGCGCCAGCGGAACTGCAGATGCGTCGTCCGAGAAGCCCTCTTCTGAACAGCAACCTCCCGCCGCTACGACAGCCTCGACCGAAGACACCCCCATGGGAAATGATGCCACCGCCCCTTCCGCTACACAAGAGCCATCAGCTCAGCCTCGAAACAACCCAGCCAAACCCATTGCCGATACCTCTGCAGGACCAGCACCCACAGCACTCCCGGAATCAACCAAGACAGACAAGGCCATCGCAGACATGCCCGAATACCGACCGAAGCGCGTCCGCCGCGACATTGAGGTCGGCCTAGAGCGCTTCACATTCGCCAACCGCCACGAAATCGACCGCATCGTCACAGCCATCTACCGCACCGTCCAAGGCATCGACGACATGTACATGCGGCCTCAATGCTGGGACAACCTCGTGTTTGTCGGCAACGGCTCCCGCCTGCGCGGCTTGAAGGAGAACATCCTCCAGACCCTCACCGCCCGCCATCTCATCTCCCCCTCCACCGCCACCATGTTCACCTCGGAACTCCCCTCCAACGTGGCCACCCCGACGGGCACGGGCTCCCAGACGCCGACCGGCTCCTTCACAGGTGCTCCCCATCAACTGCCCACAAGCGGCGTGAACCCTCTCCTCCAGGCCGCCACGACAGCAAGCACGCTTGGCGTCGCAGCGGGCGGCGCGGGTGCCGCGGCTACCCCTGCCGCGGGCTCCGACGCAGCCGGGCCGGCAGCAAGCCACCACTTTCACAGCCAGACGCCCACGAGCATCAAGACCGCCACGCTGCCCACGTATCTGAGCGAGTGGACCAAGAACGGCTTCGAAGAGGCCATGTTCCTGGGTGCCCAGGTCGCTGCCAGGATTGCATTCAGCCTGCATTCGAACATGGATGCGCAGAGCATCGAGGCTCAGCGGCTGATGAGTCTCAGCAGGGTTGATTACAAGTATGTTTTCTTTTTTCTCTCTCCCTTTGAAGTCTGTTGCATTCGTTTTCCACCGCTGACTTGGCTAGTGAGCTTGGGCCCAAGGCTATTAGGACACATTCTATGCTTGGGTAATTGGGATGAGTTGATTCTATGCGTTTTTATCTTTGTTTTTTACATGATCAAAAACATGGAAAATCCGGTTGGGAGTTGGTGTGTTTTTGATAGGTGGTGTAAGCTAGGTATGCTAGTCCGTAGGACATGATTGATAGTTCTTCTTCTCATGCTGAATCTTGGTATATGGCGGGCGAGCTAGGTTTGTGAATCTTGTGGTCCTTTGTATCATCTGCACTTTATGATGGCACGGAGTCGTAAAGGCATTGCTATTGAAGTCATGTGCAAATGTTGATTATGCGTGTCTGGCTGGGTCCCATTTGACATGATGCTCGAAATAATTCCATAATAACCCCTTCTGAATAACGTTGCTTGCCCGAAAACGCATACTAGTTCTCGTTTACAAGATTGCTGTACAGTGCCAACTAAACAAGGCGTGTAAAGAATTCCCAAATCCAAAATCAAGAAGAAAAAAGCGGGTAGATACGTATACAACGATGCATCTGCGGCGTCAAACACCCCTAATGATATGCTGGCCCGTTTTCTAACCTGCTGCGTTGCGGGCTTCTGCTTCAAGGGCAGCCTTGTGCCAGTCTGTCTTGAGAAGATAGGTGTATTCGATGACAGCGACGCTGTGATGACGTGCGAGTTAGTCGTTGGTCATTTTTTTTTTTTTGAGTCAAAGGGGGCAGGATGCGACGAGACAAGACGACTTACATAAATAGGCCGAGCGTGATACCGACCCATAGACCCTCGAGCTTCCAGTCTAAGCCAAAGGCAAGGGTCAGCGAAATGGGTAACGAGATGACGTAGTGGGAGATCAGGTTGGCTGGCCCGCCGATGGCCTGCTTGCCGATTCCGCGGAGAAGCCCATGGGCGCCTGCGCTTAGGCCATCGAAGACCTGCATGACGGCCATCAAGGGCAGAACACGGGCGACAAGTTTGATGACGTCGGGGTCGTTTGTGAATAGTAGGGGGAGGTGGAAGCGCAGGACGGAAAACACAGCCAGGTTGAAGAAGCTGATGATACAAGCTGCCATGAAGGCCTGTAATTGTGAATTAGCCCCAAGTTTTGAGTTTCCTAGAAAAGGGATTTTTTTGGAAAAAAAAAAAAAAAAAAGAAGAGAGAGAGAGAGGGAAGGAAGATGGACGTACCACTTTGCCCGTGATTTTGGCGGCATCAACCAGCCCTGCACCCATGAGGTTCGCGACACGCGTAGATGCAGCAATGGACATGGGGAACGGGATCTGGTACGAGATGGAGGACAAAGTGACGAGAACGCTCTGCGCAGCAAGATACTCTGTGCCGAATTGTCCGGCGCAGAGGGTCAAGATCTCGAACGCGAGCCATTCAGCCTCGACCATGATCATTCCAGGAAGGGCCAGCCGGATCATGACCCACCAGTTCGAGAAGATCCTCTTGCTGAAGCCCCCCCAGCATTGCCGGCCGTCGACGAACACGATGTAGAGGAAGAGCAAGATGGGCAGCAAGGTTTCTGTGATGGCAACAGCAATGGGAGCACCCACGAATCCCAGTCCAATCTTCCACACCAGAAGCCAGTTGACGAAGATGTTGATGGGGGCGACAATGAGGAGAACATAGGTCGTTGCGCGGAAGAGGCCCTGCGCCTGGGTGAAACGCTTTCCGACCTCGAAGAGGACGATGCCGGGAATGCTGAAGATCACGACTTTTAGATACAATGCCGCGAGCCGGGCGGTCTCGGCGTCGGGGACCACACGGACGAGGATCCTCTCGGCGAACAACCACATTACTGCGACGGGAAAGGACAGAAACAGCAGGAAGCAGGCCATGCGCTGACACTGTATCCCGACGAGATGCTTGTGTCCCGAACCGTATGCCTGGGCGCAAAGCGTGTCCAGACTGGTGGCGAGTCCTTGGAACGGGGCGAGACAAGTGATGGCTTGGGACATGTTGGCCAGAGAGACAGCTGCCAACTCGACTCTGCCGATTCTCCCCACAGCGAAAATGCTAGCCACGTTGATGGAGTATTGCAGAAGGAAGGTGATGATGAGTGGCGCGGAATACCCGATAATGGTCTTTGTCTCGCGCTGCCACGTAGTGTGAAGACGGCGAGCGGCGATGGCCTCCTCCCATTGCTGGTCCAGTCGCCCATCAGAAGACCCAGATGCGGTGTCCGAACCGTCGGCTTCTCCATTCCAAAGCGGCGTCGTCTCTGTCGGGCCCTCTCTCGCCGACTCCTCAGCGCCGGCGTCCCCCCGCGGAAGCTTGGTGCTGAACATGCGCCGGTACAAACGAGCAGCAACGTTTTGCTTCTTCTCAGTCGGTGCGTGTTTTGGCGGCAGAACGTGGTTGTCTCGCAGCAGACTCCTCTCTGCGCATCGAGATTGCCTCCTTTCCAACGGGGTCAAAACGGGTTCATCAATGGGTTGCGCGTTGAAGACGGGGCGAGTACCGCCGTATGCAACACCGCTGGGTCGGCGATACATGCCGTGTCCGTGACCATGGGTAGGATGCTCTGTTTCATCGTGCCCCTCTGCAATAGCTGGATCGTAATCGTCGTCTGAGCATGCGGCTATGTCTTCAGCCAGGAACTGCTCTGCCAGAGGCGAGCTGGATAGAAGCCTTTGTTGAACAGAGGTGGAAACCAGGTCCCGTCCACGGCCGCCTGGTGAGCCGCTGATTTGCTTCCCACCCGCCATCTTGAGACTTTCTGGAAGCTATATTGATAGGACAATTGGACGAGAATTGGCTGTTGACAAGTCAGAGGCTGAAGCCAATGGGCAGAGGGGCTCGAGCTCTCGATTGGTGAAGAAGAGGAGATATCGAACGGAGTTCGGCTTGTACGTTATGATGAGTCAAGGGACGGATGGATTGCAAGCTGTGAAGCTACCAGTTTTTGTTCCGTCTACAGCAAAGCAATTTTATGAGCTATTCCAATGCCAGATACCTTGGTACGCATCTCACGGGTGATTTACTTCACCTGTGAGCGTGCGGCAAGGCAAGGGCAGGGTAGGATCAAGCTGAAGGCAAGGGTCGAGGAAATGATGGCTCAGAAACGGTGCAATCACCGCACAGACAAGCAGTGCAAAAAGCAAAAAGCAACTAACTAGCTGGGCCCGGAGAACAACGGTCAAGCACAAAAGCTCGATGTAAGATTTGCCGAGTTGGGATGCGGAAGTGTCGGTGGGTGGGAACTCTGCTGAGCAAGTCGTCGAAGGCAGGATAAGGGTACTGGGGCACAAGAGGACAAGATTGGTCACACGGACTCGTACCCCGTTTGGCCCCATCGATCCGCAATAAGTGAACGCCATCTTTTTCAAAGGTACCGACCTATCTACAGTGGGTCCCAGGTAATTCCGAAAAATATCCATCGTATTTTTGTAGATATCTATATCGCGTTAATCGATGCTAAGGCCGTTGTTAACGCAGATAGGTAGTAGACTAAGTATTAGCAATACTAGTTAATATAGAATTAACTAAAAAATCTACAGCGTAGTTATTGTACAAAGTTTCCTGTAGATTTCGCGATACCTACGTTGTGTTG